>JARQOC010000006.1:176146073-176476305 GCA_033576535.1 Allobates femoralis | reverse complement strand
AACATACTTACCCCTCTGCTCCTTACAGTCACCAATCTCACACTAGGCCACGACTTCAATCTCTTAAGCGGCCTCAGAGAATTTTGTGTATACCCACATAAGATCATTGTACATGTTACGATGTAATGACATCATGACCTTTTAGGCACATGAGCAGAATTGAACTTTTTCATCAATGATTAAAAGATGCAGTATATGTGGGTCTGCTGAGGGCAGAGAAAAGCATTGTAGTGCGCATGCACGGACGTTCTTTCACCTTTCTCTGCACATGAGCATCTGTCATAAACATCCTGTCCAGTTGTCTACGTATTACACGCCAATAACAACCATGTTTGCAAACCCAATTGATGGGTGTACACATGGTCCTCTCCCACAACTGCCACCATACACTGCTGCTCTCCTAGCCTGGGCCCAGTCCAAACAGTGCCGCTCGCCCCATCTGGGCCTGGTTAATACAGTGCCACTCTCCTCCCCTGGGACCTAGGTCACTTCACATTGCCTATTCACCTCTGGCCACCAGTTTATCAGCAGCTTCGCTTTCTGGTGCCCTCCAGTGTCTCCTCCCTGCAGTGTTGGCATGCATCCTCCCAGCTGTCATGTCTCGCTTCAAGAGAGGCAGAAACACTGGGGACCCACGAGCCGGCTTCAGAGATCAGAGGAAGCAGGACCCACCAGTGCCCCAGCGACGGATCAATGCTGCAAAGAAGAGCGGACAGCTGAACCTGTCAGGAAGTGGCCTGAGTGAGGGTGAGGATTGGGGGATGTAAGGGTCTGGGTACAGGATTTGGCGGAGGTCTATGTGCAGAATTTGGGGGGAGGTGCACTGTCTATGTGTAGAATTGTAGGGTGCGAGGATGTGGTACAGGATTTTGGGGTGTAGCGGTGTATGTGCCAGATTTGGGGGGTGCGGGGTCTATGTGTAGAATTTGGTGGGTGTGGGGTCTATGTGTAGGATGTGGAAGGTGGGAACGTCAGGGTACAGGATTTGGGGGATGTGCAGGTTTATGTGCAGGATTTGGGTGCACAGGGGTCTATGTGCAGGATTGGGGGGGTGAGGGACTGTTTACAGGATTTGAGGGGAGCAAGGGCCTGGGTGCAAAATTTGGAGGGTGTGGGGGTCTATGTGCAGGATTTGGGTGTTGTGTGTTGAGCCCTTTGAGGTCAGGACTGTGTCATCATATGATGTTTTGACAGGTAACATACAGCACACAGGGGGAGAGAGACAACACAAGGTGAGAAAGAGAACACAGGGAGAAGAAAGCGCACAGGGGAAAAGAGAGTGTGAACAGGGGGGAGACACAGCCAACAGTGTGCAAGCGCATAGGGGAAAACGCACAAGGGTGGAGAGAGAGTGCAAAGGGGGAATAGAGAGTGCACACAAGGAGAGACCACTCAAAGGAGAGAGCACACATGGGAAGAAAATAGCACAGAGGGAAGAGAGAGCACACAGAGGGAGAGAGACTGACAGGGGGAGAGAGAGAACACAGGTGAAAGAGAGAGCATATGGGGAGAGAGTGCACACAGGGTGCGATAAAGCCAACTGGGGGTGAGCACATGGGGGAAGCGCACAGGGGTGAAGAGAGAATGCACCGGGGGAGTTAGAGTGGAGGAGAGATGGCTCAAAGGCAACAGCACACAAGGGGAGAAACAGCACAGAGGGAAAAGAGAGTGCTCAGGGGGAGAGCGCCGTAGAGGGGAGACAGAATGCAAACGGGAGATGGCTCATAGGAGAGGGCACACAAAGGGATAAAACAGCACAGGGTTAAAGAGAGAAAACACATAGGGGAAAACAGGTCAAAGGAGAGAGCACATGACAAGAGAAGACTGCACTGCGGGAGAGAACAGCGCACAGGGGGGAGAACACAAAGGGGGTTACAGCTCAAAGCAGTGAACACATGAAGACAGAAGATAGCACAGGGGGAAGATAGGTGAAAGTAGAAAGCACAGAAATAAAAAGGCAGCACAGGGGAGAAAAAGAAAGCAGACAATGCGAATAGTGCACACCGGGAAACAGCTCACAGGAGTGAGCACACAAGGGAAAAGACATCACTGGGGGTAGGAAGACAGTGGACAAGGGGGAGACAGTTAAAAGGAGAGAGCACATGAAGGATGAAGACAACAATGGGCATAGACAGGCCAAAGGAGAGAGCAGAGAGGGAAAAAGGCAGCACTGGGGAAGAGAGCCACAAAGCCCATCGCCATTGTGATGTCACTGCCCTTTCAATGCAATAACTGGGCACCCATCAAGTAATATTAATAATTGCATACTTGTATTCATGTGCCGATCACTGAAGCTAGTAAAATCAGAATTGTGACACATAGTCAATGTGCACATAGTGTGACTGGGAAATTTTTGTTGCGCACAGAAAACAAACCCCTTTAGCAAGGTCCACACTTCAGGGAGAAATAATGAGATGGTTCTTCACAGGCCCAATCAGTGTTCAGCTAATCATACACATTTAGAAATATAAAACTACTAGCTGTGAGCCCGATTCTAAAGAATCGGGAGTCTAGAATCTGTATATAATTTTTTTAAGAGTTTTAAATAACAGACTTAAACACCAGATATATAACTAAGTAGGCGATGTAGGCAAAACTGTGAGGGGTAGCATTATAGTGGAGGTGTAGAAAGAGTTAATGTCCGACTAACAGGACTATAACAGAATAGGAACTTATAATGATATCAAAAATGTTATTGAAGGAGTTAATGTCCTACAGGCACTCCCACAACAGACTCAGCGCTGTAAATTATATCCAAAATGGTGTTCAAGGGTTAATGTAGCAGTGGCAGTAGTTATAAACACTACCAAATATGCAGTTAATGCTGAACTGGTATATAAGGGGTTAATTTCGCAGTGTCATTACAACTATACACTGTGTAATAGAAATAACAACAATAATGGAATATAAGGGGTTAATGTTCCTACTGGCAGTAGTAATAGAGACTACAAAGTATGGAGTTAAGGCAGAAATGGTATATAAGGGGTTAACTTCGCAGTGGCAGTACAACTACACACTGTGTTATAGAAATTACAGATAAAACGGAATGCAAGGGGTTAATGTTGCTACTGTCATGAGTACAATGAGAGAAGCGCCTCACTTCCCATTGAGATACATGGAGGACTTTGAGTTTCAAATTTACCGCTGTAAGTGAGGCGCGAAGCTCATTGGTCGCTGTGTGCTGGCGCCGACCAATGAGAATAGCGCCTCTCTTCCCATTGAGATACATGGAGGACTTTGAGTTTCAAATTTACGCTGTAAGGGAGGCGCTATGCTCATTGGTCGCTGTGTGCTGGCGCCGACCAATGAGCATAGCGCCTCACTTCCCATTGAGGTACATAGCGGTCTTTAGAGCTGTGCATGGCCAGGCCCTTGGTTCTATCTTCGGCCACGGCGCTCGGCTCTCGTCAGTCGTCGCCGGGGCGGGAGACTCACAATGGCCGCTGCGGGGCCATTGCTTGCGACCCTGCAAGGCTCGCAATGCCCGCTGCGTGGGCAATGCTTCACTGGTCGCGTGGATGCCACGCGCCCAACGGCCACAATGACGGAAGTAGCGCCGAAACTACGGAAGTGCGTTAGGGGAATTATATATTAGATTTTATATTCAGTACCTGAAATTCCTAATTCTTCTTCAATAGGTTTATTTCCAACAGTTGGATCCATGTCTAATAAAGCTCCATTAGGTAGAGGTAGACTGTCTGCCTTATTGGTAATGGGTAGTGGATTTAGTCTTGAAACTTCAGGAGAACCTACCAGGAAAAAAAAAAAATCATAAAAGGATTTTTTTATAAGTATGCATTATCATATGATGTTTTGACAGGCAACAGAGAGTAATCTGGATGTTACATTGTCTTCTACTGATGTTCAGTTAATGAGACACTCTGAGATTGGATCGATTTTTTGTATTTATTGCTACTATCAGTAGGGCAAAAACTGATATGTTTTCAGACCAGTGCATACACACTTACTCATGCCACTGCCATCTATAGACACCTGGATATGCAAAGATGGCGGCAGCGTGATCCAGCATGCATGTGCACTTTCTTTGTCACGATCTTTGGTCACCTGCACTCACAGGTGAGTGCATCAAGGGGGGAGAGACAGCACAGGGGAAAAATAGAGCAATAGGGGAGAGACAAAGCCAAGGGGGGACAGCAAATGCATAGGGAGAGAACAAAGCTCAGGGAGGAGACACAGCGCACATGGATGAAAAGCTCAATCAAAGAGTACACAGGGTGAGAAGACAGTACGGGGTGAGAGAGACAGCAAAAAGGGACGAATGCACAGGGAGACACAGCTCAAAGAATAGAGCACATGAGGGGTGAAGACAGCAAATTGGGGGTAGAGAGCTAGCGAACAGGGGAAAGACAGGTCGAAAGAGAGTACATGAGGGAAAGGCAGTATAGGGGGAGAAAGAGTGGACAGAGGGAAGGGCACACATGGGGAGAGACGGTCGCTATCTCCTGCTCCAGAGAGCCCATCCCTATAGTGATGTCAGTGCCATCTCGATGCAATATCATACATCTAATAATATTAATATTTGAATACTTATGGTCATGTGCCAATCGCTAAAGCTGGTAAAATCAGAATTATGACCCAATCAATATGCGCATAGTGTGACTGTAGAAATTTTTGTTGCGCATGAAAAACCCTTTAGCAAGGTCCACACTTTAGGGAGAAAAAATTATGTTTCTTAACAGGCTCAACCAGTGTTCTGCTAATCATACACATTTAGAAAATATAAAAGTATTTTATATACAGTACCTGAAATTCCTAATTCTTCTTCAATAGGTTTATTTCCAACAGTTGGATCCATGTCTAATAAAACTCCCTTAGGTGGAGGTAGACTGTCTGCCTTATTAGTAATGGGTAGTGGATTTAGTCTTGAATCTTCAGGAGAACCTACCAGGAAAAAAAATAAATTCTTATACAAAAATGCATTTTAAGTTAAAGAGGCTATTCAGCTTTGAGGTCAGGACGGTATCCTCACGTGATATTTTGACAGGCAACAGACAGTGACCTGGATGTTTTGTTGTCTTTTAAACCTTATACTGATGTCCAGTAGATGAGACTCTTTGCATTTATTGCTACATTCTGTTGGGTGAAAACTGATCTGTTTTCATATCAATAACATTTGAAAGAAAGAGAGCAGCACTCACCGATTATTTCTTTGTGATATTTATTCCATGTTGGAGTTACAGGGTTCAGGGAGGGAGGGAGTGCCGAGTTAACTGGACCCGTTGAAGCGCAACAGCTTGAAACAGTTAACCATCGTCCGACCCTGCACTCCCTCCCTCCCTGCTCTCTTTCTTTCAAATGTTATAAGGACCTTGTGCTTTGAGCTGAGCAACACCGTGTGTGCACCATAGACCACAGCAGTGGGTGGTGTACATGCCCTTACCATATGGACTGACTTGTACCCAGATTCCTTCTACCTTCAAGTTTTCATTTCAATGCATATGCACTTACTCATGCCACCATCATCTTTGGACACCTGGGTACGGTGGTGGTGTGACCCAGCAGGCATGCATACACACTTTCTTCCACCACAATCTTTGGACACCTGCACTCAAAGGTGAGTGCACTGGATGAGAGAGACAGCGCAAGGGGGAGAGAGAGTGCATAAGGAGAGATAAAGCACTGGGGGGAAATAGAATGCATAGGGGAGAGAGCGTATCGGAGGAGACAAAGCACAGTGGGGAGTCAGTGGACATTGAGGAAACAGCTCAAAGGATAGAGCACATCAGGCGAGAAGACAGAAAAGGGGGAGAGAGATAGCACACAGGGGGAGAGAGACAACACAAGGGGGAGAGAACAGAGGATGAAGAGAGCACACAGGGGGAGGGAGACACCACAAGGTGAGAGAGAGAACACAAGGGGAAGAGAGAGTGCACACAAGGAATGAGTGCATGGGGGAAGAGCACACAATGGTAAGAGAGAGTGCACAATTTAAAGACAGCCCAAAGGAGAGAGCACCTGAAGGGAGAAGACAACAAAGGGGGACAAAGCGCACACTAGGGGAGAGAGACAGCACAAGGGGAGAGAGAGAACACAGGGGAAAGAGAGCGCATAGGGGAAGCGAGAGTGTGCACAGGGAGAGACATTACTATGGTGCCCAGGCAGCCAATCAGCTGTCTCTGGGGGCGGCCGGGAGGAGGAGACACAGCCCACTGGGGGTGAGCGCATGAGGGGAGAGAGAGCGCACAGTTTGAAAAGTGCACAAAGGGGTAGAGAGAGTTCACAGGAAGGAAACATCATAAAGGAGATAATAGGGTGATATCAGTGCGGGAGATATGAAACAGCTGATCGCTGCTTCAAATCTCCCGCGCCGACATCACCTATTCGGTGTCAGCACGGGAAATTTAAACAGCTGTCAGATCAGCTGTTTCTCCCCGCTGACACCGGAGGGAGATCAGCTGTGGCTCTGGCAGATCTACCGGTGGCCGCCGGTGATCACCGGCGGCCACCGGGAGAGATTTCAATGAGATCTGCAGCGCTTCTCCTGCGCTGTCATGAGGAGGACACTGCGGATCCATTGAGACCCATGCATTTTTTGTGCGCTTGCGGATAAAACAAGAGCCGCAAATGCAAAAAAAAATGCTGCATGCTGTGTTTGGAGTGCGGTCGGAGGGCGCATAAATTATGCGCATCCGAACGCAAATGCGGCCAAATGCAGCCATATGCAGGCACATGCGTTCCCATGTTAAACATAGAAACGCATGTGCACAAGCGTTTGGCTGCATTTGGTGCGCTGCGCTCCAAACGTAAGTGTGAAGGCAGCCTTAGGCCTGTGAAGAACCATGTCATGATTTCTTCCTGAAGTGTGGACCTTGCTAAAGGGGTTTTCCATGCACAACAAAAGTTTCTACAGTCATATTATGTGCACATTCACAGTCTGTCACAATTCTAATTTTACCAGCTTCAGTGATCGGCAAATGACCAAAAGCATGCAATTAATATATTACTAGATGGGTGCCTGATGCGTTTGCATCGGAAAGGCAGTGATGTCACGATGAGGAAAGGCTCTGTGGCTCTGTAGACAGCGGCTGTCTCTCCCCCCATGCACTCTCCCCTCTGTCTCCTTTCTCTCCCTATGTGCTGACTCTCTCCCCCCTATGCTGCCTTTTTCCCTCTGTGCTCTCTTGTTTGACCTGTTTCCACCTATGCATTATCCTCCTGTGTGCTGTCTCTTTCCCCCCTCCCCCCGTGTTGTTTTCTCTCATGAGCTATCTCCTTTATGATGTTTCCTTCCTGTGAACTCTCTCTACCCCTTTGTGCACTTTTCAAACTGTGCGCTCTCTCTCCCCTCATGCGCTCACCCCCAGTGGGCTGTGTCTCCTCCTCCCGGCCGCCCCCAGAGACAGCTGATTGGCTGCCTGGGCACCATAGTAATGTGAACGCATGCGGAGATTCTCCGCTGCGTTCATATTAGTATGGGCTGCGTTTGCCTGCGTTTGCGTCTGTATGCCCTCCGCATGCAGACACAAACACAAGTGTGAAGGCAGCCAAAGCAGTGTTGTGCTAAATATACACATTTAGAAAATATAAAACTATTTTATATACAGTACCTGAAATTCCTAATTCTTGTTCAATAGGTTTATTTTCAACAGTTGGAGCCATGTCTAATAAAGCTCAATAAGGTAGAGCAGAGCTGGCTCCAGGTTTCTGTGGGCCCCATATATATATATATATATATATACTGTGAACCGTAATACATATATACTCACTCCCCACAAATATAATTCCTCTCTGGGCCTGTCTTCCCCTGTGCACTGGGTCTCCACACCTTGTGCCTGTCTCCATACTGTGCACTGTGTCTCTCCCCTGTATGATGTTTCTCCCCATGTTTTCCCTCTCTGTGTCTGTCTCCCCCTTGTACACTGTCTCTCTCCCCATATCCTTCCTTTCTGTGCACTCACTTGCTCTCTTTTTCTCTCTATCGCCCTCTCTTCCAGAAACATTAATTTGGTAGCACCAGACACACACTGTGGAGCACCGATTGGACACACACTGCACAGCCCCGACCGGACACACACTGCGGAGCCCCGACCGGACACACACTGCACAGCCTGACCGGACACACACTGCGGAGCCCTGACCGGACACACACTGCGGAGCCCTGAACGGACACACACTGTGGAGCCCTGACCGGACACACACTGCGGAGCCCTGACCGGACACACACTGCGGAGCCCTGACCAGAAACACACCAGTGGACACACAGCAGCGCTCTGCTGTCCCCTCTGCTGGTGGTCCCTGGGCGCTGTGTATTTGCTCCAGTCCTGAATTGGGGGCCCATCATACATCAGCACATCAGGCAGTATCACACACAAGCTTAGATACAGCAGTCGTTATCACACATAGCAGGCTTACATACATTAGCACATCAAGCAGTATCACACATGATTAATTTAGATACAGCAGATCATCAGTCATCACAAATAATAGGCTTAGATACAATAGTTCATCAGTCAGTTCAGTATCTAATATATACTTCTGTAAGTTTCGGCGCTACTTGCGTCGTTGTGGCCTTGGGCGCGTGGCGCCCACGCGACCAGTGAAGCATTGCCCGCGCAGTGGCCATTGCGAGTCTCCCGCCCCAGCGACGACCGTCGAGAGCCGAGCGCCGTGGCTGAAAATAGAACCAAGGGCCTGGCCATGCACAGCTCTAAAGACCGCTATGTATCTCAATGGGAAGTGAGGCGCTATGCTCATTGGTCGGCGCCAGCACACAGCGACCAATGAGCATAGCGCCTCACTTACAGCGGTAAATTTAAAACTCAAAGTCCTCCATGTATCTCAATGGGAAGTGAGGCGCTATTCTCATTGGTCGGCGCCAGCACACAGCGACCAATGAGCTTCGCGCCTCACTTACAGCGCTAATTTGAAACTCAAAGTCCTCCATGTATCTCAATGGAAGTGAGGCGCTAATCTCATTGGTCGGCGCCAGACACACCGACCAATGACCTTCGCGCCTCACTTACAGCGCTAATTTAAACGCAAAGTCCTCCATGTATCTCAATGGGAAGTGAGGCGCTATGCTCATTGGTCGGCGCCAGCACACAGCGACCAATGAGCATAGTGCCTCACTTACAGCGGTAAATTTGAAACTCAAAGTCCTCCATGTATCTCAATGGGAAGTGAGGCGCTATTCTCATTGGTCGGCGCCAGCACACAGCGACCAATGAGCTTCGCACCTCACTTACAGCGGTAAATTTGAAACTCAAAGTCCTCCATGTATCTCAATGGGAAGTGAGGCGCGAAGCTCATTGGTCGGCACCAACACACAGCGACAAATGAGCTTCGCGCCTCACTTCCTATTGAGATACATGGAGGACTTTGAGTTTCAAATTTACCGCTGTAAGTGAGGCGTGAAGCTCATTGGTCGGCGCCAGCACACAGCGACCAATGAGTTTCGCGCCTCACTTCCTATTCAGATACATGGAGGACTTTGAGTTTCACATTTACCGCTGTAAGTGAGGCGCGAAGCTCATTGGTCGGCGCCAGCACACAGCGACCAATGAGCTTCGCGCCTCACTTCCTATTCAGATACATGGAGGACTTTGAGTTTCACATAGGGATGGGCGAATCTACTCGCTAGGACTCGTTACTCGGCGAGTAGTAAGGGACTCGCAGGACTCGGTACTCTGCGAGTTTCCCAGTGATTACTCGCACGAGTCCAATGCAAATCAATATCAATCCTAGTTTTGTCAGAAATGCTGACAAAACTAGGATTGCCATTGTTTGCATTAGACTCGTGTGAGTAATCACTGGCTACTGTGCCAGTGATAGCAGGGAAACTCGCAGATAACTGCTGTTTCTTTGCGAGCCGAGTCCAGCTGTCTTCTCTGTGCAGCTCCAGGGTCCTAGAGCCCGCCTGCTCACAGACATGATGTAGCAGTGCTGAGAGTGTTCTCAGTCTGCTCATTCCCTGTGTACAGACATGAATGTCTGTGCACAGAGATGATGTAGCAGAGCTGAGATTGTTCTCAGTCTGCTCATTCCCTGTGTACAGACATGAATGTCTGTGCACAGAGATGATGTAGCAGTGCTGAGATTGTTCTCAGTCTGCTCATTCCCTGTGTACAGACATGAATGTCTGTGCACAGAGATGATGTAGCAGAGCTGAGATTGTTCTCAGTCTGCTTATTCCCTGTGCATAGACATCTATATTTATGCACAGGGGATGTAGCAGAGAGGACATCGCGTTTTGGACTGCGTCGGACGGAAGAGGATTTTTTTAATTAAAGATTGAGTCCCTAATGGCTTTTTTTTTTATTTCTAATAAAAAATTTTCCTTGTGTTGTGTTTTTTTTAAAACAATTTAATAGAAATTCATGGCGGTCATGTCTAATATTGGCGTGACCGCCATAAATTTCGGGCTTAGGGCCAGCTGATAATACAAAGCTGGCCCTAACCTCTTTATTACCCAGCGTGCCACCGCTACCAGGGCCGCTGGAAGAGCGGGGTTCAGCGCCAGAGGATGGCGCTTCAATGAACGCGCCATCTTCTGGGGCGGCTGCGGGCTGCAATTTGCAGCGGCGGGTGCCCAGAAAGCTTGGGCATCCCTGCGCTGCGGATTCCAGCCCCCAGCTGCTTAGCTGTACCTGGCTAGACATAGAAATTGCGCGGAGCCCCACGCATTTTTTTTTTATTATTTCATGAATTTCAGAGTCAGAGTCTCAGAGTCAGAATCTCAGAATTTCATGAAATAATTTAAAAAAAATGCGTGGGGCTCCGCGCAATTTCTATGTCTAGCCAGGTACAGCTAAGCAGCTGGGGGCTGGAATCCGCAGCGCAGGGATGCCCAAGCTTTCTGGGCACCCCCCGCTGCAAATTGCAGCCCGCAGCCGCCCCAGAAGATGGCGCGTTCATTGAAGTGCCATCCTCTGGCGCTGAACCCCGCTCTTCCAGCGGCCCTGGTAGCGGTGGCACGCTGGGTAATAGAGGTTAGGGCCAGCTTTGTATTATCAGCTGACCCTAAGCCCGAAATTTATGGCGGTCACGCCAATATTAGACATGACCGCCATGAATTTCTATTAAATTGTTTTAAAAAAAACACAACACAAGGAAAATTTTTTATTAGAAATAAAAAAAAAAGCCATTAGGGACTCCATCTTTAATTAAAAAAATCCTCTTCCGTCCGACGCAGTCCAAAACGCGATGTCCTCTCTGCTACATTCCCTGTGCATAAATATAGATGTCTATGCACAGTGAATAAGCAGACTGAGAACAATCTCAGCTCTGCTACATCATCTCTGTGCACAGACATTCATGTCTGTACACAGGGAATGAGCAGACTGAGAACAATCTCAGCACTGCTACATCAGGCAGCAGGCGGGCTCTAGGACCCTGGAGCTGGCAGCCTGTACAGAGGAGACAGGATCTTATCTGTGCGAGTCAGCGATTACTTACAAAGTAAACGAGCAATGCAAATAAATGACAAAACTAGGATTGCTTCAGGCTGAAGCTTCCGAGACACATCTGCGATTTGTAAATCTCACACTACTCGCTATTACTCGCTTCCCCATTCATTAACATTGGACTCGCTAGACTCGCAACGAGTAGCGAGTCCTGTGCTCGGACTCGCTAGAGTCAAGCGATTCCGAGTAATTTAGGATTCGCCCATCACTAGTTTCACATTTACCGCTGTAAGTGAGGTGCGAAGCTCATTGGTCGGCGCCAGCACACAGCGACCAATGAGCTTCGCGCCTCACTTCCTATTCAGATACATGCAGGACTTTGAGTTTCACATTTACCGCTGTAAGTGAGGCGCGAAGCTCATTGGTCGGCGCCAGCACACAGCGACCAATGAGCTTCGCGCCTCACTTCCTATTGAGATACATGGAGGACTTTGAGTTTCACATTTACCGCTGAAAGTGAGGCGCGAAGCTCATTGGTCGGCGCCAGCACACAGCGACCAATGAGCTTCGCGCCTCACTTCCTATTCAGATACATGGAGGACTTTGAGTTTCAAATTTACCGCTGTAAGTGAGGCGCGAAGCTCATTGGTCGGCGCCAGCACACAGCGACCAATGAACTTCGCGCCTCACTTCCTATTGAGATACATGGAGGACTTTGAGTTTCAAATTTACCGCTGTAAGTGAGGCGCGAAGCTCATTGGTCGGCGCCAGCACACAGCGATCAATGAGCTTCGAGCCTCACTTCCTATTGAGATACATGGAGGACTTTGAGTTTCACATTTACCGCTGTAAGTGAGGCGCGAACCTCTTTGGTCGGCGCCAGCACACAGCGACCAATGAGCTTCGCGCCTCACTTCCTATTCAGATACATGGAGGACTTTGAGTTTCAAATTACCGCTGTAAGTGAGGCGCGAAGCTCATTGGTCGGCGCCAGCACACACCGACCAATGAGCTTCGCGCCTCACTTACAGCGCTAAATTTGAAACTCAAAGTCCTCCATGTATCTCAATGGGAAGTGAGGCGCGAAGCTCATTGTACTCATGACAGTAGCAACATTAACCCCTTACATTCCGTTTTATCTGTAATTTCTATAACACAGTGTGTAGTTGTACTGCCACTGCGAAGTTAACCCTTTATATACCACTAGATGGCAGCCCGATTCTAAAGAATCGGGTAGTCTAGAATCCATGTATAGTTTATTTACTAATAGTTAGGGTAGTGCGGTGAAATTAATTGTGTGTATACAGGCGGCTGTGTGGGTAGCAGAGTATATGGTGGCTCACTGGCTAGCACTGCGCGCGGTGAGATTAGTCAGCGCAGCGGCGTGGGCAGAGTGGTCAGCGCAGCGGCGTGGGCAGATTGGTCAGCGCAGCGGCGTGGGCAGAGTGGTCAGCGCAGCGGCGTGGGCAGAGTGGTCAGCGCAGCGGCGTGGGCAGAGTGGTCAGCGCAGCGGCGTGGCAGATTGGTCAGCGCAGCGGCGTGGGCAGAGTGGTCAGCGCAGCGGCGTGGGCAGAGTGGTCAGCGCAGCGGCGTGGGCAGAGTGGTCAGCGCAGCGGCGTGGGCAGAGTGGTCAGCGCAGCGGGGTGGGCAGAGTGGTCAGCGCAGCGGCGTGGGCAGAGTGGTCAGCGCAGCGGCGTGGGCAGAGTGGTGAGCGCATAAACACACATACACACATACACTCCGCTATACTTACCACCGACCCTGCGTCTTCTCCGGCGCCTGGATCCTGAGTCAACATGTGGCCACTCCCGGACGACTGGAGAGGGCAGGGGACGGCTGGAGGGGGCAGGGGATGGCTGGAGGGGGCAGGGGACGGCTGGAGGGGGCAGGGGACGGCTGGAGGCTGGAGAGGGCAGAGGAAAGCTGTAGGCTGGAGGGGGCAGAGGAGGGCTGTAGGCTGGAGGGGGCAGAGGAGGGCTGTAGGCTGGAGGGGGCAGAGGAGGGCTGGAGGGGGCAGAGGAGGGCTGGAGGGGGCAGAGAACGGCTGTAGGCTGGAGAGGGCAGAGGACGGCTGGAGGCTGGAGAGGGCAGAGGACGGCTGGAGAGGGCAGAGGACGGCTGGAGAGGGCAGAGGACGGCTGGAGAGGGCAGAGGACGGCTGGAGGCTGGAGAGGGCAGAGGACGGCTGGAGAGGGCAGAGGACGTCTGGAGGCTGGAGAGGGCAGAGGACGGCTGGAGAGGGCAGAGGACGGCTGGGAGGCTGGAGAGGGCAGAGGACGGCTGGAGAGGGCAGAGGACGGCTGGAGAGGGCAGAGGACGGCTGGAGAGGGCAGAGGACGGCTGGAGAGGGCAGAGGACGGCTGGAGGGGTCAGAGGACGGCTGGAGGGGTCAGAGGACGGCTGGAGGGGTCAGAGGAGGCACACAGGCTGGAGGGGTCAGAGGGAGGCACACAGGCTGGAGGGGTCAGAGGGAGGCACACAGGCTGGAGGGGTCAGAGGGAGGCACACAGGCTGGAGGGGTCAGAGGGAGGCACACAGGCTGGAGGGGTCAGAGGGAGGCACACAGGCTGGAGGGGTCAGAGGGAGGCACACAGGCTGGAGGGGTCAGAGGGAGGCACACAGGCTGGAGGGGTCAGAGGGAGGCACACAGGCTGGAGGGGTCAGAGGGAGGCACACAGGCTGGAGGGGTCAGAGGGAGGCACAAAGGCTGGAGGGGTCAGAGGGAGGCACACAGGCTGGAGGGGTCAGAGGGAGGCACACAGGCTGGAGGGGTCAGAGGGAGGCACACAGGCTGGAGTGGTCAGAGGGAGGCACACAGGCTGGAGGGGTCAGAGGGAGGCACACAGGCTGGAGGGGTCAGAGGGAGGCACACAGGCTGGAGGGGTCAGAGGGAGGCACACAGGCTGGAGGGGTCAGAGGGAGGCACACAGGCTGGAGGGGTCAGAGGGAGGCACACAGGCTGGAGGACAGAGGGTGGAGGGGAGTGGCTAGAGGGCACACGGAACTTCCGAGATCGGAACGTTCCTGTGCCGCTGCCTGTAGCAGGGGGGCCCTGCACTGGCTGACGTCACCAGCCCTGGGCGAAGTCCGTCACGGAAGTGGCCTTCGCCTTTTCAGGAAGTGGCCTTCGGGTTTTATATATAAGAAGACTAGATGGTGGCCCGATTCTAAAGAATCGGGTAGTCTAGAATCTATATAGAGTTTATTTAGTAATAGGGGAGTGCTGTGAAATTAATTGTGTGTATACAGGCGGCTCAGTGGTTGGCACTGTATACGGTGGCTCAGTGGTATCACTGTATATGGTGGCTCAGTGGTTAGCACTGTATATGGTGGCTCAGTGGTTAGCACTGTATATGGCGGCTCAGTGGTTAGCAGAGTATACGGCGGCTCAGTGGTCAGCAGTGAGTGCGGTGGCTCAGTGGTCAGCAGTGAGTGCGGTGGCTCAGTGGTTAGCAGTGAGTGCGGTGGCTCAGTGGTCAGCAGTGAGTGGGGTGGCTCAGTGGTCAGCAGTGAGTGCGGTGGCTCAGTGGTCAGCAGTGAGTGGGGTGGCTCAGTGGTCAGCAGTGAGTGGGGTGGCTCAGTGGTCAGCAGTGAGTGGGGTAGCTCAGTGGTCAGCAGTGAGTGGGTGGCTCAGTGGTCAGCAGTGAGTGGGGTGGCTCAGTGGTCAGCAGTGAGTGCGGTGGCTCAGTGGTCAGCAGTGAGTGCGGTGGCTCAGTGGTCAGCAGAGAGTGCGGTGGCTGAGTGGTCAGCAGTGAGTGCAGCACAGGCTGGAGGGGGCAGAGGCTGGAGGGGGCAGAGGAGGGAGGAGGCAGAGGACGGAGGAGGCAGAAACTGGAGGGGTTAGAGGAGGGAGGGGTCAGAGGAGGGAGGGTCAAGGAGGGAGGGGTCAGAGGCTGGGGGGCAGAGGAGAGCGGAGGCTGGGGGGCAGAGGAGAGCGGAGGTGGGGGGCGAGGAGAGCGGAGGCTGGGGGGCAGAGGAGAGCGGAGGCTGGGGGGGCAGAGGAGAACGGAGGCTGGAGGGCTGAACACTCACTGGGCTGTCGGCGGTTCCGGAGGCCGGCCCCGGACTGCGGGCGGGGCTAGCTCCGTGATGGAGGAGAGTCACCGGGTGTATGGAGAGAGCGGCAGGACTGGGAGCGGTGGCGGCGGAGGCCGCACACCGGAGTGTGGGCCGGTCCGGGCCGGTTCCGCATGTTGGTAGGCACACACCAGGCTGTGTGCGGAGCCAGTGGCGGGATGGCGGTCCCTGATGGAGAGTGGGCGGTGAGCTGCAGGGCTGTGGGCCGGATGTGGGTGGGCGCAGACGGGGCTCTGTGCAGGGACTGTGGCGGGATAAGGGGGAGTGGTGGCGCTTTAGCGCCCACCGCGAGGCGCTGTGCCATTTTGACAGCGGCTCACGGTGAGTGCTATGCGCTCACCGCTCGTGAGTCTGGTACTTCCGGTTCCGGTCTTTGACACAGGGCGCAAGCCATCACGGAAGTTGAGCGGATTGGCGGGAAGTGGCCTTCGGGTTTTATATATAAGATATATATATAGCAGTACGATGGTATATGGTGGTAATGAGAGCACATGTATAGCAGCACTATGGTATATGGCGGTACATTACAGTACATGTATAGCAGCACTATAGTATATGGCGGTAGATTATAGTAAATGTATAGCAGCACTATAGTATATGGCGGTACATTACAGTACATGTATAGCAGCACTATGGTATATGGCTGTACATTATAGCACATGTATAGCAGCACTATGGTATATGGCAATACTGCGGTGACCGTGGTCCCCCACTCCTCCTGGCCCCCGGTCGTCCACAGTAAAAATAAAAAATCCTCAGTGAGGATACTCACCTGTCCGGCGGCTCTGCTCCACCTCGGCCTTGTAGGTCCTACAGGCCTTTAGGACCTGTAGTTGCCTGGGCAAGCGATCAGCTAAGGAGGGGAGGGGGGGCAGGATTGTGTTGGGGGGGGCAGAATGGAGCGAGTGGGGCAGGATGGAGCGAGCGGGTCAGGATGTAGCGGGAAGGGGGGACAGGATGGAGACGGCAGGGCAGGATGGTGGTGGGGGAGGGGTAGGATGTAGGCGGCGGGGCAGGATGTTGGCGGGGGGTGAGAATGGTGATGGGGGTGCGGGATGGAGTCGGGGGGGCAGGATGGTGTTGGGGGTGTCAGGATGGTGTTGGGGGTGTCAGGATGGTGTTGGGGGTGGCAGGATGGATAGGGGGGGCAGGATGGATAGGGGGTGGCAGGATGGATAGGGGGTGGCAGGATGGATAGGGGGGGCAGGATGGATAGGGGGGGCAGGATGGATAGGGGGTGCAGGATGGATAGGGGGTGCAGGATGGATAGGGGGTGCAGGATGGAGGCGCTCCTCCTGACCCCCTCCGCTCCGCGCGGCACCCATGCCTCTGGGCCTCCAGTCTCTGTGGACCCCCCCCCTCCCCCTCCCCTCCCACTCCCCCCTCCCTCTGGGGCTGCACACCCCCCGCCCCCTCTCCTTCATGGTGATAATAAAAATAAAAAAAACCTCAGTGAGGATACTTACCCTGCGGCGGCTCGCTCCACCCGTCTTGTAGGTGGCAGGACAGGACCTGTCGTTGGCTTGGAAACCGATCTGCTGGGGGTGAGTGGGCAAAGCGGGGTCAGTGGGCAGAGTGGGGGATGAGTGGGAAGAGCAGGGGTTAGTGGGCAGAGTCATTGGGCAGAGCAGGGGTGAGTGGGCATAATCAGTAGTCAGAGCAGGGTCAATAGTCAGAGCTGGGGTCTGTGGGCAGAGCTGGGGTCAGTGGGCATGGTCAGTAGCCAGAGGGGGGGGGGTAAGTAGGCAGAGCAGGGTCAGTGGGCAGAGCGGGGGTGAGTGGGCAGAGTGGTGGGTGAATGGGCAGAGCAGGGTCAGTGAGCAGGATTGGGGCGTCAGTGGTCAGAGCAGGGTAATAGCGGGGGTCAGTGGTCAGAGCAGGGGTTAGTGGGCAGAGTGATTGGGCAGAGCAGGGGTCAGTGGGCACAGTCAGTAGGCACAGCAGTGGTTAGTGGGAAAAATCAGTGGGCAGAGCAGGGGTGAGTGGGCACAGTCAGTGAGCAGTGCAGGGGTCAGCGGGCAGAGCGGGGGTGAGTGGGCAGAGCAGGGTTTAGTGGGCATAGCAAGGGTTATTGGGCACAGTCAGTGGGCAGAGCAGGGGTCAGTGGGCAGAGTGAGTGGGCAGAGAAGGGTCAGTGGGTAGAGCATGGGTGAGTGGGCACGGTCAGTGGGCAGAGCAGGGGTCAGTGGGCATGGTGAAAGGGCAGAGCGGGGGGTGAGTGAACAGAGGGTGGTCAGTGGGCAGGGTGAGTGGTAAAAGCAGGGGCGAGTGGGCAGAGCGGGGGTGAGTGGGCAGAGCGGGAGTAAATGAGCAGAGCAGGGTCAGTAGGCAGTGTGAGGGGTCAGTGGGCAAAGCATGGTCAGTGGGCAGTGTGAGGGGTAAGTGGGTATAGCATGTTCAGTGGGCAGTGTGAGGCGTGAGTGGGCAGTGTGAGGGGTCAGTGGGCAGAGCAGGGTCAGTGTGAGGGGTGAGAGGGCAGAGCAGGGTCAGTGGGGCATGTGAGGGGTCAGTGGGCAGAGCAGGGTGAGTGGGCAGTGTGAGTGGTCAGTGAGCAGAGCAGGGTCAGTGGGGCGTGTGAGGGGTCAGTGGGCAGAGCAGGGTGAGTGGGCAGTGTGAGTGGTCAGTGAGCAGAGCAGGGTCAGTGGGCAGAGCAGGGTGAGTGGGCATTGAGGGGTCAGTGGGCAGAGCATGTTCAGTGTGCAGAGGAGGGTCAGTGGGCAGTGTGAGGGGTCAGTGGGCTGAGCAGGGCGAGTGGGCAGAGCAGGGTCAGTGAGGGGTCAGTGGGGAGAGGATGGTCAGTGGGCAGAGCAGGGTCAGTGTGAGGGGTCAGTGGGCAGTGAGGGGTGAGTGGGCAGAGCAGGATGAGTGGCCAGTGTGAGGGGTCAATGGGCCGAGCAGGGTGAGTGGGCAGAGCATGGTCAGTGGGCATAGTGGGGGTGAGTGGGCAGAGAGGGGGTGAGTGGGGGTGAGTGGGCAGAGCAGGGTGAGTGGGCAGAGTGGTTGAGGGGGCAGAGAGGGGGTGAGTGGGCAGAGTTTGGGGGTGAGTGGGCAGAGTGGGGGTCAGTGGTCAGAGTGGGGGTGAGTGGGCAGAGCAGGGTCAGAGAGAGGGTCAGTGTGCAGAGTGGGGGTGAGGGGGCAGAGAGGGGTTCAGGGGGAAGAGTAGGGGGGTGAGTGGGCAGAGTTTGGGGGTGAGTGGTCAGAGTGGGGGTCAGTGGTCAGAGTGGGGGTCAGTGGTCAGAGTGGGGGTCAGTGGTCAGAGCAGGGACAGAGTGGGGGTCAGTGTGCAGAGTGGGGGTGAGGGGGGCAGAGAGGGGGTGAGGGGGGCAGAGTTGGGGGGTGAGTGGGCAGAGTTGGGGGGTGAGTGGGCAGAGTGAGGGTCAGTGGTCAGAGTGGGGGTGAGTGGGCAGAGTGAGGGTCAGTGGTCAGAGTGGGGGTGAGTTGGCAGGGTCAGAGTGTGGGTCAGTGGTCAGAGTGGGGGTGGGTGGGCAGAGCAGGGTCAGAGTGGGGGTCAGTGGTCAGAGTGGGGGTGAGTGGGCAGAGCAGGGTCAGGGTCAGAGTGGGGGTCAGTGGGCAGAGCGGGGGGTGAGGGAGCAGATCGTGGGTCAGTGTGCAGCGCAGGGGGATGAATAGGCAGAGGAAGTTAGATGGGACAGGACCTTTGATGACGTCACGGTCATGTGATCTGTGACTCCACCCATCATCGTGACGTCATCAAAGGTCCTCAAGCAGGATGAAGAGAGATCGCGTGTGGTTGGAGGGAGCTGTGGTAAGGGGGGGGGTGACCGGACAGTGGAGGGGGTCTGTGCTGAGAGGCGGGGGGTGACCGGAGAGTGGAGGGGGGCGATCGGGGAGCGGAGGGGCAGTGGTGAAAGGCTGGGGGTGACCGGACAGTGGAGGGCGGCTATGGTGACAGGCAGGGGGCTGATGGGGCAGCGGGGGGAAGGCAGTGGAGGATGGCTATGGTGACAGGCAGGGGGTGATGGGGCAGCGGGGGCTGTGTGCAGGGCCGGTGACGGGATAACGGCGAGTGGTGGCGCTTTAGCGCCCACTGCGAGGCGCTGTGCCATTTTGACAGCGGCTCGCGCTCGTGGGTCTGCTACTTCCGTTTCCGGTCTTTGTCACAGGGCGCAGGCCGTCACGGAAGTTGAGCGGATAGACCGGAAGTGGCCTTCGGGTTTTATATATAAGATTTCTGCCTTAACTCCATACTTTGTAGTCTCTATTACTACTGCCAGTAGGAACATCAACCCCTTATATTCCATTATTGTTGTTATTTCTATTACATAGTGTATAGTTGTAATGACACTGCGAAATTAACCCATTATATACCAGTTCAGCATTAACTGCATATTTGGTAGTGTTTATAACTACTGCCACTGCTACATTAACCCCTTGAACATCATTTTGGATATAATTTACAGCGCTGAGTCTGTTGTGGGAGTGCCTGTGGGACATTAACTCCTTCAATAACATTTTTGATATCATTATAAGTTCCTACTCTGTTATAGTCCTGTTAGTCGGACATTAACTCTTTCTACACCTCCACTATATTGCTACCCTCACAGTTTTGCCTACATCGCCTACTTAGTCATATATCTGGTGTTTAAGTCTATTATTTAAAACTCTTAAAAAAATTATATACAGATTCTAGACTCCTGATTCTTTAGAATCGGGCTCACAGCTAGTCATATATATCACGCTTAGATACATCAGCACATCAGGCAGTATCACACATGATAAGCTTAGATACAGCAGTTCATCAGTTATTATCACACATAATAGACTTAGATACATTGGAACATCAGTCAATATCATGCATAGCAGGCTTAGATTAGATCAGTAATTATTACACATGGTAGTCGTGGAAACAGGTTTTTTTTTAGTAGTATCAAACATGATTAGATACATCAGTAGTACTTGGATACAGCAGTCCATCACTCCTGTGTGCTGCTGTGGTCCTCCCGCTATCCCTGCTGCTCTCTTTCGCGATCTGCCTCCTAACCTTTGTGGGAGAAGGCGATATCAATCAGATCAGACAGTCACTATGCCTGAGGCGGAGCTAGTCTGGGATTAGCTACTGCAGAGCCAACTCGCACATGCGCAATGCGCAGCGCGAAGTCCTATGATATGGATATGACACGAATAACGTCATACAGCCTATACCGCTCATGGAGAGGGGCGAGGGAGCTCACAATACATTGGCACACCCATCTGGGCGTGAATAATTGATCTGCAGGCTGTGCTGAGAAGCTACAGGGAACTCCCTGTGTGACTACTCAAGCACTGAGAAGCCGCAGAAAGCAAGGTAATAAAAGCACTTTTAGATTCTTTACAAATACCATTTTTTTTACACCAAGGGATGCCTACAATGCATTCCTGGAGGTGCAGGGACAGGTATAAATGGTCTGGGGGCTGATTTTTAGGGGTCAAGTTCCCTTTTAAAAAGCAAGGTATTGGTAAGTGTGAGATAAGTGGGATATGGTTTCCAATATTTCTGAATAATTCTGAATAATTCACCTTTGCTGCAGAGATTTTTTATATTGCCACAGTCCCAGAAATGATGTTTTAAGCGCAATTGCAACCACAATCTCTCCAACCGAGTTCAGCGTGAGATGGAAAAAATGTGTGAATTCTTTGAGGGGTGAGGTATTATCTGTTAAACAATTTGTAGAATGTTTTGAGTAAATTAGCACAGAGGTCTGACTTTCATGAGATTTTCAGGGCCTTTTCCGAGTCTTCCAATAAAAAGATTCTTTTTAAATCTTTCTCCCAGTTGTTACTAGTACTTTTTATTAGATCCAAATCATTATTTAAATATTTATATAGGTTTCTGTTACTCCAGGTAGAAGAATTGTGGGCTCACTGAGAAGAGTAGAGGTTAATGTTGGATTAGGAATTTCTTTCACATCAGCGATTTACTGATGTTTCCGGCCAATCTGGCAGACGGCGCCACATCTGCCGGATCTGCTGCCTAACGGCTCACTTGGGGCACTGATCTGGCAAGCCCCATGCATTCTCTATGGGATTTGCGGTCGGGTGCGGCAAGTACGGTGTGTCAGATCCGGCAGATTCAGCACTTGATGGTATAAAATGGGGACAATATATACCAACAGTGTGGGCAGTGCCATAGGAAGCAAAATGTCACCACAGTATGCTAACCTGTTTATGGCTAAACTAGAGCAAACTTTTTTGCATCTTGCACTATCAAACCTCTGGTATACTTTTGCTCTATTGACGACCTACTAATCATCTGGTCAGGCTCAAAGGATGATCTGCTTATCTTCCACAACAACTTCAACAAGTTTCACCCTACTATCAAGCTCACCCTCAACTTTTCAAAGTCACAAATATATATTCTGGACACAACCATATACATCAAAGCAAATACCATACACACGTCTATTTAGCATTAACCCACAGGACGTCCAGCATACTTGAGTGGAACAGCTTTTATCCAAGACACAAAAAAAAATCCATAATCTACAGTCAAGCTCTGAGGTATATTCGGATTTGTTAAGACAAGGAGGACAGAAAACTACACCTACTATGACTGAGGAAAACTTTCTACAACAAGGGTATCATCCACTGGTAATAGGTGAACAGATCCACAGAGCCACAAAGATCCCAAGAAGCAGCCTCCTGGATTACAAACAGAAGGAGGACAACAGCAGGATGCCTCTTGTGATCACATACAATCCTCACATGAACATACTAAGGAAAATTGGTGCTGATCGTCAACCCATATTCCACAAAGACCACAGACTGAAAGCAATATTCCCAGAACTGCCACTGCTCTCCTATAAACAGCCTCCCAACCTAAGGCATATCCTTGTCAGAAGTGTCCTCACATCACCATTACAGACGGGCACATTCCCTGTAACAGCAAGAAATGCAAGACTTGTATCCGCATATCATCAACAGATACAGTCTCTATACTCAATACAAACTAGGACTATAAGATCATGAACTTTATTTCATGTACATCCTCCAATGTTGTGTAAATAATACAATGTACAAGGTGCACTAAAGGGACATATATTGGTGAAA
This sequence comes from Allobates femoralis, assembly GCA_033576535.1. Lineage (NCBI taxonomy): Eukaryota > Metazoa > Chordata > Amphibia > Anura > Aromobatidae > Allobates > Allobates femoralis. The sequence continues at coordinate 176,453,818 of JARQOC010000006.1, read as the reverse complement.
CAAACCAAAAATTACAAACAAGGATTAATCTACATAGACTACAATAAAAAATGAGCTGGACACGCCAGTAGGAATACACTTCTTTAGACCTGGACACAACATGGCAGATTTAAAAGTTCTAATATTGAAAGATCACTTTAAAAATGATAGAGAAAGAAAAATATGGGAATTCAAACTCATAAGAATGTTCCAATCTCTAAAAAATGGGACTCAATTTGACACCTGGATTCATGAGTCATTATATGGACACAGTTCACACCTCCACAAGCAGGTCTTCAGTTCTGTAAAAGAACACTTCCACCTCATCTTCATCAGTTATAAAGACCTTAATTAAATTTCCTTACCCCAGCTCTACTTAGCATCACCTCATGTCCGACTGTAATACCTATTTAAATGTCTCAGTAATTAATTTATAGTATTGTCTGATGAAGGGGCTATGTGCGCTCTGAAAGCTTACAAACATAATTTTTCTGGTTAACTAATAGAGGTATCACTCGTAGAAAACTTTTCTCAATTTTTTTGGGACTTAAGTATGTAAATCGATTTTGCTGGCTAACACGGTACCACAATATTATTTTGTATTGTACTTTATCTTCATTCAAAATTAAGTCTGAGACAAGTTTGACACCATTTCCCTTCCAAGTTTTTAGATTTAAATGAGATATGATTATTTCCAAGACTTCAATAGAAATATTCTTTTCAAAGTCAACAGGGGTGGAATTTAAAATATTCTTAGATATATTGAACCTAGTTACATCATTGCTGCTGGAGTCAAAGGGGGGAACAGAGGAATGGTCAGAGCATGAACAAGGATACAAAAGAAGAATTCGAAAGAAGAATTTTTTGATGATAATTATGATAATGTTTGTTTGCTACTAATGAAAACTAAGATGAGAACTTGAGAATGTTTTTGAATTTCAATTGCTCCTGCAAATTTTAAGCTTTTTGGAGATGGCTCGAGGTACTACCATATTAGGAGTCAATTCATGGGAAATACAGTGACCATCTTAGAAGATGTGTTTCTATAGGAACCACTCTTACTATTCTGTTCCGCATAAGATGCAGAGTTGAAGACACTTGCTGTAGTGTGTACAATGGCAGAAGATCAGATAAGGTATATTTCCAGAGCACCATTTGACTTTGGGAGCACATGGGTGGCTGGAATCGATAGGGGACACCATGTCACTTTTGCAGAGCCCCTGAAGTGCCTGCACAGTGGAAACCCTCCAGAAATGACCACATTTTGGAAAATACATCCCTCAAAGAATTTGTATAAAGGTATGGTATGAACCTTGAACCCTCAGGTGCATAACAGTGTTTTATAACGTTGAACTGTGGAAATGAGACAAGATATTTTTGGTGTTTAGCACCAAATTTTTTATTTTTACAAAGGTCACTAGAGAAAATAGACCATACAATTTGCTGCTGCACAATTACTTATGAGTACCACAATGCCACATATGTGGGGGAAAACTACTGTTTGAGCACATGGCAGGGCTCTTAAAAGAAGGAGCACTGTTTGAATTTTGGAGTGCAATTTTGACTGGAACAAATTGCAGATGCCATAACACATATGAAAAGCCTCTAACATGCCAACACACCAGACAGCAGAAACCCCACAAATGACTTCATTTTGGAAACTATACCTTTCTCACAGAATTCATGTTAGGGAGTCGTGAGTATGTGAGCATTTTTAACCCTCAGGTGATTCACACAATAGTTTAACATTGGGCTGAGTAAATGTAAAACTCCAATAAAACATTGCCTAATTTTCAAAAGAGGTAATAGAAGAATATGAGTGGCACAATTTGTTATGCTTTTTCCTGAGTTTGTAAAACCCATACGTAAAGACCTGGTGCAAAATAGCAGAGTCCCCATAAGTGACCCCATTTTTATTTTAAAGCCACACCCATCAATTAATTTATCTAGGGGTACAATGATGAAATTAATCCCACATTGGTTGATGAAGGAAAAAAATTAAGTTTTTATTCACTAATGGTGGGTTTACACACACCAATCATTGTATCCAATCTCTGAACCAATCTCTGGTTGCAGTGAAATCATGGACACATAGTTCCATTTTGTGGCTGTGTACAACATGGAGCAATCTGTCCATGATTTCACTGCAACCAGAGATTGGTTCAGAGATTGGATACAATGATTGGTGTGTGTAAACCCACCATAAGGCTATGTGCGAAAGCTGGGTATTTGGTTCCAGAAATTTTCTATACCAAATGTGGATCTCCTGGCAGAAAAATGTTTAAATAAAAAAGTGTTTTTGGTGCATTTTCTGTGTGTTTTACCATACATATGTGGTGAGTGTTTGTCCTGCATCTTTGGTGGTGTCATAAAAGTCAAGAATGCTTGTCTAAATATAAAAGGGTGGGGGACAAGAGGCGCAATAGTGCCCTATCACTGGTGACACTACAGTATGTCAAGGTGGTGCTGTGGAACCACTCACCTGATGCAGTTGTGAAACCCACAACTGGTTTGAAGGCGTATAATACTCCAAGCTGCTGCAGGACCTCCACCAACCACTGACCAGTGGTAATATCCAGAATGATGATGGGAATAAAGGTGTGTCACGGTCCGCGCTGCTCCAAGCTCAAAAAAACTCACCAACTGCCTCTGAGAGGCAACACAAGTGTCCGTATACCCGTGATCAGTCACCAACAACCCATAGATGGGGGCGGTTGTAGCACCAGCATCCGGCCATGCTGTCAGGGAGGTGACTGGTGGGTTACGAGCTTACGTATTTTGGCCCAAGATTGTTGAATCTCTCTGGGGGGCGTCTGTCATTTGTGAGGCATGTAATCAGTGCCGAGCAGTGCCCCTGATCTAATAACAGGGCGTGACCAATAGGCTGCTCTGACACTATGCTTCACACACATCTGAGTGGCAGAGCCATATGGTAACCTTGTGTCTTTAAATGCCACCAGTCACCTCCCTGACAGCATGGCTGGACGCTGGTGCTACAACCGCCCCCATCTGTGGGATGTAGGTGACTGAGCACCGGTATACGGACACCTGTGTTGCCTCTCAGAGGAGCTATAAACCTGCTGCTAGGTGAAATGGATATTTACCGGGCAATATTTTGGTGATTGTCACACAATTTCTGCTAACTTTGACAGTACTGTTTACTTTCACAGTGAGATTCAGGAGAGAAGCACCACTATTCGACTCTTGAAGCACAGTATTTTCTAGAATATTTTTGAAACTCATTATACTGAGCACCTATGTGCCAGAAGATCAGAAACCTGCTCAAGTGACCACATTTTAGGAATTACACCCCTCTTGGAATTTATTGACAGGTGTAGCGATGATGTTGAATCAGCGGTTGTTTTCCAGAAACAAGCAACAATTGCATGTCTGCCATTTGTAGTGCCAAGAACATAGTACTGCCTATTCATTGTGCCCAGAACATTGTGCCCAGGTTATGCTTCTGTAGATATGCACCCTGTAAATTAAGCAGGTCCTCTTCAGTATAGAAGTGATTTCTATGGCTTCCCTTTCTTTTATAATGAAGCCATAGTACCTTTTCAGACCTTTTATATTATCAGTATTCCACTATATTTCTATTGACAGATGATGGACCTGAGTGGAGACTTGATTTTTTTTGTGGATTGAGTTAAAGATCTTATTGGGAACATTTTACATAACATTTTGGATCAAATTATCCCATGCTCTACACTAATCACTTACATTGCGGTTTCCATTTAAATTTCCCAGTGACGTGATTTAGATGACACCTTTGAGAGATCCATTCACTATAATGAGGCAGCAGAGTTAGGCTAGGGTCACACATGCATATTTTACTTGCTTATTTTGAGACCTGCGTTTTCTAAAAACGCATGTAAAAACGCACCCATAGGCCCCCATGCAAAAAACGCATGCCCCAATAGCAAAAACATATGCCCCAATAGCAAAAACGCATGCTTAAAGTGCCATGCATTTTGATTGCATTTTTGCACTTAAGTGAGGAGCTGCCTTGAAAAACGCATGCAAAAACTCATGGTACCATTTAGTGCCATATAAAAACGCATGCGTTTCCCATAGGGCCCCATGTTAAAAAAATGCATGCGTTTTTAAAAATGCACCAAAAAACACAGCTTGCAGTATTTTTTGGTGCTGATTCAAAAACGCATGGAAAAACGCAGGGTATCAAAAAACACCTTAAAAAACACATGCAGAAATGTAAAAAAGCATGGAAAAACGCATGACATGTGTGACCCTAGCCTTACTCTGGTCTTTGTCTGGCCTCTGTTCAGCTATGTTCTTTTCATAAGTGCACCGACCACACTGAGTAAATGAACATCACCCGATCCTACACAGATTCAGTCCAAAATGATTCCATCTGCCTCATTATAAGGAATCTTCTGTCAGGTGTTTCATCTGAATAGCCTATTTCAGAGACTTACGCTTAAGTGTAAGGGCCACGTCACACGGTTCAATTTACTGAATGATATTGTTAGCGATCACATGCACGCGCGATCGCTAACAATATCGTTCACATCATTGGTGAGCTGTCACACAGGCAGACGAGAACGCTGGTAACCATGGTAAACATCGGGTTACTAGGCACCGCACGGCGCTTAGTAACCTGATCTTTACCATGAATATGAGCTCCCAGCATAGGCCGCGAGGCGCTGGGAGCTCGTTCATCGTTGCTCTGCCGGTGTCACACGCAGCGATGCTGGTGAGGCAGGGCTGGGTTGCATGCTTGAGACATTGCATATGTAATACCCTACATTGTCTATATCGCTGCATGCAATATCGTAATCAGTAATGCTGAACTGATCCTCTACTAATTATGGCAGGCACAGAGATTGACATAGTGACCAATCAGTTTCTTGTGATTGTACTACAAGAGGTTAATGAACTAATACAAGCTGAGTTCTGACATACTTTTGACTGAGCATCCGAGGAGTTAAACTTAATGTAAAAATAAGTAAAATTTTTAAATAGGAAGTAATTTTGTCATTTACAAACAAGATTTGATGGTCCAACCAGAAAATATCATCAAAACCAAAATTGCATGATAACTGAGCACATGAAACAAATGTGAGGGGTTAAAGAAAAAGTTTGGAGGAAATTGAGTGGAAAAGGAGGATTAATGCCCACTTTCATCACCTATTTGTCCATATGCTGTAATAAAACATATATATGAGGTACTGTGGAGCCCACTGGGACGGGGTACTCGGTACCGGACCGGGGTACTGCTGGGCATATCACGGCGGTCTTGGACCAGACCGTGTCCCGGGTTCTCACAAGTAAAAGGAAATATATACAGGGGATAGTTTGTCATGACGCCATCCACGGGTTGTGGCCAGTAAGGGGGCAACCGCTGCAGTGCAGCTCTGCCAGCAAGATGCAGGGATGGATGGGCTTCAGCTGCATGGATGAGCTCGCTGTGAGTTGGGCTGCTCCTGGCAGGTAAAAGGTGTAATGGAAGGCTCAGTATACCTGGAATCAGACACAGGAAACTGAAGCACGGTTCACTGGGTTTACTTGCAAGTTCTTCCAAGTCACGGACTTTACAACAGTTCACAATGCAGTTCTTGTACACTAAATAACTCTGTTTCACTGAACCCTCTGCAGCCAGGCTGTCACTCTGAGACCCCTCACTCTCTCTCAGTGTCCTTCCAGGCTTGTTCTCTCTATGCTCTTCTCAGTGAAATGTATGATGGCAACTCGGTCCCTTGTGTGCAGCTTCCCCCTATGTGTGTGGGCGGTAGGACCTGGAATCTGTATTCCCCGCCGGTTTGTCTGGGGAGCCAGCGTATAGCTGCAGTCCCCCTCAGAGCCCACACTATGGTTTCAGCCTAGCTTAGGTGTCCCTATCTGGCAAGGGATCACCGGCTCTTTCCTACCAGTGTGATTATCCAGGTACTTCCAGGGAAACCTTTCCCTCCTACAGTCAGTCAACACTGCCGTACTCCTCGGACCCAGTGGTACCGGTCTGGTCTCTGTCCTCACTCTCCCTTGGGCTGCCGGCTATGAACGAGCTTTCTCTTCATGGAATGGTGTCTCTGTGGATTCTGCATCTCCAGGGAGCTCAATCCCTCCAGGAAGTGTCACTGTCTGTCTGTTCTTGTCTGTTCTGGTCAGCTCACTATGGCCTACTCTGGGTCTTTTCTATTCAGCCTACTCCGGCTTACTGGCTAACTCCTCCCATTGTTTCTTTTTTTGTTCTGGTCTTACACCTGACCTACCTTCCCACTCACTTTCCTCTAAACCCCACCACCACTTGCCCGCCTAGAGTCCCGGGCTCCGGGTTGGGTTCTGTGCTCCTGTGGGTGAGTGTGCTGTGAGAGTGTTTGCTGCACAAAACGGTCTACCTTCTGCCTGGCTGCAGTTCCCTTATGTGGCCAACCTGGTTGCAGGGGCGCGACAGTAACACATTTAAGTATCCAAATAAAAGTGCTAAGTGATCACCACATCTGACAAGGGATTACTGTTCTAAAGTGAACATTGGGGGGCTCTCAATTAAATTTACAATAATTACCAGAGCCTAATGACTATTCTTTGCTCTATGGATGAAAGCAAGCAATATACTGTCTATAAACCATAATATACCTTAATGCAGTAATTTTTGAAATCTACACAAATAATAGCCTCATAGATGTCACAATTAGACAGTATCTACTGTATGTCTGTTATATACCTGGAATTCCAGACTTTGATATAATGGGTTTATATCCAACAGTGGTAGCTCTGATTGATAAATCTCCATTGGGAAGAGGCAGACTGTCTTTCTCATTAGCAATGGGCAGTCGATTTAGACCAGGAGAACCTAAAAATATAAATATCAAATGTAACGCAAAATTACTTTTGATTAAAAAATGTGCAGCCTTTTGTGTCTTTAGCACAGGATATAAAAATTAGATCAGTGGGCTTCTGACACCCATTACTTATTAAAGGGAAACTGTCAGGTCATTTTTCAGTATGATACTAATATTACCCTTGAATAGTGCCTGGGCAGACATTTTTAAAACATACAAAATCATTATTGTACCGTTTGTAGTTTCCATATTATCAGCCTTGTCAGATCCTGCAGTGAGCTTCTGGATTAGTCCTCTCCATTATAAAAACACAGGATTAGTCCTCGCTGTGTAAAACTGGCATGTAATTATGCACTCCCGTATCTGCAGCTTTCTCCTCCCTTTCTGCAGCTCTCTGCCCCCTCCTTCCTCCTCCCTTTGCTCTTAGTGCACAGTGGTTTAACTTTCAGGAGGTTTATTCTGTTAAAGGGATCCTGTCACCTCCAAAACGCCTCCTAAGCTACCAAAACATGTCCCTGCAGCATATTATCACTAATCACACACTCCTGTTGTCTCCTAAAAGCATCCTGTGAAAGTGCATAAAAACATTTAATACTCCCTCATTAGCCATGTTAATTAACAGGGGCTATATTCTTAGCTCTTAGGGCGTGTTCGTTATGTGGATGTAAACAATGAACAAAGCAAAAGCAGCATGACCCTTTCCATTTTTTCTACATGGTTTTCAGTCAATATTTGTCTTCAAGCATATGTGGTTGTCATTGTATTCTCTCATGTAGAATGTATCATCAGAAAATTCCTATTTTGCAAACAGAAGTGAGCATAAAATGTTCTACATGGTTAACTTAAAGATGAAACAGGCTCAGGAGAAACCTTGCTGGTCTTGCACTAACCCTTTAATAGACTTTTTGTTGTGCAAGTTATTGTGGAACTTGGGTGGTACAGAACATTTGAATATTATCCTTCACGCAACACAACTTCCACTTTGGATTGCTCAGTTAGTTATTCCCATCTTAATACATGTCATCTATCCAAAGAAAAAGTGATAATTAGCTAATTAATCAAACCCCTATTGATACTAGGAACCCTTGTAGATCAGAAAAATGGGGCTTTAAATGTTTCATTTGATTGTTGTGATGGTCAAACATACACCAGGACAAGTAATACTATGAGCAATTAGTTGAATTTCCTTGGTTCTAATTTAAAGGTACCTTCACACGAGGCGACGGCGCTGTAAATGTCGGCGGCGACTGGCGCGGGCGCACTTGTTTTTGGCGCCCCGCCAGCGTCGCTGCCCCCCATTTACATGGGGCGACACCTACAGCACCGCGCTGGCTATCTGACAGGCGGCATCGCCGCTGGGGTGTCTCAAAACCCCAGCGGCGATGCAGGACAATGGGTGCCTATGGATCCCATCACCTGTCAGCTCGCCAGCGGCCGGTTACATGGGGCGATGTGTGCACATCGCCCCAGATCGGTCGCCTGGTTTCAGAGCACTGCTCTGAAACTAGGCGACCTCCCGGCGGTGCCGACATCGCCCCTTTACATGAGTCGACGTAGGGGCGGCGATGTCGCCACGTGTAACGTGGCCTTAAGAGTTCACTATATGCCGTATAACATCCATGGCCTATTTAATATTCTTTGAATGGGACATAGTTCAGAAAATCTCAATCGATAACCCCTTACAATGTAGTAATTGAGAGTCCTTTATTCCACTGATCAAACTTGTGATGTGGCAGAAGTTTGGAAATGAAAAGGATTCTCTAAATTAGGCATATGGAGAATTACTATACAGTTCTATACAACACATACATTAATACTCTCACATATGATACATGACATGCTTCTGTATAAAAGTATTCATTGAATTTTATCTAAAGTTGTGAAGAAAAATATTAAAATCTGAGAGTCGTCAGTGGTTGATACTTTTTAATGGTTCAACTAAGAAGATGGCAGCAAACAGCAAGCTTTCAAGACTCTATAGCTTCTTCATCAGGCTTAATAATGACAAAACATCTGAACACACATATATACAAATGCAAGGTTGAATAATGCAGTAAATAAGACAGGTGACATGAAGTAGAATATAGTGGTCAGTCTTGGGAGGGTGGAAGAGCAGCTGGGACAGTAAAATCAGAGTTCAGAGATAAGAGGCACAGATAGTTTTATTGTCCTTTGATCAGTGGTTGGTCCAAGACTTGAAGATTTCTCAATTGATGTAGAAAGACAAAAATCCATGTGATACATTCATTCCTGCTCTAAATGTGTCAAAGGTCAACATAAGTGTATATTTCCAGATTTTCCTGTTTCTATATGATCTGAAGTTAGCTTTAAGAACTAGTAATATCACCCACTGAGGAATCAAAGATTTTAATATTTCTCTTTCTACTTGCTAACACGGTACAAACATTTTTTACAATGTTTAAAGTTGTCATCTGATAGGCATTTGGCAGTGGACAAAATATGTTGTCTATGGTCCATACCCTGCTTTTGGTTCTTTTCTTTCATGGTATCAATAAAACTCCACATTTACAGAAGCTTTCTAATTCACACAAATTCAGAGAAATTTGATATATTTTACCTTGAACTCCTAATTCTGGTAAGATATGTTTATCTCCAAAAGTTGCAGCATAGTCTGATGTATCTCCATTAGGTAGACGTAGACTGACTTTTGAAGTAATAGTGGGCAGAGGAGTCAGTCCTTGAATTTCTGGTAAACCTTAAAGGAAAAATCACAACATAGTATGTCAGAAGTGACCAAAACAACCATCACTACACAACAAAAAGGAACAATTAACCTTAAAGGGAACCAACCACCTCAGATCACCCTAATACACAGTTAGTACATGTCCCTGCACCCTAAGGATACCTTTCCAGCACTGTTTTTGTGTAAAATCTTGCATTAGTATAACTGATATAAAGACTTTATAAACTTACTAGCCTGGTAACTTCTGGGCGTATCCCTCCTTTGTTATACTTCAGGGCTGTGCATTGCATGTCTGTGCTTCCCCTCTCTCCGTGCCTGCTGCCCTGCCTGATGGGTGTGATCGTTATCTCCTCTGCACAGAGGGAGGGGGAGCACAGCCATGCAATGAATGCACAGCCCTGAAGTATAACAGAAGGAGGGATACGCCCAGATGTCTCCAGGCTAGTAAGTTTATAAACTCTTTATATAAGTTATACTAATGCAAGATTTTACACAAAAACAGTGCTGGAAAGGTATCCTTAGGGTGCAGGGACATGTACTAACTGTGTATTAGGGTGATCTGAGGTGGTTGGTTCCCTTTTGTTTACTTCCAATGTATAGCATTTTGGCTGGCAATTAGAAAAGGAGGTGATGTAGATTAGAAATCTTTAGATTTATTAGAAAATATTAAAATCCATAATGACTGGTATAGTACAATTTACTATTCCAGTCATTATGGATTTTATTATCTACTTACATAATCCTGAAGTGGCATCTGTAATACACTTCAGGCATCCCAATGCCTTGCTATTACATGCCGTTGCCAGCAATATTTGTCTACTCAAGTGATGGGTGTACAAATATGGTGCTCGGTGGAGGTAATGGCAACTCACACACTACTGCCAGTGATGCCACTGATGCCTGAAACAGCCACATGCACCCCGCCAATCACACCTCCCCACGCACCGCTGGCCACCGCAAACTGCTTCCCACTGCAAACACTTCCGCTCTATTAACTACACAAGTGCGCTCCCTGGCACGCTTGAACAGTTAACGATTCTGGCCCCATACTGCCCAAAATCATCCACCTATTACCTGTGCAAGTGCACATCGCCAAGCGTACACAGTAAACACATCTTGGCCCTACATCGTCGTAGATCAGGAGTGGGGAACCTCTGGCTGCAGTCAGATTGCTGGGGACGGCGGCTGCCAGCCATTTAAACAAGTGTGTGACCTGTGTACGAAGTATTCAGTATTAAATGCTACAGTTGTGCTGAAAAGTTTATATACCTTGGCAGATTTTTTGCATTCTTGGCCTTTTTCAGAGAATATGAATGATAACTTTTTTTCCACTCATGGTTAGTGGTTGGGTGAAGCCATTTATTGTCAAGTTACTGTGCTTGCTCTTTTTAAATCATAATTACAACAAAAAACATCTGAATGAACCTCATCAAAAGCTCACATACCCTGGTGATTTTGCTCTGATAATATGCATAGAAGATGACACAAATGGTTTTGAATGGCTAATATTGGTTACAACCTCACCTGTGACCTGTTTGCTTGTAATCAGTGTGTGTGCATAAAAGACTCTTGCATCTTTTATCCAGCCACTGATGTTTCTGGATTGTGAGTCATGGGGAAAGCAAAAGAATTGTCAACAGATATATGGGAAAACATAGTTGAACTGTGTAAAGCAAGAAAGGATACAAAAAGATATCCAAGGAATTGATAATGCCAGTAAGCAGTGTTCAAACTGTGATTAACAAATGGAAGATTAGGGGCTCTGCAAAAACCAAACCACGATCAGGTAGACCAAAAAAATTTCAGCCACAACTGCCAGGAAAATTTTTCGAGATGCAAAGAAAAACCCACAAATAACATCAGCTGAAATACAGAACTCACTGAAAACTAGCTGTGTTTCTAAGGGGGCAGTTGAAGAAAAATTGGCTGCATGATCAATTTGCCAGAAGAAAGCCATTACTGCACAAATGTCACAAAGTATCTTACATACAATACACCAAACAGCACAGAGACAAGCCTCCAAACTTCTGGAACAAGCAAATTTGGAGCGATGAGACCAAAATGTAACTTTTCGGCCACAACCAAAAATGTTACATTTGGAGAGGTGTCAACAAGGTGTATGATGAAAGTGACTCACCGCGGCCGGGACTCCGGTTTAGACAGGCGATGCTTCCTTCCTCCTTGTCACGGGTGGACCACGCCTGCCGGTAGTGGGGCCCGATGTAGTGCAGATCAAAAGTGTTTGAAGACGTCTTGGTGGAACAGATTAAAGGGGTTTTTAATTTATTCGTGACGCCACCTATGAGTAGATTCGGTAAGGACTACCGACGCTGCGGAGCCCCCGGGGGATGGATAGCAGCAAGATGTTACGCTCCCCACAGGCTGAGCGGTGATCCCCGGAGGCTGGAGCTGCTCAAGATGTTGTGCGGCAGCTGCGGTCACCTAGTAGTGCGGACGGACAGTTCATAAGGAAGCACGGACACAGAAAGTCTCTGCAACGGGTCTTTACTGTAACCAGCAAGCAGTACATGGCATACAGTGGTTGAGTAGTAGACCAGGTGGACTCAGCAGTGATGGTGTCCCTTAGAGATCCGCAGTGTTCCTCCTTTCTACCTATTTGGTTGCCAGTGTCGCCCAGGAATACCAGGTCGGGTACGGGGAGGCTGCTTCAATGCCCTATCCATGATGTACGTTCTGGATGCTTTGGGGAGCCTTGGGTCCCTCAGTGGGTACACCGCTGGTTAGACGACTGGAAGTTGGCTGGTGGTGGGGTGCTCCTGTAAAGCTGCTCCTCCACGCTTCTGGTTCGCGTGGCAGAGGTGAACTGCTGCCAGCTTCGGTACCAGTGAACCGGCTGTGAGTTGTGGGCACGGGAGTCTTTTGGGAACCCGTGTAGATAATGCCCAATCCCGGTGGTTAAGGCCTCAGGTGCTGACACCCGACCGGTGACGGCCCAGGGGCCCGCACGGGGTGCGGAGCCCCCGCTCCTCTCCAAGTTCTAGTCCTAGACCCTTCTTCCCCGAGTTCTAGACTATTGTGTGTTCTACTCTACTACCCTAACACTCCACCCCCCAGGACCTATGATTGGTCCTCTGTTCTAGGTGATGCACGTTGGGTTGGATCTCTATGTTAACCGGATCATTGCTGAGTCACAGGATATTGCGGCTGCATTTATGGCTGCAATACCCTCTTGTGACGCACTCGTTGCGGGGCACCACAAAAGGAACATCATATTATGAAAGGAACATCATTCTTACTGTAAAGCATAGAGGTGGATCACTGATAATGTGGAAATGTGTGAGCTACAAAGAAATAGGAAACTTGGTCAAAGTTAAAGTGATCCTGACCCCATAACACCACCCCACATCCCCTTCTTACCTACCCCTGCAGCTTAGTATCCTGATGCCATCCATCCCTGGTTCTCCACACACCGTGCTGGCGATCTTTATAAATCGCTATTTTATTATATCTTTACTGCTGCTTCCTAGTATCGAGGAAGCCTCAACAGGCGGGGCTGTGTGCCGCTCTCCCCCGCCTTGACGGTAAATATGCACACCCCCATGGGCGTGGTAAACATCCGAGAGGCTGCTCGCTTCGTAGTTGGCGGCGATGAAGCCGGTATGATGTAATACGCATCATATCCGGTTTCACATACGTCAGTGCACTCATTTGGGTGTACTGCTGGCTTCGCGCAGCTATTGCGCATGCGCGGGGTTCACAGCAGCTTATTAGAGATAAGCTGCCATGAGCCCCGCGCATGCGCAATAGCTGCGCGAAGCCAGCAGTACACCCAAATGAGTGTACTGACGTATGTGAAACCGGATATAACGCGTATTACGTCATAACGGCTTCACCGCCGCCAACTACGAAGCGAGCAGCCTCTCGGATGTTAACCATGCCCATGGGGGTGTGCATAATTACCATCAAGGCGGGGGAGAGCGGCACACTGCCCCGCCTGTTGCGGCTTCCTGATACAAGGAAGCAGCAGTAATGATATAATAAAATAGTGATTTATAAAGATCGCCAGCACAGTGTGTGGAGAACCAGGGATGGATGGCATCAGGATACCAAGCTGCAGGGGTAGGTATGAAGGGGATGTGGGGTGGTGTTATGGGGTCAGGATCACTTTAAAGGAAAGATAAATGCAGCACAATATCAGGAGATATTATGGAGACAAATTTGCACTCATCAGCCTGGAAACTAGGACGTACTTGGACAATCCAACATGACAACGATCCAAAACACAAGGCAAAGTTGACATGTCATTGGCTACAGCAGAACAAAGTGAAGGTTCTGAAGTGGCCATCTCAGTCTCCTGACCTCATTATCATTAAGCCACTCTGGGGAGAAATCAAGCTTGCAGTTCATGCAAAAAAGCCCAGGAATTTACAGGACCTGGAGGTTTTTGCCAAGTGTAATGGACAGATGTACCATCTGAGAAAATAAAAAACCTCATCCACAACTACCACAAAAGACTTCAAGATGACATTGAAGTTAAAGGGGGCAATACATGGTATTAAGAACTTGGGTATCTGAACTTTTGATCAGGGTCATTTGGATGTTTTTCGTTGTCATTATGATTTAAAAAAGAAAACACAGTAGTGTGACAATAAATGGCTTCACCCAAACACTAACAGGTGGAAAAAAAGTTTTTGTGTTCACATTATCTGACAAAAGAACAAGAAAGCAAAAAATCTGCCAGGGCATGTAAACTTTTGAGCCCAACTGTATGTGCAGAGCATTGAAGAATCCCAGCCTCACACAGACCAATGAGGATCATCTACGGGTGGGGTTAGCATATTATGTGCTCTCTCGATTAACAGATGAAGAGGAGCAGCATGTGTTCCACTCTGAAAAGTATGTTGCACCCCTCCTAAAGCCTATGTGCCCCCACCCCAGTGGCCCATGTTCCACTCTGCAGTGAATATGCCCCCTAGCAAATTATGCCCCCAGTAACCTATGTGCCCCCCTGCAATGTATATACCCAAACCCCAGCAGTATATTTGCCCCTTTTGCAGTGTATGTGCCCCTCAACAAAATATGTGCTGCCACCAACAGCCTATTCACCCCCTGCAGTGTATGTACCACTACCTCAGCAGCCCATGTGCCCCCAGCAGTGTATGTGCCCACCAGCAAAGTATGTGCTGCCCCCCAAGCAGCCTATGTGCCCCTTAAATATATGTGCTTCCACCCCAGCAGCCCATGTGCTCCCCAGCAAAGTATGTGCTCCCCGTCCAGCAGCCTATGTGCACCACCCCAGCCTATGTGCCCTCCCCTCAGCAGTGTATGTGCCTTCCCCAGCACTGTATGTGACCCCAATCCAGCAGCCTATGTGCCCCCAACCTAGCAGTATAATATTACCTTTTACATACTTTGTTTTAATTTTATTTTTACCACACAGGGAGGTGCGAGCACACAGGGGGAGAGAGAGGAGACAGGGGGAGAGGCAAAGGGGGAAGACAACTCAAAGAAGAGAGTACAGAGGGGAGAAGATAGCACAGAGGAGGGGAGACCATGGGGGGATGACAGACAGTGCACAGGGGAGCGACAGCTCAAAGGGGAGAACACAGAGGGGACAAGAAAGCACAAGGGGGAGAGAGACAGTACACAGTGGGTGAAACCCAGCACACAGGAGGTAGAGTGCATAGGGGGAAGACAACTAAAAGAAGAGAGAACAGAGGGAAGAATATAGCACAGGAGTGGATAGACTATAGGAGGAAGAGAGATAGTGCACAGGGGGAGACAGCTCAAAGAAGAGAACACAGAGGGGAGAAGAAAGCACAGGGGTAGGTGGAGAAATGGCTGCTGCCGCAAGCGTCACAGAGCCGATCCCTATCATGACATCACCGCCCTCTTGATGTGATAGCATCAGGCCTACATCTAATTTTCTAATAAACCTGAACATTTTTAATCTACATGGGAAACTCTTGTTAGGGTCTCTTTACTATGAGATTCATGACTTGAGCAGGGCTCTCTGAGCACATACCTACTACTGGCACTTGTGTACCACTTTCTAAGTACTTAACCTTGAAATGCTGTGCTCAATCCTCTGCCTTTCTGCTATTGTAGCCCAATATATAATGTTTCAATTGATTCTACTTTGCTGTGGTGTGATCCTAATTTTTTTAAAAGAGTGTCTTTTTGCTGTGTGGTACATTCCTTCAGCAGGGCTCTTGAGCACAATACCTGCTTCTGACACTTGTCCACCACTTCCTAAATACTCAACCTTAAAATGCTTGGCTCAGGCCTCCAGCATTGCTGCTATTGTTACCCAATACATAATGTTTAAATGGATACCACTTTGCTGTGGTGTGACCCTAATTTATGGAAAAGTGGGAGCACTTTCTAGGGTGTTTTTGCTATGTGCTGCCCTCCTTCAGCATGGCTCTCTTAGTGACGTGCCTACATCTGTCAATGATCCTCCTTTTACTCTTCCCCCTCCTCCTGTTACTTAATGTAGAAAACTGCTGCCATTTTTCCCATTTATCTCATACATCTGTCAATTGAAAATTAGTTTCAGCACCTCTGAAATCTAAGTAAATTTGAGGCACGTCCTATTTTGAACTGATTTTGAACGGTGTGCAGGCTCACAGACCGTGTCTCCTGCACCCCTGCCATGCCATAAGACTATTTGTATTCTAGGAAGATTGATGTCCCTTTTATTGGTTTATTGCACTAATATAAGCAGGTTGTCAGCTTTTGGAAACCTTTGAAGGTGTTTTCTGTGTGTTTCATGTTGCCTGCCATTGATTTCAATAGGGTTCGGCGGGGTTCGGCAAACATCTAGGCGAAAACCCCAACATTTGAGACGAACCAAACCGAATCCGAACCTTCAGGTGTTTGGTCATCTCTATTGCTAAGTGATAGTCAAAGAAGATAATGTCAGTGTTAAAACAGTGAGGCTCCACTGTAAAACGGTTTGAGCTGTGTTTGACATTTTTGGGCCCCTTTTATGGTGTTTTCTGGGCCCTTGATTTTGCTTCTCATTGATTTTAATGGGGTCAAATGTTCAGTAAACTCTTCCAAAGGTTCGCTCATATCTAATTTTATAGACCACACTTGGGTGATATCCTTTTCAGGATGTGAGATATTGCACAGGGCACAACAGGGTATATATAGAACCACCCTATTTGGTAATTTGGTTTATAATTCTTCCTGCTTTGTATGGACGGTCTTTCCGTACAATGACTGCAGTGAGATCGGACAATTCTTTATCTTGCAGGGTCACTTTGAGCATCTTATTTATGTAATTGTCTGTTTAAAATTAGGGCATAGACCCTGCCTCCATATTTTATTTTAATGAACATATTAAATCCATGCTGAGTTTTATTATGGCACCTTATGTATTTTCCTATGAAGTTTAAACTGACATATTGCACATGCCATTTTCATTTTTCTTCTTTTTTAGTTTATAACTATATAACCACAGAGGACAGTGGGGTCATTGTGACCCCATTATACTGTTGTAATATGGCAATAATTCTCTTTTATTTAATTTTAGGAGACAAATATGGCAAAAAAGATAAGGCTTTATCTTATAGAAAAGTACTGAAGCAGAAATAATTTCTACTCTGGATAATGATGTTACAGACAGTATGAATCATGAGTAAAGAAAAATGTTGATAATACTCTATAATAATAGTTCACTGCAGATAATTCCAAATTAAAAAAATCATACATTTCTATTACTCTACACATGACCATATTTGATTTAAAGTGCCTTTGTTACCAGTTTTGAGGGATCAAAACCCTGCCCACCGTCTTTAACATTATGTAATTCGGATTCCTGTAACCCATTTATATCCCCAGACATCCCCCTATATACCTCATAAAACTAGTTTAATTCTTGTCCCACGCAGTATGCTAATTTCACGATTCGGTCAGATGGGTGTCTCCAGATTGCAGTCAGCGCTATCCAGCTCAATGCAAACACTGCCCCTCCTGATTGTGTGCAAGTAGATGACATTGCTACAGTTCAAAAGTCTCACACCTATGCAGTAGAATCAGACCAGGGCAGGCACACCACACTCTGATTGAGTAAACAACCAGTGATTCCAATGCGCAGGTGTGAGACTTCGGTCTCGCATCAGCCGCATAGCGCACACGCCTGCTAGGGCATAGTGAGGCGTGCCTGTGCAGGCACAAGACTTGGAAATTAGTCAAAGTCATCCACTTGCATACAGTTACAAGGGGTGGCATATGCATGGAGCATGGTGGCGCTGAGCGCAATCTGGAGACACCCGTCTGACCGAACCCTGAGATCAGCATATGGTGCGGGACAGAATAAAACTCATTTTCCTAGGTATGCAGAGGGATATCTGGGGTTATAAGGCGGTTACAGGAACCCCAATTACATCATGTTAAAGGTGGTGGACAAGGTTTAGAACCCCCAAAACTGGTGACAGGTGTACCTCAAATGTTAATTCTTCACATTTGCTGACATTAAAAAAGTCAAGGGATGACTGAAGTGGTGTACTTTATTATTTAAATCACTCCTTACCAAAATATATATGATATTTTTCCATGGTTCCAGATGTGGGTTAAATACATAACTAATTTAATACATTTTTGATAATCTTGACACATTTCTAACTCTACAAATTTCATGGACAACACTAACTTGTTATTTAATATCTCAACCCAGCATAGTAATATATTCGCTATGGGAAAAAAATTATAAAAATAATTAGAAAAAAAACCCACAAACCTCTGAGTCCACTTTGCTCTAGTGTTTTCAGTGGTACATTCGGTATCTCTTGTACAGGCTTTGGAAGGGGATTAGAAATTGGGGCTTTGGGAAGTACCTGAAGTTTTGCCCACTTGAATGGCTGAGAAAGAGAAGATGCTATACCAAGCAGCATTAAAAGTAACAAAGATCTTTGAGATATCATCTTTTTGGCCAAAAAAAACCTGTAAATATGTCATAATATAAGTGATAAAACACAAGTAATAACATTCATGGGCTTAATTATTGTAACATCAAATAACTATGAACAAGTTATAATGAATACATAACATGAGTCAGGGCTGTGGAGTCGGAGTTGTGGAGCTGGAGCCAATTTTGGTGGAGTTGGGATCGGAGTTGGAGTCGGTAGAAAATTGACCGACTCCGACTCCTAAAATATATAATACATTGGGAACAGTCATTCAATGCAGAAAGTGCTGAATATTATTATTATGAATTATTTTTATGTTCTATCTAAATATTTTGATTATTGTATCATCATAATGATTAAAACGTAATGTTACCATTGTACTACAATAAATTTATTACTTAAACATGAGCCATGTGTGAAGGAGTCGGAGTCGGAGTCAAGGAAATTCAGGAGACGGAGTTGGAGTCAGTGGTTTGACTTACCGACTCAACAGCCCCTATCACACAACACTTCCAGGTGTTATCCACAGGATCGGTGATGTAAGATCTGTAGAAGCCCCACTGCTGTACACAACTCAATCCATCAGTCCTAATGACTAATTTACATAATTTCTATGTACTTTCATTTCCTGACTGTTTCCATGCATTGAGCGTTAATAGGCGCCTTGGGACATATGTTCTATGTGAAAGAAAGAGGAATTATGTATTCAAGGACCATGAAACCCAAATAAAAAAGAAGAATATGAGACAACCTGAATGTAAAAATAAGTGAAATTTTAATTAAATAAATAGCCATGAAGAACAGCAACTCATTAAAACCATTTATAAACCTCAGAGCAAACTCCCTATAAACTGAAATAATGCTAGATGCTATAAATGAGGGTCCATTTTATTTTTTCTGCTGTACATTCTGTGTGATCTATTGGTATATTATAGCCACTATATATTACTGTTATATATGTAGATTAACCGGGCAACTCCGGGATACAGAAGCAGTCCTATAGGCTAGTATGGTTAGCCTCACTTTTCCCTGTGCAGGGGTGTTGCACGCTTGATTTAAGACCATAGACAAGTGCTTATATCAAAGAAAAAGTTCAGGGGCACTCACCCTTTTGATGCTTAGTACTTTATTTCACTCTTCCGTGATGGCTGGAGTGTCTTGAAGCAGAAAGACGGAGTGGGGAATGGTGGACGACTGTAACTGTTTTGCGGTGTACTACCGCTTCTACGGACCTGTAGAAGCGGTAGTACACCGCAAGACAGTTACTGTCATCCGCCGTCCCCTCTCCCTGATTCAAGACACTCCAGCCATCACAGCAGAGTGAAATAAAGGACTAAGCATCAAAAGGGTGAATGCCCCTGAACTTTTTTCTTTGATATAAGCACTATATATTACTACTTGCATTTCTGTGTTTGTCTTTGCTATTTTTATGTTGTGTTACATTTGTATTTACTGGTACATAATGGTATCTAGCCTTATTTCAGTTATAGGAAGTTTGTAGTAATCGTCATACTTACTTTTCTATGGAACGCTAGTTCTGTGTAAAAAATATTTTATCATGTTCTTTTCATTTTAAAAGGTTTTAATGTTTTGCTGTCCACTGTGACTCCTAACTAAAACATTTCACTTATTTTTGTATGCAGGCTGTACCATATCCTCTTTATTTGTATTACTATTACATTGCAATGTAAAAAATGTGTGTACCGTGTTAGCCAGTAGATAGAAAATATTGGAATCTTAGAGTCCTCAGTGGTTGATACCTTTTTAATGGCTAACTGAAAAGATGGTAAGCATAGCAAGCTTTCGGGACTTAGCCTGACGAAGGGGCCATAGTGTCTTGAAAGCTTGCTATGCCTACCATCTTTTCAGTTAGCCATTAAAAAGGTATCAGCCACTGAGGACTCTCAGATTCCAATATTTTCTATTACATTGCATACACCTTTCCCTTTTCCTTCACATTTCTTGTATTTTGGTGTAAGACACAGAACCCTAGGATCTTGGCAGTCCAGGTCCACATTTTTCTTTTTCGAGAAACGTGTTCTACTAATTAGTGGTGGTACCTCTGCTGAGACCCCAGGATTCTTACAATTGTACAAAGGAATTAAAAATTACGGTATACAAGGAAGTCTCACTTAATCTTGACTTTTACGGTGATAACCACAGGCTGATAGTCAACTGCTATAACTGACATAATTAGCATTGTGTATCACATATTTCCTGGCATTGCCATATTTTGTAAAGAATAGGTGCAGTTGTATGTTAATTACCTGGTACATATTTTTTAAGTGGAGAAATTATATGAATGACGTTTCTAGCTAAGGACAAACTGCTTAAAGTCTAATTACTTTTTTGTAATGCAGAAAATGTAAAAGGTACATCACTTTCGGCCATACAGTAAGTCACAAATTCCACCATAATAAACATATGGACTAGTAAAGCCTTCCGTCAAACTCACAAGTTGTTCTTTTTCTGACATTAACACAAAAGGAGGAACACTTCCTCCTCACATCTTCATGTATCAGTATTCCTAACACTTAAAGTTCAAAAAAGTGGATCCAATGATGAAAAGGTTTGCCCTGATATGCATAGTGAAATAATACAGCATCCATATTGCATGGCAGACATCAAAATCATCAGATAAATATACAGTTTAGAGGTGGTTCAATGAGAGCATTTTCTTGTGGTACTTACCATAGGCACATCTAATTGTTATGGAGTCTGGTCATCTTGTCTCATTTTATATTCTTTTGGGACACTTCATTGTTAAGTACTAGTGAGATGTTTCTTCAATCATATAGAATGCCCTTCATTGTTGTATCATTGATATTTTTTTACTTTAAGTGTTGTATAAATGCCTTAAATTATCTAATGGATTTGCACAAGGTAATGTCTGGAAGATTAAGAGGTTATTATGTACCAGATTACGGTTTTCAAGCGCCTCCAATAGTTAAAATGGTTATAAGTAGAAAGTTTTAACGTCTAAATAGACCAATTTGTGATGTAATGACTGCCTTATTGTACTTTAAAAATGATCTTGAAGTTTCAATGTTTGTACAATGTTGGGGAGAAACAAAGAACGCTCTTAGTAGGGGTCCGTCTTATATAAAATTCCACTTACACTCTTTAGTATTGAGCTGTGCACTTTTGTCATCATTACATGAGCGGGCTAATTTTGTCACTTAAAGATGTATTTGACAACCTTATGACACAGAAGTTTCCAAACTTGAAAGCCAGTCAACACATTCAATTTTTTTTTTTTAATATAGCAAAAGTTTGTCATTTTGACTCAATTCAATGCACACTTCTCAGTGAATAAAGTTGTAACTGGTTTTAAAAAGATGCTCAAAATAATAACCTTATCAGCTTAGATGAATGGCCACCATCATCTATGAGCTACCTAATGTACCTATTTCGATCATTGGTAAAAATAAAAACTATTGTTGGCATTTCTCAAATTATTTATAAAGGACAAAATATATAGAGCAGATAAAAACTAAGTTATTCCCTAGTAATAGAGGCAATTTTGGCCTTCATATGCAAGCCCAAGTTTTCATTTATGACATGCTAAATTATAATAATGTCTATGGGGGATAGCTATTCTCCTTATGGAGATCATTCTGCCTAGCAGCAGTGAGGAGACTTATAGCCACAATGCTTCTTGGGAAATATGCAAACTGTCACTTCAGTGAGGAAGTAGACGATCTGTAGTGCCACCTATTGAAGGTTGCAATCCTATAAGTCATAGTTGACTTTAACAAGTCTTTTAAAATGATTTAGGATTTATACCAGATCAGAGCCCCAATCTGCAGGTGCTGCATTTCGGAGAGAATTGCCCCTCATCAGTGCAGTATATGGGATTCTGATCTGGCTGTGATGAGAAGCTAAGACAAGGTCTGGGGGAATAGCTATTAGTCTTATGGAGATCTTTCTGCCAACATTTGTAGATTGGGGCTCTGATCTGGCACAAATCTTAAATCATATAAAAAGCTTGTTAAAGAGTCAATTATGACTTATAGGATTGCAACCTTCAATAGGTGGCGCTAGAGTTTATTTATTTCCTCACTGAAGTGAAGTCTCATCACTGCTGGCAGGCAGAATGATCTCCATAAGGAGACTAGCTGTTCCCCCAGATCTCATCTTAGCCTCTCATACAGCCAGATCAGAATCCCATACACTGCATTGATGAGGGGCAATCACCCCGAAACGCAGCATCTGAAGGCTGGGAGTCTGATCTGGCACAAAAACTTGGCTTTGTTCGGTAACTATTTAGATGATAAAAGCATTAGTGCTTTTGTAGTAATTCTTTTCTTCTACCTATGACTGTCTAGGACATTGGGCAGGATGTGCTTCATGAGAGGTGTGGGTGGGGAGAGGTCAGAGGAGCATCAGACTCAACTTTTTTGATCAATTACTGTATGGATGTTCCTGCAGCTAAAAAAGGGCACAGAAACCATCCATAACATTGAGACACAAGGGTTTTTGTCATTGGCTACCTAGGTCATATGTCCCTTGGTGCATAAAGAGTGGACATGATGTGTCGACGTAATTTTGAGAGAGTTACTGCTTAGGGAGAGTGCTGCTTCATGCTGCTTCGTACTGCTGCATGCTACACAGAAGGATAACTAGCTACTAGATCTATTTTTATATAAATAGGAGGGTTAGGGGGTCTATCCAGAAATAGGTATTTTTGCCTAGAACAAGTAATTGTCCAATCTCTGTGCTGCTTTCCCAAAGAGGCATTTTTTTTCCTTAGATCAAGTGATTTACAAATCTTTGTGGTTCCACATACAGACCTTTTTTCTGCCTCATGCAAGTGATTGCCAAATGTTTGTGGTTCCTCTTGCAAGCCTTTTTGGGTTTCAAACAGGTCATTGCAAAATCTCTGTCTGTTCACAAATACACATTTTTTGGCCTCAAACAAGTCATTGCTACCGTAAATCTGTAAGAAAATTAAATATTTGGCAATCACAATGTCTTTGCTAGTGATGAGCGAGTATGCTTGTGACTACTCGGTACTCGCACGAGTATCACTGTACTCGGGCTACTCGGCGAGTACCGAGTAATCTCGCAATACTCGTGCTGTGCTCGTGGTCCTCATCCCTGCATGTTGGCGCTCTTTAGAGAGCCAGCCCACATGCAGGGATTGGCTGGCAGTCACTGCAATGCCACAGCCCTGTTAGTTGTGGCATTGCAGTGATTGGCCGGCCCGCACAGCGTGACCGAGCCTTTATAAGACCCGGCCACGATGTGCTCTGCACACAGCCATCCAGACAGTGAGTGTAGGGAGAGTGTCTGCTGCTGCTTAGGGACAGATTTTCGGCCCTCATAGGTAGATCCGGAGCAGGGCTGCAAACTGCTGCTGACCACAACAGTCCTTCTCAGGACTAATCTAGGAGGATATAGGCAGGGTGATCCAGATCGGAATCCAAGCTTTTCTGTGACCATAATACAGTACCAGACTGTTGTACTTAACTAGCTTGATACAGGTTAGGTGGACTAAAATCCTACTTTCCTGTGACCTGAACAGTCACCAGACTGTTGTACTTACTAGCTTGATACAGGTTAGGGACTAAAATCCTACTTTCCTGTGACCTGAACAGTCACCAGACTGTTGTGCTTACTAGCTTGATACAGGTTAGGGCTAAAATCCTACTTTCCTGTGACCTGAACAGACACCAGACTGTTGTACTTACTAGCTTGATACAGGTTAGGCACTAAAATCCAACTTTCCTGTGACCTGAACAGTCACCAGACTGTTGTACTTACTAGCTTGATACAGGTTAGGGACTAAAATCCAACTTTCCTGTGACCTGAACAGTCACCAGACTGTTGTACTTACTAGCTTGATACAGGTTAGGGACTAAAATCCTACTGTCCTGTGACCTGAACAGTCACCAGACTGTTGTACATACCAGCTTGATACAGGTTAGGGACTAAAATCCTACTTTCCTGTGACCTGAACAGTCACCAGACTGTTGTACTTACTAGCTTGATACAGGTTAGGGACTAAAATCCTACTTTCCTGTGACCTGAACAGTCACCAGACTGTTGTACTTACTAATCAGACCAGAGAAAATGAGGATTTCAATGCATATATGTTTTTATTAAATATCTGGACACACAACAGGAAAACACCAAGAGGGGGACAAACAATTGCACAGCCCCGGATATTCACATAATTAATTAGGCTGAAATTAGTAATAATAGCACATAGATATTGCACATATCCCAAGGTTACCCAAGTATAGTCGCTTTCCCAGAGGAAAACAGTAAGATATATAGTATAGAGTATATCAGAGGGCCAGAGAAAAGTGCAGAAATATAGTGCATTGATTAATTACCTGCCTACAAGTGAGTCCAGGAGCTGCTGTGGGAAGGATCCCTACAGCCGTTTCGCAGGCAGACTGCCTGCTTCTTCGGGGGGAGTGTAATGAGCCGTGCCAGCGGGCCCTTTATATGTGCGCACGCCGTCCCGACTTCCTCATAGTGACGCGGAGCGATGGGCGGAGCTTCAACCTGGCAGCCTGGGAACGTCCCCGCGTCACATCTGGTTGACGTGTAATGTAAACACGCACGGATGAACGTGGCGTTACCAGGACAACCAAGGAGCTCCAGCACTCAATCGCCGTCCGCCGCTTGCTAGGGACGCGTCACCATAGCAGCGGCGGTACACAGGAAGGCAGTCTACCGTGAGGCTATGAACCTAATGTGGTCAATTGTGGCTAAGCTCACAAATTAGAAGGGAGGAAAATAAGAAGAAAGGGAAGCAAGTATATCATACATAATATCCCATAAAGTCCAACCCCTTCCAACATATGAGTAAAGCCTTAGAAGAGTTTTTTTCAAAGACGATCATAGGTTCAGGTGGTATAAAAGCATCAAGTGGCAGCGTCAGTCCATGGCACAGGATCATCCATCCCAGGAGATGGGTAAGGGTGAAGACAGACAAAACTATATGAAAAATATACAAGACAGAAGTTAAAATCAAATTAAATCATCTTTGTATAGGCACTCAAAGGAATGGTGTATAGCTCACTGTCTCATTGAGACCTGCCAGTACTAGAGAGCCAAGTGTGATGATCCATTTTGTCTCACACTGGGCCAGTCGTTTCCGTAAATCTCCCCCCCTAAACCCCCCATGAATAGCATCAATCCCCAGGAAAGAGAGGAACCGGGGGTCACAGCCATGTTTCTCCCTAAAGTGCCGTGGTAACGTTTTTAGACCCGCCACATCCTCATCCTTTGCCTTCGCTGCGTCACAAATGTCGCGGCAGTGTTCCCTGACTCTAACGCGAAATTCGCGGGATGTGAGTCCAACATAAATACGAGGACAGCTGCACCTGGCATAGTAGACCACAAAGGTGGTACTACAAGAGATGTAGTCCCTGATCGTATACCTTTTCGTGGTGTCAGCTGACTCGAATGTATGTCCCCGCACTATGTTGGCACAAGCCGCACAGTGGCCGCAGGGGAAGCATCCCTTTCGTGGTCCTCTGGATCCAAATGGAGATGGCACCTTAGGGGCATAGTGGCTGTGTACCAGTAGATCGCTTAGATTCCTACACCGCCTAGGTGTCATGGGGGGGTATTCTGGTAGGCAGTGTCGAAGGACACAGTCCGACCGGAGCACCGCCCAGTGTTTAGACAAGATAGACCTCATCTTTCTCCAGTCCTGGTTATACATGGAAATGAACCTAACCACTCCATCCTTTTTGTTTTTCTCTGACCTTCCAGACCCACCGCGGGCCAGCAGTTGTGTACGGGAGACACTTTTGGCCCTATTGTAGCCATCTTTGATAGATCTATTGCTATATCCTCTCTCCTCGAATCTAGTCCTAAGTTCCCTGGCCCGCTCCTCAAAAGAGTTTTCAGTAGAGCAAATCCTCCTTGTCCTCAGGAACTGACCGACAGGGATAGCTCTTATAGTTGCTCGACCATGGGAAGAGGAGGCATGCAGGAGGGAGTTGACCGCCGTCGCCTTCCTGAAAAGATCAGACTGTAATGAGCCATTATCATCAACACTCAGTCTGATATCCAGGAAATCAACTGTCGACTGACTGTAAGTATATGTCAGTTTGATGTTGATCTCATTGGTGTTCAACTCCCCCATGAATGCCCCCAGCTGCTCCAACGTGCCGGTCCAAAAGAAAAATAAATCATCGATATATCTGATCCACGCCCCCACCCCCTCGCCGCCAAAAAGATCCCTCTCCCAAAAGCCCAGGAAGAGGTTGGCGTACGAGGGGGCGCAGGCCGCCCCCATGGCAGTGCATTGGGTCTGCAGATAATATCGATCCTTAAAAACAAACAAATTGTGAGTCAGCACGAATTGGAGCAGCTCCATCACAAGCTCACAGAGTCCAGGGTCCCTGTCGGTCATTCCTAGGAAGAAGCGGACCGCTGACAAACCATCCTGGTGTCTAATACTGGTATACAGGGATTCTATGTCCGCTGTAACCAGAAAGGTACCCTGATCCACAAAGACCCCATCCACCCTCCTGAGAACGTCCGTAGTGTCTCGGACATAAGACGGCAGGGTTCCCACCAGAGGCTTAAGATAAAAATCAATAAACCTACATAGTGGTTCGCTCATGCCGTCTATGCCGGACACTATAGGACGCCCAGGAGGGCTAACGGGGTCCTTGTGGATCTTAGGGAGGAGGTAAAAAGTGGGAATTTTGGAATTAATATTAAATAATCCATCAAAGATTTTTTTAGTAATAATACCTTCCTCAAGGGCCCTTTCCAGGATGGTTTGTAACTCAGTCAGGAACCTGGCCAGGGGACTAGACTCGAGGCGAGTATAGGTAGTTCTATCTCGTAGCTGTCGATACGCCTCCCTCTCGTATCCCTCACATGTCCATATCACTACATTACCCCCCTTGTCGGCAGCCTTTATAATCACATCGTCCCAAGCTTGTATCTCTTTTAATGCTTGTCGATGTTGGGGTGTCAGGTTATCAAATCTGCGTTTTTGTTTTATAGTTTTGAAATCCTCTGCCATGAGTTTAGTGAATATCTCGATAGCAGGGCATACTGACAAGGGGGAAATTTTTTTGACCTTGGACATATGCCGGGAGGGAACATACCTTCAGCAATTCCAGTATTATCTTCGGCAAGATCATTCAGGGCCTCCAGTGTCTCTCTTTCCTGTGTGTTGGGTGGCTGTGTGTCCAACGTGCTTCTGCTATGAAACCTCTTCAACAGCAATTTTCTAGAAAATAGGTTGAGGTCCTTTATAGCTGTGAAGAAATTGAAAACGTCAGTAGGTGCAAAATTCAAACCCCTGAGGAGGACCTCCCGTTGTGGTAATGTCAGAACATGTTCTGATAGATTAATTACCTTACTTACTAGCTTGATACAGGCAGGTTCTAAAATCCAACTTTACTGTGACCTGAACAGTCACCAGACTGTTGTACTTACTAGCTTAATACAGGTTAGGGACTAAAATCCTACTTTCCTGTGACCTGAACAGTCACCAGACTGTTGTACTTACTAGCTTGATACAGGTTAGGGACTAAAATCCTACTTTCCTGTGACCTGAACAGTCACCAGACTGTTGTACTTACTAGCTTGATACAGGTTAGGGACTAAAATCCTACTTTCCTGTGACCTGAACAGTCACCAGACTGTTGTACTTACTAGCTTGATACAGGCAGGTTCTAAAATCCAACTTTCCTGTGACCTGAACAGTCACCAGACTGTTGTACTTACTAGCTTGATACAGGTTAGGGACTAAAATCCTACTTTCCTGTGACCTGAACAGTCACCAGACTGTTATACTTACTAGCTTGATACAGGTTAGGGACTAAAATCCTGCTTTCCTGTGACCTGAACAGTCACCAGACTGTAGTACTTACTAGCTTGATGCAGGTTAGGGACTAAAATCCAACTTTCCTGTGACCTGAACAGTCACCAGACTGTTGTACTTACTAGCTTGATACAGGTTAGGGACTAAAATTCTGCTTTCCTGTGACATGAACAGTCACCAGACTGTTGTACTTACTAGCTTGATGCAGGTTAGGGACTAAAATCCAACTTTCCTGTGACCTGAACAGTCACCAGACTGTTGTACTTACTAGCTTGATGCAGGCAGGTTCTAAAATCCAACTTTCCTGTGACCTGAACAGTCACCAGACTGTTGTACTTACTAGCTTGATACAGGTTAGGGACTAAAATCCTGCTTTCCTGTGACCTGAACAGTCACCAGACTGTTGTACTTACTAGCTTGATGCAGGTTAGGGACTAAAATCCAAGTTTCCTGTGACCTGAACAGTCACCAGACTGTTGTACTTACTAGCTTGATACAGGTTAGGGACTAAAATCCTACTTTCCTGTGACCTGAACAGTCACCAGACTGTTGTACTTACTAGCTTGATACAGGTTAGGGACTAAAATCCTGCTTTCCTGTGACCTGAACAGTCACCAGACTGTTGTACTTACTAGCTTGATGCAGGTTAGGGACTAAAATCCAACTTTCCTGTGACCTGAACAGTAACCAGACTGTTGTACTTACTAGCTTGATACAAGGCAGGTTCTAAAATCCAACTTTCCTGTGACCTGAACAGTCACCAGACTGTTGTACTTACTAGCTTGATACAGGCAGGTTCTAAAATCCTGCTTTCCTGTGACCTGAACAGTCACCTGACTGTTGTCGCTGTATACAGGCAAAATGCGCAAGGGCGTTGGCAAGGAAGAAGGAAGTGAACGTGATAGTGGTGCAGGCAGAGGCCGAGGTCGTGTGCAAGCACTAATTTCGCAACAACAAAGGGGCACATCTACTCACTCGCACGTCCTGTCCCAAATTCTTAGGGCCCGCAGCAGTACACCGCTCTTGAACCAAGACCAGTGTCAACAGGTTGTTACTTGGATAGCAGATAATGCTTCAAGTCAGATTGGCACCTCCACAAACACCCTATCTTCCACACGGTCAAGTGTTAGTAGCCGTGATACTGCACCGCACATTTCCCAACCTGATCCTCCTTCCTACCACAGGCCGAGTACGCTCCACGGACATTACTGATCCCACACTAGGACACTCGGAAGAGCTGTTCACGTATCCATTCTCAGAATCTGGCCTCTCGCCAGCTCCTGTTGAAGTGGGTGATGAGATGGTATGTACAGATGCCCAAATATTTGAGCAGCCACGTTCTCACGAACGGAACGTTGGCAACGTGTCTCAACAAGGAGTGGACGATGATGAGACACAATTGCCAGGAAGTCAGGAGGAGGATCAGGGTGCGGAAGAGGAAGACGACGTGGTGGATGATCCAGTAGCTGACCCAACCTGGCAGGAGGAGATGCAGAGCGAGGACAGCAGTGCACAGGGGGAGGGAGGCGTAGCATCCCAACAGGCAGTACGAAGCAGGGTCGTGTCCGCAGGGAGAAGGCAGGCAACCGTTCCCCGGAACAACAATACGACTCAAGATGCCTGTGCAAATGTTAGGTCTTCCCGAGTCTGGCAGTTTTTTAAGTTGGCTCCAGATGACTCTAAAAAGGCCATTTGCAACACCTGCCATGCCAGCATCAGCAGGGGTACGAAAACTAGCAGCCTGACCACCACCAGCATGATCAGGCACATGTCAGCCAAGCACTTTGTGGGAAGTGCAAAAGAGTCGAGGAGCGGTGCTTGCTGATGTCACTGCTACGTCTTCGCGTGTTGTGCGTGCGAGCCAATCCCCTATCCATGCTGGCCGCGAACAAGCCTCCGGCCCTGCACCTAAAGTTGCCCACGCACAAATAACACCACCATCAAGCACGTCCTTGTCCCAGCGCAGCGTTCAATTATCCATTCAGCAAACCATTGAACGCAGGCGCAAATACGTTGCCAACGCCCCACATGCCACAGTCCTAAATTCTCACATTTCGCGACTCATAGCGCTAGAAATGTTGCCTTTCTGGCTGGTGGAGACGGAAGCATTCCGCGACCTGATGGCGGCTGCTGTCCCACGTTACTCGGTCCCCTGCCGCCACTATTTCTCCAGATGTGCCGTCCCCGCATTGCATAACCACGTGTCCCAAAGCATCACACGTGCCCTGAACAACGCTGTTTCAGCCAAAGTCCACCTAACCACAGACACGTAGACAAGTGCTTGTGGGCAAGGCCGCTACATCTCCTTGACGGCACACTGGATTAATATTGTGGAGGCTGGGACCCAGTCTGAGCGAGGGATGGAACACGTCCTTCCCACACCAAGGATAGCAGGCCCTACCTCTGTCAGGGTTTCACCGACACTCTACAGCTCCGGAATGTCATGCTCCTCAGCCTCCTCCTCCTCCTCCACCTGCGCATCCTCATCCACTGTACCCTCCACACCAGTCCCAAGCTGGAAGCACTGCAGCACTGCCTCTGCGAAGCGGCAACAGTCTGTGCTGAAGCTAGTCTGCATAGGTGACAAACCCCACAATGCAGAAGAGGTGTGGACAGCTCTGAAACAGCAGGCAGATCACTGGCTCACACCTCTGAACCTAAAGCCAGGAAAGGTCGTGTGTGACAATTGCCGGAACCTGGTGGCAGCTTTGAGGCGAGGCCAGCTGACGCATGTTCCATGCGTGGCCCATGTGCTCAACCTGGTGGTTCAGCGGTTTCAAAAATCATACCCAGAGCTGTCTGATCTGCTGGTAAAAGTTCGCCGCCTGTCTGCACATTTTCGCAAGTCACCTGCTGCTTCAGCCGGCCTTGCCGGCTTTCAGCGCCGTTTGCGTCTTCCGGCCCACAGACTGGTGTGTGATGTCCCCACGCGTTGGAATTCAACTCTGCACATGTTGGTCAGGATATGTGAGCAGAAGAGGGCAGTTGTTGACTACCTGCATCACCTAAGCCGTTGGGAAATGGGTCAAACTCCACACATAACACCTGAGGAGTGGAGATGGATGTCCGACCTATGTACCGTCCTCCAAAACTTTGAGTATCTCAGGCACACAACTAAGAAAAAGAGACTTTTTGCATCAATTCCTGTTTTTATTGTCTTGTCAAAAAATGGTGTCAGAAAGTGGAACGTTTCGGTTTCGCAGAACCTTCTTCAGCCACTGACACTATATAATAAAGACATGTACATATGTTTATTCACATATAGGGAGAAACAAATGCAGTGTTATATCTGATGACGATTCAGGACAATCATATATAAGGCATCAAATAAAGAAAAAAGAAAGCGAGAACAAGTGTCATATCAATATATCATTGAATCAACATATTAATGCATATGTAATACAAGGCCAGACCCATACTAATGTAGATCATAAGGATAACTCAAATATATCTCCTTGTAATCACTGTTACTTCTGAAGGAGAGTCATAATCATGTGAAAAATGTAGTAAAGGAATCAAAAGAAAGGAATTAGTAAATATAGGTCGGTGATAGTGCATTTATTAGTAGGGTATGTACCTGAGGAATAAAGGGTCCTCAGGAACGTATATATAAAAAAGAGTGTGGATTCAGCCTCGTAACGAGAATCGTTGTGCGTAGGTTATAGATACCTGTAAAGATTACAAAAAAGTGATGGGGAAAACAGGAAATCAACTTGTCACAATCTAGAGGTATTTTATCCTCTAATATGTGAAATATCACAACTAACAATTACCTACTACTTAGTCAAAGGAAGACCAATCTGTGCAAAAATGGTCATAAGTATACCCAATGGTCAATATGGACCCAATGTAAGGGTCAAAATAGCCCTAAAAGAGAGAAGAGTACACATGTCACTCATAACGGGGAAGCACTAGCGAAGGATCAGTAAGATCTCATCTGAATCTAGATAATCAAACAAATAACCTCTGTAAGAGCCCAAATGACCCACTGTGGTACCGCTGTTCTTATTTCATAAGCAGCTGTAAAGAAACATAAGAGAAGAGGCATATATATGGGATAACGATCCTGTGTAACAATATTCCATACAATCCCGTGGTGTCATTCAGTAATATAGAGACAATGATGTTAGAATACCTTTAGGATAAAGTTAGGCCGGTTTCTGATCAAAAGGGAAGAAGAAAAATAGAGAAATTAATTAGAACAATCTCACCCAAGTGTAGTCAAGTCGTACCGCTCGTGTATGTGCATACCGTCCGGTCAGGGGAAGTGTGAGTGAGGATCAGGCCGCCACCTCTGTGTTTATGTGAGCGAGGGGCGGGTGTAGTGCGATTTCCTGTTTCCATCATCTGGAACGCAGGACTCGCTCCGGACCGCACGCTGCGCGTGCGCACTCGCACCACTGTAATCCCTATTAGTCAGCCTGTCAGGCCTAAGTAATGGAACGAAGACAGCCGCAGACTCTATCAGTAGATCTGCGGAATGAAAGAAAAGGGATAAGAAAGAATGTTAGAAGCACATATGTAAGGATGTCTTATACTAGGAATATTACTGTTTTAGAATAACCCACTGGGACGATGGAATAATAATGCAAAACAGTGAATCAGGTATAATGCTAATATCCTACCAGGATATTTTGAGACTTCCAATAGGATTAGTGTATGCATATATAGAACAACGGCAGTACCTGAAATCCTTGGTAAATACAGAATATATATTATTATATTAAAGGGAAATATTATGACAATAAGCTTGATTTTACAACAAATGAACTCTAGAAATACACATTAACAGGCAAGGCAGACCTCAAAGTTCTAGGAAAAAGGGGATGTATACCATAACTCAAATTTCAATATTTAGGGTCATATTCCCTGTTTAAACCTGATGGGGATAATGTCTGTAGGGTATGTATCCAGTATAATTCCCTTTCCTTAAGTCTGGCTATGCGGTCTCCCCCCCGTCGGTTGGCAGGAACATGATCAATAACTTGAAATCTCAATTGTGCCACATTGTGGTTATGGGTCATAAAATGATACGGTAGAGGTAGGAGATTCTGACCACACCGAATGGTGGATTTATGCTTGCTTATCCGGTCTCGGATATGTTGGATAGTTTCTCCAACATATCCGAGACCACACGGACATTTAATCAGATAAATAACATAGCTAGAATTACAAGTAAAAAATTCCTTTATGGTGAATCTCTTGCCAGTCCTAGGGTGGGTGAACGTTTCGCCCTTAGTCATGTGTGAACATTGGAGGCAACCCAAGCATGGAAAGTTGCCCCGTTTTGGTGTTGCCAAAAAGGTCTGCCTTGGAACTATTTTGAAGGAACCTATGTCAGCCCTTATTAATTTATTTTTAAGATTAGCAGCTCTCTTATAGCAAAAAAGTGGGGGTCTGCTAAATTCAGGGACAGTAGGATAAGATAGGCCCAGCAGAGGCCAATGTTTATTGACTATCCTCTTATAACCTGTTGAAAAAGGGTGATAAGTGTTGACACAAGTCACGTAGGGTCCAGTCCGTTTAGTGCGTGGGACAATGTCAGTGCGGGGCAAGGAGATATGTTTGGGATACCCTCTTTCTCTAAATTTATTCTCCATTTCTGAATGCCTAATTGCTCTCTTCTGTGGATCTGAAACAATTCTTGATACCCTCATATGTTGTGAATGTGGGAGGGCTTCCTTTAAAGGTCGTGGATGACAGCTGTCAAATCTTAGTAGGCTATTTTTATCCGTAGGTTTGACATATAAGTCTGTTTCAACTATGCCCATTGTACCGACACTGACAAGGGTGTCCAAGAAATTAACTTCCCGGGGCCCTACATGCTTGGTAAAGGTCAACCCTGGGGTTCTAGAATTAATGTATTCGAAAAAGACGTCAAAATCATTCAGTGGACCCTTCCAAATCAGGAAGACATCATCAATATATCTTCTCCAGAGCTTCACGTGTGTCTTCATCAGATAATGTGTATAAATATGTCTATGTTCAAAATACGACATAAATATATTCGCATAAGGGGGTGCCACATTTGAACCCATGGCAGTCCCCTTCTGTTGTAAATAGAACTGGTCCTGGAACAGAAAATAGTTCTGTCCAAGTACCAGTTCTAAGGACTCTAAACAGAATGCTTTACCTGAAGGTGTCAGGCTGCCATACTCATTAAGAAACCAGTCTACCGCCTCTAAACCCAATGTATGGTTTATGCTGGTATACAGACTGTTAACGTCTAGTGTAACTAGCGAACAGTCTGTCGTTAATGTTCCGACATTATTAAGACAGTCAAGGAAGTCTGATGTATCTTTGAGATAAGCTGGGGTTTTTTGTACCAAAGGTGAGAGAATTTTTTCCAAAGTGATTGCAATGGGGGAAAGTAATGAATCAGTTGATGCGACTATAGGTCTGCCTGGTGGATTCCTCAGATCTTTATGGATCTTCGGGAGTATGTAAAAAACTGGAATTGTTGGATGGGGATTCTTCAGGTAACAGGCCAACTTCTCATCAATAATTCCCATTATGGAATATTTCTGTATATAAGTGTCAATCATTTTGGAAATTCTATGTGTAGGATCTTGTGACACCATAGTATATGTGTCTGTATCAGCTAGTTGCCTTTTAATCTCGTTTACATAGTAAACACGATCGAGGACCACTATCGCACCACCTTTGTCAGCTGGTTTTATGATAATCTCCCCATTACTTCTCAAACTTTCAATGGCTTGAGATTCAATATTACTAAGGTTATGTTTAAGATGTAAATCTCCTTTCTTGATATCCTTGATCATCTTATCCATGTCTGTTTTAACTAGTGATATATAAGTCTCGATCGGATGATATATGCGAGGTGGTTGAAAGTTACTACGTGTCTTGATGTTAAGATTCCGTGTAGTGAAAGTTGCCGACTCTCTGGGTGATGAGGGGGAAAGGGAGTTGTCTGTCACATTAGTCCGTCCTGAGAAGTGGGCTTTTAGTCTGAGAGACCTAAAGAAATAATTCATCTCCTTCTCAAGTGTGAAAGTGTCAAACCGTGGTGTTGGACAGTAGGTCAGACCCTTCTGTAAGACCGTGTATTCTGCTGGTGAAAGCGTGTATTTCGAAATATTAAAGACGAGGTCTGCCTTACCTGTGATCTCCTCGTCATCCCATGTGGTCTGTTGTGATCTCCTCTTCCCCCTCCTCGTCCTCTTCGGAAGCGTTGGCGTTGGCCTAAAAAAGGAGGGATAGGTGGTTGTTGTCCGCCATAGTCGCTCCCTGAGCTTTGTGATGAGGGATAGGACGGGTAGTTCCCATAGTATGGTTGCCTCATTGGCTGCGACTCGCCACATTTCCATTTATAGACCTGTCCTTTCTTATAGTCCTCCTCGTCTCTAGTGAATTTACTCTTCTTTCTGAGTTGCAATTTCTTTCTAAACTCGGAATTGGAGTTGGTGACCCTACTCCAATTCCGAGTTTAGAAAGAAATTGCAACTCAGAAAGAAGAGTAAATTCACTAGAGACGAGGAGGACTATAAGAAAGGACAGGTCTATAAATGGAAATGTGGCGAGTCGCAGCCAATGAGGCAACCATACTATGGGAACTACCCGTCCTATCCCTCATCACAAAGCTCAGGGAGCGACTATGGCGGACAACAACCACCTATCCCTCCTTTTTTAGGCCAACGCCAACGCTTCCGAAGAGGACGAGGAGGGGGAAGAGGAGATCACAACAGACCACATGGGATGACGAGGAGATCACAGGTAAGGCAGACCTCGTCTTTAATATTTCGAAATACACGCTTTCACCAGCAGAATACACGGTCTTACAGAAGGGTCTGACCTACTGTCCAACACCACGGTTTGACACTTTCACACTTGAGAAGGAGATGAATTATTTCTTTAGGTCTCTCAGACTAAAAGCCCACTTCTCAGGACGGACTAATGTGACAGACAACTCCCTTTCCCCCTCATCACCCAGAGAGTCGGCAACTTTCACTACACGGAATCTTAACATCAAGACACGTAGTAACTTTCAACCACCTCGCATATATCATCCGATCGAGACTTATATATCACTAGTTAAAACAGACATGGATAAGATGATCAAGGATATCAAGAAAGGAGATTTACATCTTAAACATAACCTTAGTAATATTGAATCTCAAGCCATTGAAAGTTTGAGAAGTAATGGGGAGATTATCATAAAACCAGCTGACAAAGGTGGTGCGATAGTGGTCCTCGATCGTGTTTACTATGTAAACGAGATTAAAAGGCAACTAGCTGATACAGACACATATACTATGGTGTCACAAGATCCTACACATAGAATTTCCAAAATGATTGACACTTATATACAGAAATATTCCATAATGGGAATTATTGATGAGAAGTTGGCCTGTTACCTGAAGAATCCCCATCCAACAATTCCAGTTTTTTACATACTCCCGAAGATCCATAAAGATCTGAGGAATCCACCAGGCAGACCTATAGTCGCATCAACTGATTCATTACTTTCCCCCATTGCAATCACTTTGGAAAAAATTCTCTCACCTTTGGTACAAAAAACCCCAGCTTATCTCAAAGATACATCAGACTTCCTTGACTGTCTTAATAATGTCGGAACATTAACGACAGACTGTTCGCTAGTTACACTAGACGTTAACAGTCTGTATACCAGCATAAACCATACATTGGGTTTAGAGGCGGTAGACTGGTTTCTTAATGAGTATGGCAG
Organism: Allobates femoralis; assembly: GCA_033576535.1. Lineage (NCBI taxonomy): Eukaryota > Metazoa > Chordata > Amphibia > Anura > Aromobatidae > Allobates > Allobates femoralis. Next base: position 176,416,938 of record JARQOC010000006.1, on the reverse strand, counting down.
CCTGACACCTTCAGGTAAAGCATTCTGTTTAGAGTCCTTAGAACTGGTACTTGGACAGAACTATTTTCTGTTCCAGGACCAGTTCTATTTACAACAGAAGGGGACTGCCATGGGTTCAAATGTGGCACCCCCTTATGCGAATATATTTATGTCGTATTTTGAACATAGACATATTTATACACATTATCTGATGAAGACACACGTGAAGCTCTGGAGAAGATATATTGATGATGTCTTCCTGATTTGGAAGGGTCCACTGAATGATTTTGACGTCTTTTTCGAATACATTAATTCTAGAACCCCAGGGTTGACCTTTACCAAGCATGTAGGGCCCCGGGAAGTTAATTTCTTGGACACCCTTGTCAGTGTCGGTACAATGGGCATAGTTGAAACAGACTTATATGTCAAACCTACGGATAAAAATAGCCTACTAAGATTTGACAGCTGTCATCCACGACCTTTAAAGGAAGCCCTCCCACATTCACAACATATGAGGGTATCAAGAATTGTTTCAGATCCACAGAAGAGAGCAATTAGGCATTCAGAAATGGAGAATAAATTTAGAGAAAGAGGGTATCCCAAACATATCTCCTTGCCCCGCACTGACATTGTCCCACGCACTAAACGGACTGGACCCTACGTGACTTGTGTCAACACTTATCACCCTTTTTCAACAGGTTATAAGAGGATAGTCAATAAACATTGGCCTCTGCTGGGCCTATCTTATCCTACTGTCCCTGAATTTAGCAGACCCCCACTTTTTTGCTATAAGAGAGCTGCTAATCTTAAAAATAAATTAATAAGGGCTGACATAGGTTCCTTCAAAATAGTTCCAAGGCAGACCTTTTTGGCAACACCAAAACGGGGCAACTTTCCATGCTTGGGTTGCCTCCAATGTTCACACATGACTAAGGGCGAAACGTTCACCCACCCTAGGACTGGCAAGAGATTCACCATAAAGGAATTTTTTACTTGTAATTCTAGCTATGTTATTTATCTGATTAAATGTCCGTGTGGTCTCGGATATGTTGGAGAAACTATCCAACATATCCGAGACCGGATAAGCAAGCATAAATCCACCATTCGGTGTGGTCAGAATCTCCTACCTCTACCGTATCATTTTATGACCCATAACCACAATGTGGCACAATTGAGATTTCAAGTTATTGATCATGTTCCTGCCAACCGACGGGGGGGAGACCGCATAGCCAGACTTAAGGAAAGGGAATTATACTGGATACATACCCTACAGACATTATCCCCATCAGGTTTAAACAGGGAATATGACCCTAAATATTGAAATTTGAGTTATGGTATACATCCCCTTTTTCCTAGAACTTTGAGGTCTGCCTTGCCTGTTAATGTGTATTTCTAGAGTTCATTTGTTGTAAAATCAAGCTTATTGTCATAATATTTCCCTTTAATATAATAATATATATTCTGTATTTACCAAGGATTTCAGGTACTGCCGTTGTTCTATATATGCATACACTAATCCTATTGGAAGTCTCAAAATATCCTGGTAGGATATTAGCATTATACCTGATTCACTGTTTTGCATTATTATTCCATCGTCCCAGTGGGTTATTCTAAAACAGTAATATTCCTAGTATAAGACATCCTTACATATGTGCTTCTAACATTCTTTCTTATCCCTTTTCTTTCATTCCGCAGATCTACTGATAGAGTCTGCGGCTGTCTTCGTTCCATTACTTAGGCCTGACAGGCTGACTAATAGGGATTACAGTGGTGCGAGTGCGCACGCGCAGCGTGCGGTCCGGAGCGAGTCCTGCGTTCCAGATGATGGAAACAGGAAATCGCACTACACCCGCCCCTCGCTCACATAAACACAGAGGTGGCGGCCTGATCCTCACTCACACTTCCCCTGACCGGACGGTATGCACATACACGAGCGGTACGACTTGACTACACTTGGGTGAGATTGTTCTAATTAATTTCTCTATTTTTCTTCTTCCCTTTTGATCAGAAACCGGCCTAACTTTATCCTAAAGGTATTCTAACATCATTGTCTCTATATTACTGAATGACACCACGGGATTGTATGGAATATTGTTACACAGGATCGTTATCCCATATATATGCCTCTTCTCTTATGTTTCTTTACAGCTGCTTATGAAATAAGAACAGCGGTACCACAGTGGGTCATTTGGGCTCTTACAGAGGTTATTTGTTTGATTATCTAGATTCAGATGAGATCTTACTGATCCTTCGCTAGTGCTTCCCCGTTATGAGTGACATGTGTACTCTTCTCTCTTTTAGGGCTATTTTGACCCTTACATTGGGTCCATATTGACCATTGGGTATACTTATGACCATTTTTGCACAGATTGGTCTTCCTTTGACTAAGTAGTAGGTAATTGTTAGTTGTGATATTTCACATATTAGAGGATAAAATACCTCTAGATTGTGACAAGTTGATTTCCTGTTTTCCCCATCACTTTTTTGTAATCTTTACAGGTATCTATAACCTACGCACAACGATTCTCGTTACGAGGCTGAATCCACACTCTTTTTTATATATACGTTCCTGAGGACCCTTTATTCCTCAGGTACATACCCTACTAATAAATGCACTATCACCGACCTATATTTACTAATTCCTTTCTTTTGATTCCTTTACTACATTTTTCACATGATTATGACTCTCCTTCAGAAGTAACAGTGATTACAAGGAGATATATTTGAGTTATCCTTATGATCTACATTAGTATGGGTCTGGCCTTGTATTACATATGCATTAATATGTTGATTCAATGATATATTGATATGACACTTGTTCTCGCTTTCTTTTTTCTTTATTTGATGCCTTATATATGATTGTCCTGAATCGTCATCAGATATAACACTGCATTTGTTTCTCCCTATATGTGAATAAACATATGTACATGTCTTTATTATATAGTGTCAGTGGCTGAAGAAGGTTCTGCGAAACCGAAACGTTCCACTTTCTGACACCATTTTTTGACAAGACAATAAAAACAGGAATTGATGCAAAAAGTCTCTTTTTCTTAGTTGTGTGCCTGAGATACTCTTTTACATTACGACATTTTTCTCAAGAGCACCTTAAATTCCAGTGAGCCAGGTTTACTTTAGACTCCAAAACTTTGAGGACTCCACCAAGATGGTAAGCGGCGATGACGCCATTATTAGCGTCACCATACCACTACTCTGCCTTCTAAAACGGTCTCTGCTGAAAAACAAAGAGGATGCATTGCAGGCGGAGCGCGATGACTTGGAGCAAGAAACAGTAGTGGGTGTGGGTGATAATACACAGCCCAGCCTCATCTCATCACAACGTGCAGTGGAGGACTATGACGAGGAGGAGGAGGATGAAGACATGGAGCAACTCTCTGGCCAAATTGAGGATATGACATGCACACCAGTCATACCCTTGATTCAGCGTGGCTGGCCAGAGGACAGGGGAGATGAGGAGGAGGAGGACAGCATGTTCAGTCATAATGTTGGTCAGGATACGGAAGTGATGGCTGTTAAGAGTCTGGCGCACATGGCTGACTTTATGGTAAGCTGCCTGGCTCGTGACCCTCGCGTTCAGAACATCTTGGCCGACAATCAGTACTGGTTGGCAACACTCTTAGACCCACGCTACAAGGAGAACTTTATGTCTCTCATTCCTGAGGCGGAGAGGTCAGTCAAAATGCAGCAGTTCCAGAAGGCTATAGTCACGGAAGTAGGCAAAGCATTCCCCTCACAAAACGCTAGCGGCATAGGTCAGTAATCGGTGGACAACCAAGGCGTACGGCCGAGAGGGGCACAAGTCCAATCCGCCAGAGGTAGGGGAATAGTCTTTACGATGTGGGACAGTTTTCTCAGCCCCTCACGTACCACAGCCCCTGAGGTGCGGGGTAGTGCCACAAGAAATGCTAAGTTTGGCCAGATGCTGAAGGAGTACCTTGCAGATCGAACAACTGTACTGCGAGATTCCTCTGTGCCTTACAATTATTGGGTCTCCAAGCTGGACACGTGGCATGAATTGGCTCTCTACGCCTTGGAAGTCCTGGCCTGCCCTGCCGCTAGCGTTTTGTCAGAGCGTGTTTTCAGTGCCGCAGGTGGAATCATTACTGATAAACGCACCCACCTGTCAACTGAAAATGCTGACAGGCTGACTCTGATCAAGATGAACAAGGGTTGGATTGGGCCAGACTTCACCACACCACCAACAAATGACAGCGGAATTTAAATTTTGTTCTGGGAATTTGCCATGTACCTCCACTCACCCATGTGTACACACTTCTGGACTTTGGCTAATCGCTGGACTGCTCCTCCTTCTCCTCATGTGCCACCATGATGACCGTTACAATAGTTAGGCTGTTGTTTCAGGTATACCCCAGTGGTAAATTTTTTCGCCCATTCTTTTAGAATGGGCATTACAACGACAGGAGACCCACTCCTTTTCTATGAGAAAAATGTTTTGAGGCCCTCATGCACGTCTCTATCCAGGGAAAATGTGGAGCCTCCCAATTTTTGGCTGCCCTGCCAAAGGGCTATACTACAATACACCCAATTGAGGTTTACAGGCCCTCATGCATGTCTGTATGCATGGGTCATTGTGGAGCCTCCCAATTTTTGGCTGCCCTGCCAAAGGGCTATACTACAATACACCCACTTCAGGTTTACAGGCCCTCCTGCACGTCTCTATCCTGGGACAATATGGAGCCTCCCAATTTTTGGCTGCCCTGCCAAAGGGCTATACTACAATACACCCAATTGAGGTTTACAGGCCCTCATGCATGTCTGTATGCATGGGTCATTGTGGAGCCTCCCAATTTTTGGCTGCCCTGCCAAAGGCTATACTACAATACACCCACTTCAGGTTTACAGGCTCTCCTGCACGTCTCTATCCAGGGACAATGTGGAGCCTCCCAATTTTTGGCTGCCCTGCCAAAGGGCTATACTACAATACACCCAATTGAGGTTTACAGGCCCTCATGCATGTCTGTATGCATGGGTAATTGTGGAGCCTCCCAATTTTTGGCTGCCATGCCAAAGGGCTATACTACAATACACCCACTTCAGGTTTACAGGCCCTCCTGCACGTCTCTATCCTGGGACAATGTGGAGCCTCCCAATTTTTGGCTGCCCTGCCAAAGGGCTATACTACAATACACCCAATTGAGGTTTACAGGCCCTCATGCATATCTGTATGCATGGGTCATTGTGGAGCCTCAAAATTTTTGCCTGCCCTGCCAAAGGGCTATACTAAAATACACCCACTTCAGGTTTACAGGCCCTCCTGCACGTCTCTATCCTGGGACACTGTGAAGCCTCCCAATTTTTGGCTGCCCTGCCAAAGGGCTATACTACAATACACCCAATTGAGGTTTACTGGCCCTCATGCATGTCTGTATGCATGGGTCATTGTGGAGCCTCCCAATTTTTGGCTGCCCTGCCAAAGGGCTATACTACAATACACCCACTTCAGGTTTACAGGCCCTCCTGCACGTCTCTATCCTGGGACAATGTGGAGCCTCCCAATTTTTGGCTGCCCTGCCAAAGGGCTATACTACAATACACCCAATTGAGGTTTACGGGCCCTCATGCATGTCTGTATGCATGGGTCATTGTGGAGCCTCCCAATTCTTAGCTGCCCTGCCAAAGGGCTATACTACAATACACCCACTTCAGGTTTACAGGCCCTCCTGCACGTCTCTATCCTGGGACAATGTGGAGCCTCCCAATTTTTGGCTGCCCTGCCAAAGGGCTATACTACAATACACCCACTTCAGGTTTACAGGCCCTCCTGCACGTCTCTATCCAGGGGCATAGGTGAACCTCCCAATTTTGGACTGCCCTGGCAAAGGAAAATACTACAATACACCCACTTCCTCAAAATGGGCACATTATGTCAAGACAGGGCTTCCTGTACGTCACTTCTCAGGGACATCGGAGTGCCGCACAATGTTTTCACGTAAAATCTTTCATGTAATCACAAAAAGTAACATACACCAGCTGTATCTCACTATTGGGTATGTGCCCTTAACATTTCCACCCTAAATATTCATTTTAGTGTCATTTTGGAAGGTTTTCTGGTGACTCCGTAAAATTGGCGTGAAACTCGGACAAGATTGTTCACAGCTCTGACTTTTGAGTGAGAAATGCTTCCAGGGTTCTTCCCCATGGTGTTGCCATGTCATTTGAGCACTCTTCTGAGACCTTTGTGACATTTTTAGGGTTTCTACATGCTGCCAGCGGTCATTTCATAAAAATACTCGGGTCTCCCATAGGATAACATTGGGCTCGGTACTCGGGCCGAGTACACGAGTATCTCGGGATGCTCGGCCCGAGCTTCGAGCACCCGAGCATTTTAGTACTCGCTCATCACTAGTCTTTGCTTTTCATGATTTAATTTGGGTGACAAAATCAGATGAGACACAAACGTTTCGGTCCAACATTCTTGACCTTAATCAGTGTGGTGTAGTGTAGACAAGAAAGTGTAGCAAAAATTCAGAATCAAACATACAAGTGTATGTACATATAATACAGTAAGATATATTACATACTAGCTGTAGTACCCGGCTACGCCCGGGTTAATAAATAACTGCTGTTAGCTATAACAAAATAGAATTTGAATATGTCATATTAATGACCTGTAGGAAAATAGAAGCTGAGCTGTGATTGATTGCTATAGGCAGCCTAATAAATCTCCAGCTAACAGTAAACCCTCTCCCTGGCCGGGCAGTATATGTTACCTCACACATACACATAATAGACAGCTCATGTGACTGACATCTGCCTTAATTCCCTATATGGCACATGTGTTGCACATTGGCTGTTTTTAATCAGATGTTTATGTTTGGAAAATAAAGATAGCACACATGTAAGGCGAGTTGTGTGAGGTGATTTGTGCACATCTGTGTCTGTCTGTGTGGTGTGTGTGTCCCTGGGGTGTGTATCCCTGTGGGGGGGTCTGTGTGGTGTGTGTCTCTGTTGTGTGTGTCTCTTTGTGGTATGTGTGTGTGTCCCTGTGGGGTGAGTGCATGTGTCCCTATAGGGTGTGTAGGTGTGTGTGTCCCTGTGGGGGGGTCTGTGTGGTGTGTGTGTGTATCTGTGTTGTGTGTGTCTCTTTGTGGTGTGTGTCCCTGTGGGGTGAGTGCATGTGTCCTTATAGGGTGTGTATGTGTGTGTGTCCCTGTGGGGAGGGGTGTCTGTGTGGGGTGTGTGTGTCTCTGTGTTGTGTGTTTCTCTTTGTGGTGTGTGTGTGTCCCTGAGGGTGAGTGCATGTGTCCCTATAGGGTGTGTATGTGTGTGTGTCCCTATGGGGGGGTCTGTGGGTGTGTGTGTGTCTCTTTGTGGTGTGTGTGTCCCTGTGGGTTGAGTGCATGTGTCCCTATAGGGTGGCTATGTGTGTATCCCTGTGGGGGGTCTGTGTGGTGTGTGTGTCTGTGTCATGTGTGTCTCTTTGTGGTGTGTGTGTGTGTGTGTGTGTCCCGGTGGGGTGAGTGCATGTGTCGCTATAGAGTGTGTGTGTGTCCCCTTGGGGGTGTGTGTGTGTCTCTGTGTTGTGTGTGTCTCTTTGTGGTGTGTGTTTGTTCGGGTGCGTGGTGAGTATCCAATGTTGGGGCTGCACCTTAGCGACTATACACTTGCTGTTACACTTTGTGTGCGTGTGGTGTGTATACATGTCCCCGTGCGTGATGAATATCTCATGTTGGGGCCCCACCTTAGTGACTATATGCTGGTATATGCTGTTAGTTTTTGGCGCTATCATTAAGCCCCTCTCATTCACAACTGTCAACTGGTAACTGTCACTTTTTCCCAATTATGTAGATAGGGGCAAAATTGTTTGGTGAATTGGAATGCGCGGGGTTAAAATTTCGCCTCACAACATAGCCTATGACGCTCCTGGGGTCCAGACGTGGGACTGTGCAAAATTTTGTCTCTATAGCTGACAGCTGTCGATTTTGCTCCAACTCTTTTCCATACACTTTTTCTCCATTATTTAGATAGGGGCAAATTTTTTTAGTGAACTGGAACCAGCAGGGTTAAAATTTCGGCTCACAACATAGACTATGATGCTCCCGGGGTCAAGACGTGTGACTGTGCAAATTTTTGTAGCTGTAGCTGGCAGCTGTCGATTTTCCTCCCACACGTTTCCTTTCCCTTTTTCCCCATTATGTAGATAGGGGCAAAATTGTTTGGTGAACTGGAACGCGCGGGGTTAATATTTCGCCTCACAACATAGCCTATGACACTCTCAGGGTCCAAACGTGTGACTGTGCAAAATTTTGTCTCTATAGCTGACAGCTGTCGATTTTCCTCCAATATTTTTCCATTCACTTTTTCCCCATTATGTAGATAGGGCCAAAATTGTTTGGTGAACTGGAATGCGCAGGGTTAAAATTTCGCCTCACAACATAGCCTATGACGCTCCCGGGGTCGAGACGTGTGACTGTGCAAAATTTTGTGGCTGTAGTTGCGACGGTGTAGATGCCAATCCCGGATATACATACACACACATACACACATTCAGCTTTATATATTAAATTTAAACTACAATTTTACAACACAAATCCAATTTTAATAGGTTACCACGGATTTATGGATAAAGTTTCTGATCAGGTGATGAATCATATCTATCACTAGTAAATGAACAATAAACTGCCAGTATATGCCATCAGTCCATTGATAAATATAACATGGAACAAATAAACCAAAGAAGAAATGAAAAATAAAAAAAAGAACATAATATAAATCCAGATACCTTCAATGTCAGAAAAGGAGGGAATACAGTTCAGGAAACTTATTTTAATGCTCCTACAAAATATGTCTGTCGTCCTCCCTGCTGAACCGTCTCTGCACTATGTAACCCCGATTAAGAATAAACACTGCACTGCAAGAATTTCCGGTGAGTTCCGTCCTTTCTTCTCATATATGAGGCTCCTACAAAATAGATGGCTGTGCCTGAAATACCAAGACAATAATGCTTACTAATATTAAATTAAATACATTGGTATTATAATAATAGAAAGCACCTACCACACAGTATGTGGACAAATTAAGAGGCAATCTTAGGCACCAAGCACACCGAGCATGCCATTTCTTTGTCAATCCACCAGAACATCTCCGTTTGCACCTCCCTCACAGGTCAGCAGTTTGTCATGTACATCTTACTCCACCCTTTCCCAGAACAACAGCTAGCCCAACGTCCTGCAGTTCTTGTCACATAAAATATTATTTCCACCTATACATGCCAAAGCTAAGAACTTGAATGTCACCACCTCCAATCTGTTGGGCACAGAAATGCATCCTTTCCACCTGGTGGATACAGACGGTTTCCAAAAGCTGATGGCCATTGCAGTTCCCCAGTACCAGTTGCCTATTCGCCATTACTTTTCTAAGGGGCCTTTCACATCAGCAAAAACAAAAGATTTACCACATCTTCCAGATCTGCCCCCTAACGGCCGCGAAAAAAAATAGCTGCAAGCAGCCGTTTTTTCGTGGCTGCAAGTGCCGGACCTGCCACATCCGACAGAACCGCACTGGACCGCAAGCCCCATAGACAATGCATGGGACTTGCCGGATTCGGGCAGCAAGTCGGCCGTTCAACGGCCAATCTGGCAGATGCGGCGCCACCTGCTGGATCTGCCGCACACATCAGCTAAACGCTAATGTGAAAGGGGCCTAAGAAAGCTGTTCCTGTGCCATACTAGCATGTTTTAGACATCATTCGTTTCTTGAAAATCTCTGACTGGGTGCACTTCACCACTGACACCTGGACAAGCAAACCTGGCCAGAGGAGTTCTATATCTAGCTGACTGGCCATTGGGTTACTCTGGTGGCTGCAAGGCAGGTGGGGAAGGAGCTGCTTCACATGTCTTGAAATCCCAAAGGACAACACCCTATACTTACCATTTCATCCACCGCTTCTGTCTCCTCCATTTCCTCTAAGGCCTCAAGCTGTGGCCTCAACATCTCCCTTAACCTCTTTGTGATCCTTGACATACTAGACACATTAAGAAAACCCATGACTTCCTGACCCATGACATATCTAGTACATCATGGTGATTTTGCGGGCATCACAGCAGTGTCTGCATGATTACTGCCATGTCTCCAGCACATCTTACAGCTGAGACTTAGCACTCACTGGTGTATCATATCAATAAATGAGTATATTTATGTGAAAAAAATTTAAATAAACAAAAAAAATACACATATTGGTATTTTCATGTCCGAAATAACCTGCTTTATAGAACTGTCTTCCTAGTTTCTTCCTTTAGTGAACTCCGTAACAACAAAAAATGCGGCAAAAACACTATGCTTTTTCATCATACCACCAATTACAGTTGAATAAATGAATGAATGATCAAAAAGTATAAATGGTTCCACTGGAAATGTCATCTTGTTAAAAAACGTCAGAAAACAAGCTGAAATACACCCCTGTCAGTGAAAACATTAAAGTTACAACTCTCAGAATACAGCAATGCAAAAACAATTATTTTTACTGTAAAATAGTTTTATTGGTGTAAAAGCCACAAACGTTTTTTAAAAAAATGATACAAATGTGGTATCACTGTAACTGTACTGACACGTAGAATAAAGCTGTCTCATAATTTTTTCAATATGGTGATCGGTGTAAGAAGAAAGAATGAAGAACTATTACTGAATTTTTGTTTCTTCTAGATTCTGCCTCTCAAAAAGTGGAACAGCAGTGATAAAAAAAATTTGATGTCGTCCAAAATGGTACCAATTAAAACTCCAACTAGTCCTGTAAAAAACAAGCCCTCACATGACTACAGCCTTCAAAATTCAGAGATGAAAAAATCCTTTATCTTCTAAAAAAGTGTTTTCAGAGTGATGGTAGCCTAATCTGAAAAAAATAACCCAATATAAATCTGTTACTGCTTTGATCCTACTGACCTGATGAATAAAGCCATCTAATCAGCTATACCACAAGGTGAATTGCATAAAAATATTAATAAAATAAACTCTGCAACAAGTGCTGATTAGTTTATTCTGCCTCCCAAAGATCACAGTATTGGCGTAGCTCACCTTTGTCTTGCACTCTACACTGAGTGCTGACATCAACACTTACATGTAATATATACGCAATTCAGATAAAATTCCCAATGGAAGATTCACTGTAATGAGGCAGAGGGAGTCACTTTGATCTCCCATTGGACCTGTGGTCTGGTGGTGTTAGTGATGGGCGAGTCCTAAATTACTCGGAATCACTTGACTCTAGCGAGTCCGAGCCCGGGACTCGCTACTCGTTGCGAGTCTAGCGAGTCCAATGTTAATGAATGGGGAAGCGAGTAATAGCGAGTAATGTGTGATTTAAAAATCGCAGATGTGTCTCGGAAAGCGCTCGCATTGCCGTGTCGGAATCCCCACTCGCAACTGTATTTTGCTGCTGTCTCTGAGGCCAAACTCGCATGTGTTTGTCTTATCTAGCGCCGATGAGGCGAGGCAAGCGATTTTCTGCAGCAAACCCCATGTTTTTAGCAAACAGGAAATAAGCCGACTCGAGCTGCTCGGCTGGACGCGCAGAAACACACAGAGCAAGCATGGCCCCTGTCAACACCCTGCAGTTAATTGCTCTGGTGGAGGCTCGGCCCCTGCTTTGGCTGCCCACTGACCCTGCCTATGGGGATAACGTCCAGCGGACTACAGCCTGGAGGGAGATCGCTCAGGTCGTGTTCCCTACGTTTCATCACTGTGGCCATGATGCACAGAGCAATATGGGTGAGTTAAATGTGTTCACACGTTATATTGCATTTACCGTATATAGTCGTGTATAAGCTGACCCGTGTATAAGCCGACCCCCCTACTTTAGCCCCAAAAAACTGGGAAACCATATTGACCGCCATCCTTGTATACAGCGGCTATCACTGTTAGACAGCCCCCCAGCAGAGTATACAGCTCCACCTGCAGAGTATACAGGCCCCCCAGTGTGTATACATGCCCCCGATATTAGGGTATACAGCCCCCCCGTGGGTATACAGGCCCCCCAGCAGTGGGTATACAGTGCCCCAAGTGGTTACACAGGGCCCTCATAGTAGGGTCTACAGCCCCCCCGTGGGTATACAGGCCCCCAGCAGTGGGTATACAGGGCCCCCATAGTAGGGTATACAGCCCCCCCGTGGGTATACAGGCCCCCAGCAGTGGGTATACAGGGCCCCCATAGTAGGGTCTACAGCCCCCCCCGTGGGTATACAGGCCCCCAGCAGTGGGTATACAGGGCCCCCGTGGGTATACAGGGCCCCCATAGTAGGTTATACAGGGCCCTCAATGTGTTATCATGCGCCGTCGCATGGTTGCCTATATTTGGATGGGGCCACAATAGTACACTTAGTTTAAGGGCTGGTCCTCCTGGCTCTGAAGGCCAGGGGTTGGGTGTATATAAATACCACTAATGAGCGGAGTCTGGTGCCCGCACTATTACATTCTCTATGCGTTGACATGTGCCCTGCCCCATTTGTGATTGTTGCCACATGAGCTCAATGTCCGTAATGCTGTTGATGATGTTCCACACTGTCGTGTCACTGTGCCTTGTATACACATTACACACACAACATGAATAAAATGTTATTGTTGATTTGTACACATACTTTTAGTGTTTCAAATGATACAGAGGTCTAGACCCGGTTTGAAATCATTTCACAGTTGACCTGATTATCAAGCGGTGGAGGAGCTGCCGGGATAAACACAAGTGGCAACACCGCAAGATCATGGAGGGGGGACTGGAAGCTGATCCAGGGCCGATCTATTGCCACTACGACCGGCTGTCCTTCCTAGAACCGGTGGCCCGTATGCCAAGGTATGTGTCTGCTGCACTGTTGTTTACTATTATTGTTATTATTATTTATTTATATAGCGCCATTAGGTTCCATGGCACTTTACATGAGGATAAGGGTTAACGACAAAAAACAGTACATGAAGACAATCAGGTCATACAGGTACAAGAGGAGAGGACCCTGTCCACGAGGGCACACAGTCTACGTATGAAGCTCTATAATGAGTGTGGTGGTTTACATACCCACACTGGGGTTTGTTTCTGCCATGGTGCAACACAATTCTATTACCTTTGGCAATGATCCAGGACATACACATTTATAGTCACATTGTGACGTTGGGACAAATAAGCAATGTTCTGCAGGGTGGTCGGAAACAATGTTCCGTGACCTCACAATTAGCTATTATTAATGGCATGTTTGTGGAACAAAGCCATGTTCTTCCCTGCAATGGCCTCTAAGGTGTGAGGCCTTGTCTGGTTTGCCTGTCATAAGCCTCATTTGTATCAGTTCCTAATGGCCTCGACTTGCATAAGGGCCACATACATCCCTACACGTTTACTTGTGGGTGTTTTTTTCGGCTAAATAACGTTGCAAGGATATACCCCTTTTGCACTAAACTGTTTGTCCACCATCCCAGATTGTTGACACAGTCACAGACATTTCAGGACATACCCTGTATCACTACAAATACGTGTGGTTCAGTTTTCCCATGGGTATATTTGGGGCTGCAAGGTGATGGTGTAGATATTAGGGCCCACATGTGAATTTAAGTTTTTTTGTCGTTAACTCATGGGCACATTACGAATCCTCCGGAAAACATAGTGTATTAATGCTCAAAAACAACCCCATTCTCTATGTCCATTACAGTCGTTTCAAAACCCAAGCCATCTGTTTGGTGTGTTTTTTTTACCAAGACATTCCTGATTAGCATACATGGCAGCAAAAAGGAGTGTAGGCCACTAACGCCGAATGCTCATGTGTCACCTATGCTGCATGACTCCATTTCCTGTGTTGCTCACCTGCCCTATAGATCTGGGTTATGTGCATTGAGACCAAGGCCGCCCACACAGTGTCTTTTTGTGTCCATCTTTGTCCACATAAAGTTTCCACAAAAAGTCTAAGCAATAGTTGTGGCCACTAATATGTCTTCAAGTGACTACATAGCTGTCCTGCCTAAGGCAGGGCACAGTGTAATAGTGCGGACAAATTTTAAAATTTGTAATGTAATGGCAAAAAATCGTGGAGCAACACTACCCACACATAGAATATTGTTTGAGGCATGAGCCAAAAATGTCCTTAATTTATTTGCTGCAATTCCATGTTAAGGGCAACAATGAAAAGACACAGAATACACAGATACACTGAGTCAAAAAAGCGTGCACATGTTATGTTTGGTCTATGGTTTTGTTTCCAAACGCAACCCATTCACCAAATGTTTTTTATATTTACCCACAGAGCTGCTCACTACCAGAGGCGGCGTCGTAACCCGCCAGCACAGCTGCCTGAGGAGGCGAGGGAGGCCCCGGAACCACCACCAGAGGAGGAGGGAGTACCACCACCACCACCACCACCTTTGGGGCCACAGGAAGAAGAGGAGGATGAAGGGCCACACCAGCGGTCTCCCCAACCAAACCAAACTGTGGCCATCCAGCTTCCTCCACTGCCGACTGCCAGCAGTGTGGGGAGTCACCTGAACCCCAGCAGCCCTGCTCAGATCTCGGGGGCACCACAAGACCACCGAGGACAATGTAATGATGACTTTGCCCGCAGTCTCATACCATTCTTGGATGACATTCCATTCGAGAGACCACTGTGGGCTTGGTCAGCAATACACATTGTAATTGATGCCTGTCGGCCCCCAAACCACCCTGGCCAGGTCTTTTCCTATTTGGAGGGGTGGCAGCAGTCTACCTCCAACAGACTGGACAGGCTCACACCCCGGGACAGCTATGTGACGACCCAGAGGTGGTGTCCACCTAACAGGGGCCTACCAACCCAAGGCCAACCGGCCCAGATGACCCACCCTACAGGGTTACAACCATTGGGTGAGGTAATACATGGGGCCCTGGACCTCCTCCACGACCAGGGTGATGGTGGCCCGGTAGAGGCAACCCCACAGAATGCGCCAACCTACCACCAGCTGTAGGGCACATTTTTTTTGTGTTTATTTGTTTGTTTGTATTGTGCATTGCACAATTTATTTTTTATTTTGTTATGTTTTATGTCTTACTTTTTACAAAGTTAAAAAAAAAAAAAAAAAGAAAAAAAAAATCTGACATCTTTGCCATTAAGGCGTAATAATACACAGTTTACAAAAACTGCTTTGTGTCTGTCTTTTTTCAGGGAATGGATGTGTAGGTTTTTTTTGTGGGTGGGCTTAATGTCATCATCATTAGCAAGTACTTTACGGCCCGCATGGCGCATGAAGGCACCTTGGTTATTATGTGTAAAATCATGACTGCACATAGAAATGTTGCTGACAAATAAATAGTGCCTGTGTTTGGGGGGGTTACTTAATGACTCGGTATGGCAACAACACTAGGAACACAGATGCGATAGGCTGGGACGTCTACTTGCAACACAGCGCGTCTACGCGTTATCTCCGTAGCGTACAGTGGGACCCTTCGCCAGGCTCCAGCAGGATCTTAGTACAAGCCACGTCTTCGATGCAGGCATAGGCTTGTTGCCTCAAAAAATTAGCCCAAGGGGCGGGATTAACTCTTTTTAGAAATAGAGGAGGCGCGTAGCCATACTATATTCTTGCTTGTCTGAGAGCATAGGAGAAGCAACGTCCACGATGCAGGCATAGGCTTGTTGCCTCAAAAAATTAGCCCAAGGGGCGGCATCAACTCTTTTTAGAAATAGAGAGGGTGCGTGGCCATACTATATCTTGTTTGTCCTGAGAGCATAGGAGAAGCAACGTCCACGATGCAGGCATAGGCTTGCTGCCTCAAAAAATTAGCCCAAGGGGCGGGATCAACTCTTTTTAGAAATAGAGGAGGGCGCGTGGCCCATACTATATTCTTGCTTGTTCTGAGAGCATAGGAGAAGCAACGTCTTCAATGCAGGCATAGGCTTGTTGCCTCAAAAAATTAGCCCGAGGGGCGGGATCAACTCTTTTTAGTAAATAGAGGAGGGCGCGTGGCCCATACTATATTCTTGCTTGTCCTGAGAGCATAGGAGAAGCAACGTACACGATGCAGGCATAGGCTTGTTGCCTTAAAAAATTAGCCCAAGGGGCTGCATTGTCTTTTTAAAAAAAAATAAAATTTATAAATCCTCACAAGCGGATGCACTTGTAAAGTAAAAAGATGTTTACTGACTGCGTATTTTTGTTATCATGCCGCAAATGTTTCAGAAACATGACTTATCACATCGTCTCAGCTGAGGGAGATGCCGATACTTCCTGTCTTAAAAGGGCATAAAGTTAAAAGCGCAATATTCCAATCCTATTAATTATGATTAGGTTACACTACATTTGGGTACTGTCGTCTGGGGGGCTTACGAACTCCGATGATATCCAGTCCTTGTTGAACTTTATGAGAGTCAGCCTGTCGGCATTTTCAGTAGTAAGCCGTGACCTTCTATCAGTGACTATACCCCAGCGGCACTGAAAACACGCTCTGATGTCACACTAGCAGCTGGGCAGGCCAGCACCTCCAAGGCATACAGAGCGAGCTCTGTCCAAGTGTGAAGCTTGGAAACCTAGTAATTAAAGGGTACTGAAGGGTCGGTTAGGAAGCTGGTACTGTCACTGACATACTCGTTCACCATGTTGGAAAATTGTTGTCTCCTAGTCAAGGTGACCGTAGGCATGATCCGTTGTTGATTGGAAGGTCTGTTGAACATCGCCCAGTTGGTGGACATCTTACTCCCACCTCTTCTTGACATTGATGACGTTTGTGTCCCAACCAAAGGCTGCTGTTGCAAAGAGCTGATTCTTCGGGGTACAGCGGAGTCTTACGGTGATATGGACATCAAATTGTCAACAACAACAGTCTTGAAAAAATCCATCGTTAAGCCCCTGGGTGACTGCAACAGCAGCCACGGAAATTTGTCTTTGTATCTGGGGTCCAAAAAGGTTGACAACCAATAGAGGTTGGTGCCATATATGTGAATGACGCGTGGATCTTGGAAGAGACATTGAGACATTATGTCAGTCATGTGGGCTAAGCTGCAAAGACTCATCTCCTCGGTTGCAACAGAATGAGGATCACTACGCATCAAGGCCTCTAAATCGGTCTCCGCCTCCTCCTCTTCAGCCCACCCATGCTGTACCGACATAAACGTAGGGTTGGGAGTACCATCAGGGTTCACATCAGTACCACAGAAAAAAGAATCTTCTTCATCATCACCCTCATCACCTTCTTCTTCCAGACCCAATGTAGCCTGCTGATATTGGCTTGGCTGGCTAGGATCAGCGATGTTAAATTCTGGCTCCATAGCCATCCGCTGGGCCCTCAAAGCTTCTGTTTTCAGATTCAGGAGCGACTCTGTAAGCAAACAGAGCATGGGGATGGTGAGACTGATAATGGACTGATCACCACTGACAAGTTTGGTGCAGTATTCAAAGTTGTCCAGCAACTCGCAAAGATCAGCGATCCAGACCCACTCTAAAGTAGTAATGTGTCTGGTCTGACTTCCGTGGTGACGGGCATGTTGCAGCTGATATTCCGCTATTGCCCTCTGCTGCTCATTAAACCTTGCCAACATATGGAATGTTGAGTTCCATCTCGTGGGCATGTCGCAAATTAGCCGGTGTTTAGGCAAATTAAATTTGTTTTGAAGGACTGAAAGACTGCCAACTGCTGTGGACGAATGTCTAAAATGGGCGCAAATTCGCCTCACCTTCTCGAGTAGGTCAGATAACTCGGGGTATATTTTAAGGAATTTCTGAACTATTAGGTTCAGCACGTGAGCCAGGCAAGGCACGTGAACAAGGTTACCGTGCTTCAGTGCCGCCACAAGGTTTCGTCCATTATCGCTGACAACAAGACCTGGTTGTAGTTGCAGTGGGGCCAGCCACTCATCAGTCTGTTGCTTAAGACCCTTCCACAGCTCAGTTGCAGTGTGAGGTGTGTCACCTAGACAGATAAGCTTCAGAAGAGCCTGTTGTCGCCTTGCTGAAGCACTACTGCAAAGCTCCCAACTTGGACGTGATGGTGCGGGCAGCTGAGCAATGGACAAGGAAGTTGCAGAAGCAGATTGCGTACTGGACATATATGATGAGGCAGCCACCCGGAATGATGTTGTGCCTGCTATTCGTGGAGTTGGCAGTATTTCAGATGGTCCACTTTGCGAAGTTGGGACACTGTCCACCAGGTTGATCCAGTGAGCCGTTACTGAGATGTATCTGCCCTGTCCACAACTACTTGTCCACGTGTCCGTTGTTAGGTGGACTTTGGCGGTTACAGCATTTGTTAGTGCACACTTTAAGTTGTTAACAACGTGCTGGTGTAACGCGGGGACGGCACTACGTGAGAAAAAGTAGCGGCTGGGTACAGAGTATCGTGGTGCTGCCACAGCCAACAACTCCCGAAAAGACTCTGTACCTACAAGCCTAAACGGCAGCATTTCCACAGCTAACAACTTTGCAATTTTCGCAGTCACTTTTTGGGAAAATGGGTGTGTCGATTGGTACTTCCTTTGCCTTTCATACAGCTGTGGCACAGACAACTGGACGTTTGCCGCACACACACCAGTGGCTTGACTACTGTCAAGTCTCTCTTGTAGCGCAGCTTGGGAGGAGTACGTTTGAGCAAGAGCTGATGCCTGAACACTAGCTGGTGAAGGATGGATCTGAGGTGGCCTGGAAGTGTTGGGATCAGAAGGCACTGATTCAGAACCCTGATGGGTCGACCACTGAATTGGGTGATTAACAGACATATGCTTACGCATACTGCTGGTGCTCAGGTTTTTTTTTCCCAGGCCTCTGCTTAGCCTTGCATGGCAGATGTTACAGATAACCACATTTGGTACAGATGTGGCATCCTTAAACAATTGCCACACAATGGCTTTTCGGCCTTTATGTTGAATTGGAGGCAAAGGAGGATGACTCTGTACCACACCAACTGTTGACACAGTTTGGGCAACTGTGTTTACAGTTTGTGCAACAGTTGGTACACTTTGTGCAACAGTTGACACAATTTGGCCAACTGTTGTCACAGTTTGTGTTCTGGAGAAAGGAGTAAGCCTTGGTGCTTTTGGCGGTGGTACATAGCCACTTTCCTCCTCCTGGCTGCTCTGTTGGCTATGCATGCCAACAGTCCAGGTAGGATCTGTGGTGTCATCATCCACGCCTTCCTCCTCAAAGTCTTCTGGATAACGTGACTGAGCAGGCTGGCCAGATGAGATGTGTGTCTCATCATCGTCATCATCATCCACCTCCTGAGATGCAGTATGCCTTTGGTGAAAGTGGCTTTCTTCAGTACGAGGTGCTTCCAAACTTTGGTCATGAATAGACATTACGTCTCCTTCAAGTATCTCGTCAGGCTTTCTCTTTTTATTTACATGATCTGATTGCTTGTGTAACTGGTGATCCCACCACGGTGACACCCCTAATTAAGTTTTTTTTTGCTGATTGTACTACCTATGTGTCACGTCTAAATAGCCAAATACACATGAATCTTGTAGTAGCCGTGTCCACATGAGGTTTTGCCTTTCAACAAGATAAAAGTTAAGTTTTAGTAATTCAGAACACTTGTGTAATTTTTCATGTTAGTGCCAGAGATTTCTGTTATGGCAGGTTCACATTGCGTTCGTGTTGTGCGTTTTACGCATCCATTTGACTGCAGCAAAAACACAATGTAATAATGCTGTAAATTTGAACAAATGTAACATGAAGCTATAAAAGCCACGATACACCGGCGACATCGCCCCTACGTCGCCTCATTTAAAGGGGCGATGTCGGCGCCGCCGGGAGGTCGCCTGGTTTCAGAGCAGAGCTCTGAAACCAGGCGACCGATCTGGGGCGATGTGCAAACATCGCCCCATGAAACCGGCCGCCGGCGAGCTGACAGGCGAAGGGAATCAGACTCCCATTGTCCTGCATCGCCGCTGGCGTTTTGAGACAGCACAGCGGCGATGCCGCCTGTCATATCGCCGGCACGGCGCTGTAGGTGTCGGACCATGTAAATGGGGGACAGTGACGCTGGCAGGGCGCCAAACACGTGCGCGCCCCCGTCAGTCGCCGCCGACATCTACAATGCCGTCGCCAGGTGTGACGGTACCTTTAGGCTTCATTCACACTGTTTTTCGGGCTGTTTTTTGCTAAACAAGTTTTGTAGCCAAAGCAAGGAGTAGAATTATCAGAGGAAAAATAATAGAAATATGGGCCGCTTCACACTGCGGCATGATCCGGTCCGGTTCTGTCCGGGAGGATCCAGACAGCCGCGGACCGGATCAGCACACAGGACTGGGGGGCTATTATTATTATGCCCTCCGGTCCTGTGTGCAGCGCACGCAGCTGCAGCCGCTGACAGGTCAGGACCGTGGGTGCCGCGGTCCTGACCTATTTTGCAGCGGGAACTGCATGCGCTGCACACCGGACCAGACTCCTGGTTTTGGCTACAAAACTGACCATAAACAGTGTGAATGGAGCCTTATATTGTGATTTTTGCCGGAATGAAAAATGCTGCAATCCACATTTGCCTATGGTTGCATTAATGGACCCATTACATTGCTTTTATGCTGCAGTCAAATTGATGCATTAAACCCACAGTACAAACACAATGTGAACCTACCCTCACTGAGTATTCTTATGGTTTTCTAAGGGTACCTTTACACGCCGCAATTTTTGGTGGTGATCGGAGGCGATGTAACGTGCGCGTGCACGTTTTTCATAGTCGCCTCAGATCGCCGATGGCGCTTTTACACGCCGCAATTTCGCCCTTAACCTAAGGCAACGTGTCGCTCCGGAAGTAGCCACACTAACAGCGGGAAACACCCGGTACACTCCCGTCGCCGCTTCACACGCCGCAAATCCCAAAGGAATGTGGGCGTACATGGTCAGCGTGGCGAGAACATAGGCGTGCCAAATTGTTTTACACCGCGCCCCAAACACGCTCATTGGACAAAGCAATAGCGTCCTGATTGGCCAGCCTGCGCTGGCAGGCTGGCTAATACGTGACACCTTTGTCTTGGAGTTTGTGATGAATACACACTCATGTTTTAAGTGGCTGCTGCGACACACTTTCAAGACGCTCAAGCATCACACAGGAGCGGTTTTGTGCAGGACAGTGACTTACACTACACAATGGCTTGCTATGTGTGTGTCTGTAGCTAATGGTGGGAACATACAAACAACACTAAGCCCATATGTGCCTACATTGGTCCATGCCATGGCATAGCTGCTATGGCACAACTGAACTATGTGTGTGTACACATGTTTTTGTGTGTACTGGACTGTACCTACATCCCCTACAAACACCATTGCTTGTTCAATGTGTGTGGACACGTGCCCCTGTTGGCCCAACACATCATAATGAATATATACACACAGTTGCTCCATACAGTGTGGGCCAAAGGGCTGGGCCTGTGTACTGCATATTACCATACAATGTTTCACGGACCCATCAATACCATTTTACGGATCACATACCTCTGTGCACAGCATAAAGCTATGTGTAACTGTCCTGTATCCAAAAGTAACGACACACACAGTTTTATTTTTGGGTCAATTTTGTTTTAGTTTGTATTTTTGTGCACAAAAAAAATAAGTTGACCAACACACACAAAATTAAATAAAAAACACAAGTGCTTACATCACACAAAAAAATGCAGCATGATGGGAAATAATGGAAAACAAAAAACATTTCAAAGTAAAAAAAACCCCAAAAATTAACTATCTAACTAACTAATGTAAACACACCAAAACACAACCCCAATCCTCATGGTGCAGCCACCCTGGTGACTCCACCCTCCTCATCATGTTTCTGCCTCACAACACCAGCCACCTTACACCTGCTGGTGCAGCCAGGCTACTGCCCCAGGGCCATTAGAGTAGGAGCAGTATGTGTCTCTGTTGTTCCTGGCATCCTGCGGAGTCCAACCCTGGCTCAACGGCTGGAGTGGCGCCACACCATGGTCGGTAGCACGCCAATCCCCGGGACGGACCTCCCCTGTTGTGTGGTCCACTGAATCCACATAACTTGTCGGCGTGTATGATGAACGATCCCTGCGATGCAGGAAGTTATGCAGCACACAGCAGGCCAGCACTACCACATCAATAGATTCCAGTTTCATATGCAGACGTGTAAAAAAAACCCGTAATGTATTGGTCATGATTTCGAACGCATTTTCAACCACACGGCGGGCCGGGGATAGCTGGACCTGGTAATTGAAAATGCGCTGCTCAGAAGTAAGCGTCTTCTGGGGATATGACCGTAATAGGTGTGCCTGAAGTGGGAAGGCTTCATCCCCCACAAACACAAAGTTGAGATGATGGGTTGTCTCATCATTTGAGGGCAAATTCAGCCCACCTGTCCTTAGGTCTTGGGCCAAGGAGCAGTGTGCGAACACACCCCCATCTGAGATACGCCCATTCATTCCAACGTCCACGTAGAGGAACTCATAGTTTGCGTCCACCAGGGCCATGAGGACCACAATACAATATCCTTTGTAATTGTAATACAATGACCCACAGTTAGAGGGTTTAGTGATCCTCATGTGCTTATCATCAAATGCACCTCTGCAGTTTGGAAATTGCCAGCGGTCCTCAAACCCTCTGGCAACATCCATCCATTGAGCGGGAGGTTGTTGGAAACTGCATATAGGATGGCAGCAGACTACTCCAGATGGCTTCACATGTCTCGGGGATCAGGCTGCTCAGCAGGGACAGTGATACACATGAAGTGCATTGCAGGTCGGTCCTTGAACGACCTATTGCCAGGAACCGCAAAGTTACAGCCAAACGCTCCTCAGGTGGCACAGCTCGACGCATCACAGTGTCCTGTCTGGCTATCAATGGCCTTATGCATTCCAACAGGATTGTGAAAGAGTCCTTGGACATACGGAGGTAGTTCCTGAAATCATCTGGACTCCGATCCTCCAGCTCACGGACCAGCCACATGTGGCTCCGGGTGTCCCAGTGCAGAAGCCAATCCCGAGCCCACACACGCTGTGGCCCACAACCTCTCATATATATTCTCTAGCCACAATTCCTCTTCCACCAAGGCGAAAGCCATGATAGCATTTCCATCAGGGTCAAACATCATCTCATGTACCAAACCCTGCAAATGTGAGGAAAAGAAACATCACTACAAGAACGCTTCATCACACATCATCTATACACACACCACCTCCTTCCCTATACATCTCCTGCCCTCTTTACCACAGCCTACCCAAGTTTCTTCACCACCCCACACACATACATATAGAGCACCATTCCAGGCCCAAACACAACATTGCAGTGTCTGACAACCAAACCTGGTCACTATACACCCCTGGCCCTCCTATACAAATATATCTCCTTTGTCAAATGCAACACATCATGAGCATAACCCCATATACCTGGCCATAATTTTGACGTTTGACCACAAGGCATGGCCAAAGAGATAGGTCACATTAATTAAGTCATGGTTGTTTTCAACTCTATACAGTTACATTATACACGTACCCCAGCCTTTGTGTGTTATGCTCAAAATATCACGCCACGCAGCAGACTATTGAATACTCATCATGTCCAAGAGACATCCCTGATGTGTTGAGAACGCCGGATCTTCAGAGGCAGACATTCACAGAAGCCACATGCCCCACTCCACATCTGAGCTTGGCCTTAAAAGTCCCATTGTGTGTGGTAAACGACAGTACTTTGTGGCCACAATTCAGATGATCCCCGCAACTAAAGACACACGCATCCTTCAAACATGATCCTGTCTGGCAAAGGCAAAATGGCTTGTGAATGAGGATAGGGTTTTTGGTTCACAAAACACTCATGCATCCATTTGCCAGTACACAATAGAAAATAATACAACAAACTTCACGAGTAACTACATACCCCACCACTTGGGCGTGAGCTACACTACACAATAACAATCTGTAATGGTAAGGTGCTCTAAACGTAACACAGCCATATCACACTTCAGGTTTGCACATCAGTACTTACTTAATAACTCTGGGCAGCAAGCGTGATGTACCTCGGTCGTGAGCGCTTTTTATATGGTAATCAACCAATCAGACAGCAGCGGCGTCTTGTAATTGACGAAGCCGCCTGGGCATACGCAGGTGCGATCAATGATTATGCGCCATTGCGCTTTCTTGATTGGTCAGGTCGTGTTTAAATATGCACGTGCTGGGGCGCTACCCCTGTTCCGACTTGAATGTGCATTGTGCTAGTAGTGTCTCATCCCAAGATCCCTGTTGGACAGAGGGTAAGTAACGGGACATGCTATAGTTCACTCCTGTACGTTATTTTCTGTGCGCTGCACACCCATATGCTGGCAGATGTTAGGGCGCCTTATGTACAGTGACTCACCGCGGCCGGCTGACTCCGGTTTAGACAGGCGATTCTTCTCCTTCCTTGTCACGGGTGGACCGCGCCTGCCGGTAGTGGGGCCCGGTGTAGTGCAGATCAAAAGTGTTTGAAGACGTCCTTGTGGAACAGATTAAAAGGGGTTTAATTTGTTTTATTCGTGACGCCACCTGTGAGTAGATTCGGTAAGGACTACCGACGCTGCGGAACCTCCGGGGTGATGGACAGCAGCTAGATGTTACGCTTACCCACAGGCTGAGCGGTGGTCCCCGGAGGCTGGAGCTGCTCAAGATGTTGTGAGGCAGCTGCGGTTACCTTATTGTGCGGACGGACAGTTCATAAGGAAGAACGGACACAGATAGTCTCTGCAACGGGTCTTTACTGTAACCAGCAGGCAATACATGGTATACAGTGGTTGAGTAGTAGACCGGGTGGACTCGGCAGTGATAGTGTTCCTCAGAGATCCGCAGTGTTCCTCCATTCTACCTACTTAGTTGATTGGTTGCCAGTGTCGCCCAGAAATACCAGGTCGGGTACGGGGAGGCTGCTTCAATGCCCTATCCATCAGTATACGTTGTGGATGCTTTGGGGAGCCTTGGATCCCTCAGTGGGTACACCGCTGGTTAGACGACTGGAAACTGGCTGGTGGTGGGGTGCTCCTGTAAAGCTGATCCTCCACTCTTCTGGTTCGCGTGGCAGAGGTGAACTGCTGCCAGCTTCGGTACCAGTGAACCGGCTGTGAGTTGTGGGCACGGGAGTCTTTTGGGAACCCGTGTAGATATGCCCAATCCCGGTGGTTAAGGCCTCAGGTGCTGACACCCGACCGGTGACGGCCCAGGGGCCCGCACGGAGTGCGGAGCCCCCGCTCCTCTCCAAGCTCTAGTCTGCTCTTGTCAGGTTCTAGATTCTTTCTTTCTGACGGTGTTCTAAATATCTAGATTATTGTGTGTTCTCCTACACTACCCTAACACTCCACCCACCAGGACCTAGGATTGGTCCCCTGTTCTAGGTGTTGCATGTTGGGTTGGATCTCAGAGTTAACTATTTCACTGCTTTGTCAGAGAATATTGCGGCTGCAATACTCCCTTGTGACGCACTCGTTGCGGGGCGCCACACTCCCCCTTGGTTAAATAAGCTTGTCCCCAAGCGTCAAACTACTCACATTACAGAGGTTTTTGTATTTTTATACATATATGACACACTTTTATTAAAATGAAAAACAGGTAAAGGTATGCTTTGGTGACATAAGCAAAGAAACAGGTAATCACTTTGTGCCGACCCGGCGTGCGGTCGGCTGTCCTTTAACTAGAGTCCAGGCTGTAGCTGCAAGATCACACAGTCAGTGATTAACGGGAACAGAGTCATTGAGGAAGTTCAAGTTTTAAAGTCATTGGCTCTGAGGGTGATGGCGCACCCGGATAGCGAACCACCCATCTGCACAAGCGTAGCGCTCGTAGGTGATAATATCGCCCCGGTATAGGTCGCGATCGGGATGTCCTCTTGGCAAGTTTGACTCAACGTCCCGGCGCCCCACAAACACCTCCTCATTCAAACCCACCTCCCAAGTGAACCCCCACCCGGTATGTAAATTAAAGGTGGAAATTCTACCTTCACGGCGGAGTTCATCAGGCAGCGGCGGCTGGTGGCGAGCCTCGGCACGGGCCTGCATGTTGGCGCGTTCACGGGCTTGCCACTCCTCTCGTCGTCTCTGGCGTACATCTCCGTCGTTACGGCTCGGGGTGTAAAGATGAGTAATGGAGCTGGTGGTTTGGCGGGAAGCTTGAACTTGGCGGGCTGTCTGTATTGGAACCCGGTGGAACGGCACAGGGGAGGGTGTTGGCATTGCACCCGACCAGTGTACCCGAGCTGTATGCCCGGTAGGAAGTTCCTTGTTGTCTCCCCAAGCGAACCCGGTGTCGAAATCCTCAGCGGTGCTGTGGGTCTCGTCGTCATCCTCTCCGACCTCTTCCTCGATGACCACATCAGGCTGCTCGATGGTGAGAGATGTTGAAGCTTGTTCCGTTGTACAACAGGGCGGTGGTGCTGCGGATCCTTCCGTAGGGACGTCCTGCAGGGCTTCCAGGCTGCCTGCCTCTTCATCTGTTTCCGCAGGTAAAGGTGTTTCAATCCCGGTTACCAGGTAGGCCTCGGCAATGGCAAGGGAAGCCTCCGGTACGGGGATAAAACAGGCGACAGTCTCCGTAGTGGTGAAACTCGTCGCGGGTTCCTCGGTGGGAACCTGGTAGAGATCAAGTTCTTCCATGGAGCGTGTTATGAGCTCCGGCTCAAGAACGGGATCGGTTGCGATATTGGTCGCTGGAACGGGTCGAGTTGCGGCCTCCACCGGAATGATGCAGTCTATTGGCTCCGGTGATGAAGCTGGACAGGTGGTAGGCGACGGTGAGGCGGTTCGAGAAGCTGGTGACGTCGTCTGGGCTTGGAGTAGCGGCACCCGGTCGGCTCTGCTGCATCGCGTGGTGTAGTCGTCTGCCTAGGGTCGCGCTCCAGCTGCGAATCGTCCATTCCACTTTCTCTAGTAACCGCACCCGGAGGTCTTGTAGAGCCTCTAGCCAGAAGTCGGGACTGCCGTCTATGGTAAGGGCAGGATCCGGACCCGGTTGGCTGATGGCTGCTCTGGCCTCCGCCTCAACCTCCCGCATCAGGTCTTGGAGTCTCATGTCGGTCATTCTCCTTGGAGGGAAACACACACCCGTTGAACCGGTAAGACGTTCTGGTTGAGCTGGCGAAGAAGTCTTCTCTCTGACTCTGACACTCCCATTTCCTGTGGGCTTTTGTAGTCCAATGGTGGGAAAAGTCTTTGGGGTCCGCCCCCATGGTTGATTCGAGCAATCAGGGCGGACAAAGAGTTGGCGCCTTTTGTCTTTAGCCCTCCCACGATGAGGGGGGGGTCGACTCACTCCTGGGCTTCACGTGGCGGCTTCTTGTGGCGGGAACGCCATCTTGGGCGCCATCTTGACCCAATGGTGAAAAGGCGGGAAAGTTCTTTTAGGGACGAACAAAGTCCAAATTGTAGACAATAAAGTCCAGTTTTAAGCACAATATACCCGTTGGGTAACGGGCCTGCTCGTATCCTGTTCGTGACGCCATTTTCTGACTCACCGCGGCCGGCTGACTCCGGTTTAGACAGGCGATTCTTCTCCTTCCTTGTCACGGGTGGACCGCGCCTGCCGGTAGTGGGGCCCGGTGTAGTGCAGATCAAAAGTGTTTGAAGACGTCCTTGTGGAACAGATTAAAAGGGGTTTAATTTGTTTTATTCGTGACCCACCTGTGAGTAGATTCGGTAAGGACTACCGACGCTGCGGAACCTCCGGGGTGATGGACAGCAGCTAGATGTTACGCTCCCCACAGGCTGAGCGGTGGTCCCGGAGGCTGGAGCTGCTCAAGATGTTGTGAGGCAGCTGCGGTTACCTTATTGTGCGAACGGACAGTTCATAAGGAAGCACGGACACAGATAGTCTCTGCAACGGGTCTTTACTGTAACCAGCAGGCAATACATGGTATACAGTGGTTGAGTAGTAGACCGGGTGGACTCGGCAGTGATAGTGTTCCTCAGAGATCCGCAGTGTTCCTCCATTCTACCTACTTAGTTGATTGGTTGCCAGTGTCGCCCAGAAATACCAGGTCGGGTACGGGGAGGCTGCTTCAATGCCCTATCCATCAGTATACGTTGTGGATGCTTTGGAGAGCCTTGGATCCCTCAGTGGGTACACCGCTGGTTAGACGACTGGAAACTGGCTGGTGGTGGGGTGCTCCTGTAAAGCTGATCCTCCACTCTTCTGGTTCGCGTGGCAGAGGTGAACTGCTGCCAGCTTCGGTACCAGTGAACCGGCTGTGAGTTGTGGGCACGGGAGTCTTTTGGGAACCCGTGTAGATATGCCCAATCCCGGTGGTTAAGGCCTCAGGTGCTGACACCCGACCGGTGACGGCCCAGGGGCCCGCACGGAGTGCGGAGCCCCCGCTCCTCTCCAAGCTCTAGTCTGCTCTTGTCAGGTTCTAGATTCTTTCTTTCTGACGGTGTTCTAACTATCTAGATTATTGTGTGTTCTCCTACACTACCCTAACACTCCACCCACCAGGACCTAGGATTGGTCCCCTGTTCTAGGTGTTGCATGTTGGGTTGGATCTCAGAGTTAACTATTTCACTGCTTTGTCAGAGAATATTGCGGCTGCAATACTCCCTTGTGACGCACTCGTTGCGGGGCGCCACACTCCCCCTTGGTTAAATAAGCTTGTCCCCAAGCGTCAAACTACTCACATTACAGAGGTTTTTGTATTTTTATACATATATGACACACTTTTATTAAAATGAAAAACAGGTAAAGGTATGCTTTGGTGACATAAGCAAAGAAACAGGTAATCACTTTGTGCCGACCCGGCGTGCGGTCGGCTGTCCTTTAACTAGAGTCCAGGCTGTAGCTGCAAGATCACACAGTCAGTGATTAACGGGAACAGAGTCATTGAGGAAGTTCAAGTTTTAAAGTCACTGGCTCTGAGGGTGATGGCGCACCCGGATAGCGAACCACCCATCTGCACAAGCGTAGCGCTCGTAGGTGATAATATCGCCCCGATATAGGTCGCGATCGGGATGTCCTCTTGGCAAGTTTGACTCAACGTCCCGGCGCCCCACAAACACCTCCTCATTCAAACCCACCTCCCAAGCGAACCCCCACCCGGTATGTAAATTAAAGGTGGAAATTCTACCTTCACGGCGGAGTTCATCAGGCAGCGGCGGCTGGCGGCGAGCCTCGGCACGGGCCTGCATGTTGGCGCGTTCACGGGCTTGCCACTCCTCTCGTCGTCTCTGGCGTACATCTCCGTCGTTACGGCTCGGGGTGTAAAGATGAGTAATGGAGCTGGTGGTTTGGCGGGAAGCTTGAACTTGGCGGGCTGTCTGTATTGGAACCCGGTGGAACGGCACAGGGGAGGGTGTTGGCATTGCACCCGACCAGTGTACCCGAGCTGTATGCCCGGTAGGAAGTTCCTTGTTGTCTCCCCAAGCGAACCCGGTGTCGAAATCCTCAGCGGTGCTGTGGGTCTCGTCGTCATCCTCTCCGACCTCTTCCTCGATGACCACATCAGGCTGCTCGATGGTGAGAGATGTTGAAGCTTGTTCCGTTGTACAACAGGGCGGTGGTGCTGCGGATCCTTCCGTAGGGACGTCCTGCAGGGCTTCCAGGCTGCCTGCCTCTTCATCTGTTTCCGCAGGTAAAGGTGTTTCAATCCCGGTTACCAGGTAGGCCTCGGCAATGGCAAGGGAAGCCTCCGGTACGGGGATAAAACAGGCGACAGTCTCCGTAGTGGTGAAACTCGTCGCGGGTTCCTCGGTGGGAACTTGGTAGAGATCAAGTTCTTCCATGGAGCGTGTTATGAGCTCCGGCTCAAGAACGGGATCGGTTGCGATATTGGTCGCTGGAACGGGTCGAGTTGCGGCCTCCACCGGAATGATGCAGTCTATTGGCTCCGGTGATGAAGCTGGACAGGTGGTAGGCGACGGTGAGGCGGTCGAGAAGCTGGTGACGTCGTCTGGGCTTGGAGTAGCGGCACCCGGTCGGCTCTGCTGCATCGCGTGGTGTAGTCGTCTGCCTAGGGTCGCGCTCCAGCTGCGAATCGTCCATTCCACTTTCTCTAGTAACCGCACCCGGAGGTCTTGTAGAGCCTCTAGCCAGAAGTCGGGACTGCCGTCTATGGTAAGGGCAGGATCCGGACCCGGTTGGCTGATGGCTGCTCTGGCCTCCGCCTCGACCTCCCGCATCAGGTCT
This sequence comes from Allobates femoralis, assembly GCA_033576535.1. Taxonomy (NCBI): domain Eukaryota; kingdom Metazoa; phylum Chordata; class Amphibia; order Anura; family Aromobatidae; genus Allobates; species Allobates femoralis. The sequence goes on along the minus strand of JARQOC010000006.1, from coordinate 176,386,915 downwards.
TGGAGTCTCATGCTGGTCATTCTCCTTGGAGGGAAACCACACCCGTTGAACCGGTAAGACGTTCTGGTTGAGCTGGCGAAGAAGTCTTCTCTCTGACTCTGACACTCCCATTTCCTGTGGGCTTTTGTAGTCCAATGGTGGGAAAAGTCTTTGAGGTCCGCCCCCATGGTTGATTCGAGCAATCAGGGCGGACAAAGAGTTGGGCGCCTTTTGTCTTTAGCCCTCCCAAGATGAGGGGGGGGTCGACTCACTCCTGGGCTTCACGTGGCGGCTTCTTGTGGCGGGAACGCCATCTTGGGCGCCATCTTGACCCAATGGTGAAAAGGCGGGAAAGTTCTTTTAGGGACGAACAAAGTCCAAATTGTAGACAATAAAGTCCAGTTTTAAGCACAATATACCGTTGGGTAACGGGCCTGCTCGTATCCTGTTCGTGACGCCATTTTCTGACTCACCGCGGCCGGCTGACTCCGGTTTAGACAGGCGATTCTTCTCCTTCCTTGTCACGGGTGGACCGCGCCTGCCGGTAGTGGGGCCCGGTGTAGTGCAGATCAAAAGTGTTTGAAGACGTCCTTGTGGAACAGATTAAAAGGGGTTTAATTTGTTTTATTCGTGACGCCACCTGTGAGTAGATTCGGTAAGGACTACCGACGCTGCGGAACCTCCGGGGTGATGGACAGCAGCTAGATGTTACGCTCCCCACAGGCTGAGCGGTGGTCCCCGGAGGCTGGAGCTGCTCAAGATGTTGTGAGGCAGCTGCGGTTACCTTATTGTGCGGACGGACAGTTCATAAGGAAGCACGGACACAGATAGTCTCTGCAACGGGTCTTTACTGTAACCAGCAGGCAATACATGGTATACAGTGGTTGAGTAGTAGACCGGGTGGACTCGGCAGTGATAGTGTTCCTCAGAGATCCGCAGTGTTCCTCCATTCTACCTACTTAGTTGATTGGTTGCCAGTGTCGCCCAGAAATACCAGGTCGGGTACGGGGAGGCTGCTTCAATGCCCTATCCATCAGTATACGTTGTGGATGCTTTGGGGAGCCTTGGATCCCTCAGTGGGTACACCGCTGGTTAGACGACTGGAAACTGGCTGGTGGTGGGGTGCTCCTGTAAAGCTGATCCTCCACTCTTCTGGTTCGCGTGGCAGAGGTGAACTGCTGCCAGCTTCGGTACCAGTGAACCGGCTGTGAGTTGTGGGCACGGGAGTCTTTTGGGAACCCGTGTAGATATGCCCAATCCCGGTGGTTAAGGCCTCAGGTGCTGACACCCGACCGGTGACGGCCCAGGGGCCCGCACGGAGTGCGGAGCCCCCGCTCCTCTCCAAGCTCTAGTCTGCTCTTGTCAGGTTCTAGATTCTTTCTTTCTGACGGTGTTCTAACTATCTAGATTATTGTGTGTTCTCCTACACTACCCTAACACTCCACCCACCAGGACCTAGGATTGGTCCCCTGTTCTAGGTGTTGCATGTTGGGTTGGATCTCAGAGTTAACTATTTCACTGCTTTGTCAGAGAATATTGCGGCTGCAATACTCCCTTGTGACGCACTCGTTGCAGGGCGCCACATACAGCTTCATGTAGCGTCCTGTAGAAGTGTATTAAGTGACGTGTACGCATCGTAACTACACTCCGTGTCCTGTAGCACACATAGTTCTGGGAGATCCTTGCCAGGACAATGTGTACTACAGCACTGTGTTTATACAAAAATATGTGTGTATCTCATGAGTGTCTGTTGTAATGTAGTTTGTAAGCCCATGTGTGCCAATTGTAATGGCAGACCTTGGCATATTTCCCTGCAGTGGCCCAAAATGCATATAGCAACAGGCATATTCTGCATGCCCCATGTATGAACACATGTTAAGGCCAATAATGATTCTGCATAGACAAGCTGACTACCAGTACACATGTATACAGTATTGCTGGACATGGGCTGGCCACACAGAGTAGGGTGTCACTTGTGATGGCCATGTATTTGTTTGCATGACAGAATTATATGTTTGTTTTGCAGATGGCTGAGTATAACGATTTTGTGACACAGCTCATCATCATGTACCAGGAACACGAATGCATGTGGCCCTTGCTGCCTGGTCATGATATGCAGGCAGCGAGGGCTGTGGCCTACAGGCCGCTGGTGGAGCTGGTGAACCGGCTCCAATCCACTAAGAACTGGACGGCGGCCATGGTTGCGGAGAAGATCAAACGCCTGCGCACCGTGTTCACCAAGACCCACAAAAACTAGCTTGCCGCCCGGTCCGGGGCTGGAACTGAGGAGGTCCCTAGGCCACGTCTGTGGTACTATGACCTCCTCACCTTCACCCTGGGCCAGGAGGGGCCTCGGGAAGCACAGTGCAGCAGGCGCCACCCACAACCAGCTGTGGCCGCAGCCCAAGACCCTGCCCCGTCGCAGGAGGTGAGTAATTGTGTTTGTGTGATATCTCTACCCAGCTTGTTCTTTCCACTGTTTTGGGGTTTGCAGCACATGTGGAAGTCACCATTGTGCTTTTCCTTCACAAATCTTGTTCACTGTTCTTTTCTATCTGTTTTGTGGTGGTTGTTATCACTGATTGTGTTGAGTTTTTTTTGGACACTTGCCATATCAATGTGGAGCCTCAGGTGAGTATACTGCACTGGTCTACTTCTTTGTTGTTTTGGTTTCCAAACTCTGGTCCTGTGGCCTTTGGTGTTAGCCTTGGTGAGATTGGCTCTATGTTGTCTTGGGTGTTTGGTAGTGGTATTAGCTTAAATTACATGGCAACATGTGGCTGATTTTTTTTTTATTTGTTTATTTTTCAGGCCCCTCGGGAGCCTGGCTCCAGTGATGAGGAGCAAGCAGCTGGCGAGGCTCTCCCCTCAACATCTGCGGGAGAGCAAGTGCCTGAGCCCAGTGGTGGGGGGCCGAGCCCAGGGCCCAGCTCTGGAATCCGAAGAAGAAGACCACCTGCCCCACCAAACAAGGAGCTGGGTACCTGGGCAAAATGGGTCCTCCTAGATCAAGAAAGGGCCACTGGCTCTTTGATCGGGAACGTCATCAGCGAAACGCTGGCCCGCATGGAGCCAGAGCAAAGGAACATCGTCGAGAGGGCCATCTTTCGTGTCCTGGAGGCGGGCGTGAATGGGTCCCTGCGATGGGGGGCCCCTTGGTTGCTTCCTCGCAAGACCACCCCAGGGCCCACTGCGCCCGCAAGACGCATGGTCAGGAGTAGGGCAAAATCGTGATACTCCACCTCCCCCCGAAGACAGCCTCTGCTGACCCATCACACCAACGATGGGTCTATGAGGATGAGGGGGAGGCCCCATTGTCTGAGCCAGCAGAAAAGGAGGAAGATGACGTGCGCTACTAGCCAATGCACAAGGTTGCCATACATACAGACATTTTTGATGGGCAGCTTGGCCCCATTTTAATTTAAATCCGTTTAAAAAAAAAAATTAAAAAAAATTAATTTACCCACAACTCTGTCCATATCTGTGTCACGTTGACCAGTATGTTTATGTGTGTGTGTTTATTACTGTGGGTGTCATATAGTAGATATTGATGTCATATAGGGGTGCATGGCAGTTGTAATGGTCCAGTATGGAGACATGTTTGCCATGTGACACCATATACCTCCTGAAAGACCGTGGCCCAGTGTGGTTGGTCAAATGTAACCTCACAAACGTTACCCTGTGTGTGTTGCAACAAGGGATGGCACAGGATGTAGCTGGGCAGAATTTTATTTGAGACTATCATTTTTTAAAAACATTGCCAACACAATCAAAAAGCCTTGGTCAGGTTAGGAGTAGCCAATACACACTACCCACTTTCCCAATGTGGGACACTATAAGAAAAGAGGCTACCTAACAAACTAAGGTGCCAACATGGCAACAGGGAAAACAACAAGGGTCCAACATGGACAACAATTATTAGTTGACTATTCTCACATTATTGGGTGGGGGGTGATGGAGTAGGGGCCCTGGCAGACTAGGCTGTCTGGAGGGTGTGAATCATGGCACCCAAGCGGGCAAGGTGTTGCTGCCCCTCTTGATGTGCCCTCTCCATGTGCTGCTGTGCCTCCTGGTGAGCCAGCAGCAGCTCCTCAATGGTTGGTACACCTGTATGGGAAAGAAGAACATTACTGAGTTACCTGTGCATGTGTGGGTGGGTGTTTGAGGGAATTGTTAGTGATTATACGTACGCAGCACATCACCATCCCGGGTGCCATCTGTCGGAGATGGGCTGACAGCCCAGCCTGCAGTGCGGGCTCGTTCTTCATCCAAAAAAAGAAAAAAAAAACAGGACTCACATACTGGTGTGTGGAGCACACAACAATAAGTACATTAGCAAGCTGGTAGGCCTTAGCAGACACTTTCCACCATACACTGAAGCAGCAGGCTCAAGGTGAGGGTATGTGGCCAACAACACACCAGGGCTCGGCCGGGAGCTGGAGATGCTGGGGTGGGGTGGTGCTCCCAGGGCTCCAGGGCTGGCTGCAGCCAAGGCTTGTGGGCCTGGTGTGGAGGGAGTGGCTGGGCCCTCCGGGGAAGGTGGTGGGGGTGTCCCGGGAGGCGTTGGGGACTGTGGAGCATCCTCAGACACGGAGTCCTCATCATCTGTAATATCAAACATGATAACAGAGCAATTTAAGAAAAGGAACACAACATAAGGAAAACACCTTGTGTGTGTGTATGATTGTCATGACGGCGTGAACGTTAAAAGGTTATGGTCGGCGCCTACCCTATGGTGAGGGCCCACTCTGGTTTGGGACAAGAGTACAACACCAGTGTCCACATATTTTGAACGTTATATAACTCTTGGCTTAGCATGGTAGGTATTTGTAACTTGAACACAAGAGCAGCCAGTAAGCATCAGGTGTTTGCACCATGGGGGCCAACACATAGCAGGGAGATTGTATTAAGTGTTCTGTATTGTGATCAATGTGTAGCAAAATGGTATGTGTCACAGGTCACACATATGTGCTGCAAGGTTTTATGTGGGTGTTGAACATTGCAATAATATGTTGGTGTCACCTTTGCGGTCAGGACACAACTCTTTTTCGCCTTCACACAGGTCAAGGACCACTATAGCCATCACCATTTGGATGACAAATGAGTGTTTCGTACATCTTCATGTTTCAGTGTTACCAACATGCAGATGCACATTGGTGACAGCTCCACATGGTGGCTTAGGCCACATTATGTGGCATGACACAACACCACATGATGTTTGTGTAGTGTTTGGAGTATGTAGCTTGCCATGTGTGTGTTTGGCATTGCCACATACTCACCACGCAGCCTGGCAATCCAGGCACGAAGATCCACAATGCGCCCTGGGGACTTGTGCTTCAGGTCCGCTATTCTTTTCTGGATCTGCTTGCGCGTCCTCTCCACCCCCAGTTTCTGGAGCAGGACTCGCTGGATCCTCCTGAGTATGCTGCGCTTGCGCAGCCGTGGGTGCCGGTGATGCTGTTGATGTGGAGGGGATGTATACAGTGGATAATGTTTGTCGTGACGCCACTCAGGGGTTGTGGTCAGCAATGGGACCACCACTGCAGCGCAGCTTTGCCAGGAGGATGGAGGGATGGATGGGCTGCAGCTGGATGGATGAGCCCGCCGTGGGTCAGGCTGCTCCTGGCAGGGTAAAAAATGTAACGCACAGTTCAGTATACCTATAAATAGAATCAGACACGGACACTGAAGCAGAGTTCACCGGGTTTACTCTCAAGTTCTTCCAAGTCACACAGTTCACGGTACAGTTCAATTCTTAACAGCTTTACACAGTTAAATCCGGTAACACTTAACCCTCTGCAGGCAGGCTGTTGCTCTGAGACCCCTCACTCCTTCCATCTGTCCTTTCAGGCTTGTTTTCTCTTTACTCTGTTCTCCTGTGGATTGTATGGCGGCAGCTAGGCCAATGTATGTAGCTTCCCCCTAGGTGTGTGTGGGCGGTAAGCCGGGTCCTCGTGGTTGCTGCTGTGCCTCCATCCCTGGTAGTAGGAATTCCAACCTGGAATTAAGCTCCCCGTTGGTTTGTCTGGGAAGCCGGTGTGGAACTTCAGTTCCCCTCAGAGCCGACACTCTGGTATTTGCCTAGCCTGCAGTAACCCTATCTTCCAAGGTGTTACCAGGCTCCTTCTAACCAGTGTGGATTCCAGTTACTTCAAGGGAAATCTACCCGCCTGTAGTTGGTCGGTGCTGCTGTGTTCCTCGGACCCGGTGATATCGGTTCGGTCTCTGTCCTCACACTCTCCTGGGATGCCGGCTATGGACGAGCTTTCTCTTCATGGATCTGTGTCTCTTTGGATTCTGCGTCTCCAGGGAGCCCAACCCCACCAGGATGTGTCACTTTCTGCTGGTCTTTACCTCCCAGCCTACTCGGTCTTTTCTGCTCAGCCTTCTCCGGCCTACTACTGCTACTCTTTTCCTCTATTTGTACTAGTTTACCACCTGACCTTCCTTACCACCCACTTTCCTCTAAACCCCACCCCCCCTTGCCCACCTAGAATCCCGGGCTCCGGGTTGAGTGCCTCCAGCACATGTGCGGTCCGTTCGGACACATGCCAGAGGCACGGACATACGGGGACACATGTTCCCCTGTGGACCCATGCAGACGTCCGTGATTCCGCACAGACTGTGTCTCCGTGTGGAGCACATGCTTGTCCATGTGCTCCACACGGCGACAAGTCCGTTTTTTTGCGGAACCATGGACCGTTTTTTGTCCAAACGTCCTGCACACAGATGTTCACACTGTGACATCTGTGTGCACGGACCACGGACGAAAGAAAAAAGCTTCAAAATAAACAATATCATACTCACCTCGCTCCAGCGGTGTCTGGTCCTCTCTCTTCCAGTGCTGCTCATTAGGGCTCATGAATATTCACTTTAATGAGCCCAAGAGCGGACCGGAAGAGAGAGCAACTGTCAGCGCTGGAGCGAGGTGAGTATGCGGTGACAGGCTGTCCATGTGCTATCCGTGGATGCACGGATAGCACAAGGACAGCACCCATCGTGTCACACGGCCGTGACACATGGGTCTATGCCCCACCCCCAAACGGCCTTGTTCCACACGTCCGTGGTAACACGGATGTGTGAAATCGGCCTACAAAAGGCTAGGCTGAATTGTGATAAGTTTCCCAGAACAGGTGATACTAAATGTAATCATGAGTCACACAGATCTAGGCCTCGTTCACATGTCCGTGCCTCCAGCACGTGAGCAGTACGTGCCGACACATGCCGGAGGCACGGACATACGGGGACACATGTTCCCTGTGGACCCATGCAGACGTCCGTGATTCCTCATGGACCGTGTCTCCATGTGGAGCACATGCGTGTCCGTGTGCTCCACACGGCGACAAGTCCGTTTTTATGTGCAGCCACGGACCGCATTTACGCCCAAACGTACTGCACACGGATGTTCACACTATGACATCCGTGTGCACGGATGATGGACAAAAGGAAAAAGCTTCAAAATATAGAATTTTATACTCACCTCGCTCCAGCGCTGACAGTTTCTCTCACTTCCAGTGCCGCTCATTAGAGCTCATGAATATTCACTTCACTGACCCCTAGAGCGGCCCGGAAGTGAGAGGAACAGTGGCGCTGGAGGGAGGTGAGTATGAGGTGACAGGCTGTCCGTGTGCTATCCTTGGATGCACAGATAATACACGGACAGCACCCATCGTGTCACACGGCCGTGACACATGGGTCTATGCGCAGCCCCCAAACGGCCTTGTTCCACAAATCCGTGTTAACACGGATGTGTGAAAACGGCCTTAGGCTAGTTTCACACATTCGTGCCTCCGGCACGTGTGCGGTCCGTGCCGTCACATGCCGGAGGCTCAGACATACGGGGACACATGTTCCCCTATGGGCAAATTCACACTTCCGTTTTTCGGCACAGATCGTGTCTCCTTGTGGAGCACCTGCGTGTCCGTGTGCTCCACACGGCGACAAGTCCATTTTTTTGCGGAAACACGGGCCGCTTTTGCCATGAAACATCCATGCACACAGATGTCATCCATGTAACATCCGTGTGCACGGACCACGGACGAAAGTGACAATCCTAAAAATAAAGAATTTCATACTCACCTCGCTCCAGCGCTGACAGCTCCTCTCTCTTCCGATGCCACTCATTAGGCTCATGAATATTCACTTCACTGAGCTTGACAGCGGCCCGGAAGTGAGAGGAACTGTCAGCGCTGGACCGAGGCGAGTATGTAATGACATGCTGTCCATGTGCTATCCATGGATCCACGGTTAGCACATTGATAGCACCTATCGTGTCACACGTCCATGACACATGAGTCTATGCCCCGCCCCCAAACGGCCTTGTTCCATATGTCCATGGTGACATGGATGTGTGAATCCGGCCTTAGGCCTCTTTCACACATCCGTGCCTCCGGCACGTGTGCGGTCTGTGCGGACACATGCCGGAGGCACGGAGATACGGGGACACACGATCCCCTATGGACCCATGAACATGTCCGTGATTCCAAGCAGACCGTGTCTCCGTGTGGAGCACATGCGTGTCCGTGTGCTTCACACAGCAACTTGTCCGTTTGTCTGCGGAGCCTAGGACCGCTTTTTTGTCAAAATGTCCTGCACACGGATGTTCACACTGTGGCATCCGTGTGCACGGACCACGGACAAAACCAAAAAGCCTGAAAATAAAGAATTTTATACTCCCCTCGCTCCAGCGCCGCTCATTAGAGGTCATGAATATTCACTTCACTGACCCCTAGAGCGGCCCGGAAGTGAGAGGAACAGTGGCGCTGGAGGGAGGTGAGTATGAGGTGACAGGCTGTCCGTGTGCTATCCTTGGATGCACGGATAGCACACGGACAGCACCCATCGTGTCACACGGCCGTGACACATGGGTCTATGCGCAGCCCCCAAACGGCCTTGTTCCACAAATCCGTGTTAACACGGATGTGTGAAAACGGCCTTAGGCTAGTTTCACACATTCGTGCCTCTCACTTCCGGTGCCGCTCATTAGGGCTCATGAATATTCACTTCACTGAGCCCAAGAGCGGACCGGAAGAGAGAGGAGCAGCGGCGCTGGAGGGAGGTAAGTATGCAGGTGACAGGCTATCCGTGTTCCGCACTGCCGCACGGATAGCACATGGACTGCACACATTGTGTCACACGTCCATGACACGTGTGCACACCCCGCCCCCAAATGGCCTCGTTTCACACATCCATGCCTCCGCCATGTGTGCGGTCTGTGTGGACACATGTCAGAGGCATGGACATACGGGGACACATGATCCCCTATGGCCCCCTTTATATGTCTGTAATTCTGCACAGACCATGTCGTCGTGTGAAGCAGATGCGTGTCCGTGTGCTCCAATGGAGACATGTCAGTTTTTTTGCGGGCCCATGGACCACTTTTGGGTGAAAACTTCCGTGCACATGGATGTCATCCATGTGACATTCCTGTGCACGGACAAAAGTAATAAACTTAAAAATAAAGAAAGTCATACTCACCTCACTCCAGCACTGACAGTGTCTCTCACTTTCGGTGCCGCTCATTAGGCTCATGAATATTCACTACACTGAGCCCAACAGCGGACTGAAGTGTGCGGAGCAGCGACACTGGAGGAAGGTGAGTATGTGAGGGCAGGCTGCCCGTGTGCTATCTATGGATAGCACACGTGTCACACATCAGCCTGGGGCCCCTGTGTGCTGCTTGGGCCCCCCATGCGCTGCCTGAAGCCTCTGTGCGCTGCCTGAGGCCCTGTGCACTGCCAGGAGCCCCTGTGCACTGCCTGGGGTCCCCATGCATTGCCTGGGGGGCTGTGTGCTGCCTGTGGCCCCTGTGCACTGTCAGGAACCCCTGTATGTTGCCTTGGTTACTGTGTGCTGCCTGAGGCCCTGTGCACTGCCTGAGGGCCCTGTAGGCTGCTTGAGGCCCCTGTGCACTGTCTGTGGCCCCTGTGTGCTGCCTGGAGCCCCTGTATTTTGCTTAAGGCCCCTGTGTGCTGCCTTAGTCCCTGTGCATTGCCTTGGGCCCTATGCGCTGCCTGGGGTCCCTGTGCATTACCTTAGGCCCCTGTTCACTGCATGAGGCCCCTGTGTGCTGCCTGGGGACCTGTGTGCTGCTTGGGGCCCCGATGCACTGCCTGTGGCCCTGTGTGCTGCCTAGAACCCCTGTGTGTTGCCAGGGGCCCCTGTATGTTGCCTGAAAAAGGCCTCAAACATAGTTAATTTATTTTGGCACACTCTAGGTTAATGTCAGTTCTTACTGCTATCAAGTTCATTTAGTTATCTGCTCAGGTGTGACTGCTCCCATATCCTTCAAACAGTCACATGACCCATCAGCTAGTATTGCTGTGTGAATTTCATTCTTTGCAAGGTACTTGGGTGAAAGGAGCTCTTGGTGAGCTATCTGCTGCCAAACTGTCCTGTGGCTGAAAACATGGTCAAAACTGTGAAGCCGCTGCTTATCCTTTTAAAGGGAACCCAACCCCTTATAATCACCCCCAAGCTCCTGAATACCTGTCCCTACACCCTCACAAATCATTTCCAACATTCCTCTTGTGTTGGAAATGCTCCCTATAAAAGATGAAATCTAGCCTATTATACGTACTGAAAGTGCGACTTCTGCTCCCTGAATAAGTCTCACAGGGCGTTCACTGTGCACTCCTAAGCCTGCCTAAGCCGCGCATTATCATGCCCTAATGGGCATGATAAGAAATCCAAGTCCTCCTCGCCCTGCTGTATGGGCGTAATAGCCGGTATGACGCAATTAGCGTCATATCCGGGCAGGATGACGTCGGTACACCCGCCGACCTCACCATGCGCATTGCGCATGTGCAGGTTTTGCTTTATGGCCGGGAGTGCCGTAAAGCAAAAGCCGAACACGCGCAATGTGTACGACGTCACCATGACTGGATGTGACACAAATGGCGTCACGCTGGCTATTATGCCCATACAGTAGCGCGAGGAGGACTTGGATTTCTTATCACGCCCATCGAGGCGTGATAATGAGCGGCACAGGCAGGCTTAGGAGCACACAGGGAATGCCCTGTGCGACTTATTCAGGGAGCAGAAGTCGCACTTTCATCATCAGTAAGTATAAAAGGCTAGATTTCATCTTTTATAGGGAGCATTTCCAACACAAGAGGAATGTTGGAAATGATTTGTGAGGATGCAGGGACAGGTATTCAGAGGCTTGGGGTGATTATGAGGGGCAGGTTCTGTTTATGTATTACACTGTGTTTGACTTTTCTTTTCTTCTTGTTGTATTATTTCAGTGGTGAGACTAGTGTTTTTGCTGGCCAGATCCCTCCTTATGGATAAGAGCAGGGCAATTTAGGACCTAGGTATCCAGCTCAGTGATGGAGTGAAATAACCCATATAAGTACATCCTCAGGTGAGTGTACGAGGTGTCCGTTTTCCCATTCCCTATTGACAGGCCCTGCCATTGTTATTGTTTCCCTGGTGTTTCCATGTGTGTTGGGTTATGCAACACTGTTATGCTGTGTATTTTGACATATGCCAGCCTGTGTGTGATGTAATCACTATGATATATATACAAATTTTTTTTTTTTGTTTCTGTTTTTAGCATGAGGGCTGGGCTCTAGGGTTAAATTTGTGTTTAAAAGCCTGTCCTTGATTTTGGTGAAAACCAGACAAAAATGTACACTGCAACTTTTCAGTGTGTGGTGTGGTGTTTTTTTTTCTTTTCTACCATGGGTGGTTAATATTTTTGTTTCCACATGTTGAAGACATGTCCAGTTGACAACTGCAAGGAGCCTCCCTGGCATGCAAACTCTTCATCTTTTTATGTTAAAAAGACATATGGGAAGTTATAATAAACTGAAAATGGCGTTGTTCCCTACAGGACAATGTAACCAAGAAGTTAGTACCAATTGTATATAAGGCCTCATTACTTAAAGTGTAAATGTCATTTCACTGAAGAGAAAAAAAAAAACAAACAATGGTGCACTGATTGTTAATGATGGGTCACATAGGAGTTAAGACCATGCTTTTTTGTGCCATATAACTTATTTCGCAACGTTTTTGTGATATTTAAAAAAACAGTCCTTTTGGGCTCTGTGGGAGTGGCCAGCATCTGTCAGAAGTGTGTGTGGGCATGGCCAGCATCTTCCAGCTGTGTAATTTCCACAGCGCTGCTATCAGTATGTCTCTGTTCAGGTATGCATCTGCGTCTCAGACACAAGCGGCCTGAACACTAATGTGAAATCGGCCTATCACACTGATAAAACTGTCTGTCTGTGTATGAAAACTATGGGGATCATCACAGTTGAAGGCAGAGTATCCAGGGTGCAGCTTTGTGCATGTGAGGTCTGTAATCTGAGCTTTTACCACAGTGTGTTACATGTAGCCTGTGCAGAGCAGAGCATTCAGTCTATGGAAGTTGATTTGTTCATCAGCACTGGATTGGATGAGTATTACCAAAAATCTTACTGACACTTTATTGATGTGCATGATGTGATTTGTGCAGTAGTAATAGTATAGTTTGTGCTGTGAGTATCCTGTAATTACATCCACTGTACTTGGTTCATGTGACATCTGTGCTCTTGTGTAATGCGTGACCAGTGTGTCATGTATGACCCGTGTGGTCTGTGTGTGATTAATGACCTATGTGTGATGTATGACCTGTGTTACCAGTGTGTCATGCGTGACCTGTGTGCCATGCATGACCTGTGTGGTCTGTGTGATGTATGACCTACTTGTGATGTATGACCTGTGTAACCAGTGTCATGTGTGATCAGTGTGTAGTGTGTCATGTGTGGCCAGTGTGGCATGCTTGACATGTATGACCTGTTAGGTCTGTGTGTGATGTATGAACTGTGTGACCTGTGAGTGATGTGTGACCTGTGAGTGACGTGTGACCTATGTGTGATGTATGAACTGTGTGACCTGTGAGTGATGTGTGACCTGTGAGTGACGTGTGACCTATGTGTGATGTATCAACTGTGTGACCTGTGTGTGATGTATGAAATGTGTGACCTGTGTGTGAAGTGTGACCTGTGTGTGAAGTGTGACCTGTGTGACCTGTATTTGATATATGACCTGTGTGTGAAGTGTGACCTGTGTGTGAAGTGTGACCTGTGTGTGAAGTGTGACCTGTGTGTGAAGTGTGACCTGTGTGTGAAGTGTGACCTGTGTGTGAAGTGTGACCTGTGTGTGAAGTGTGACCTTTGTGTGATAAGTGTGACCTCTTGTGTGTGAAGTGTGACCTCTTGGTGGTGTGTGACCTGTGTGGTGATGTTGTGTGACCTGTGTGGTGATGTGTGACCTGTGGGTGATGAATGACCAGACTTTTGTAATGAAGTATATTAGAAAGTTTATTAAAATCTCTTGCTCTGCTTTATTATGAAATAAAAACTAAACGACAGTTACGCTTTAAATCTCAGGCTATAAAAATATGCATATTTGATGCCTGTGATTAAAGTAATGCAAAAGAAAAAACAAAGGTTGCGCCATGCTGCATTGGGGAATCTAGATTAGCGATATTCAGGATTTTCGCTCACCTTTACTAGTTGTGCCGTATCCGCACAACTAGATTGTAGATTTGTGGTGAGTGAAGGTTTAAATTCACTGATCTTCCGATCTTTGGTATATATCCGATCTAGTCTTCTCCTTCACCGTTTTTAATATAGGATTCCTGCCTTCTCCTCAGCTGGCTCGCGTGAAGGATCATGTGCCATTTTTAGGGATGGATAAATGACGTGTAGCCAGGTTCTGCTCCGGAGCAGCTCACAACACCACGCTCCCCGAAGGGAGGATATGGATCAGCCGATGAACAAATGTGGTATAATAAAAGTAAGCGCTAAGAGCTAAAACAGGATACACAATGCTCTTGAATATATTACCTTTGAGTTTTATTCATTCAACAATTAAAAGCCCTCCTGCCACTTTAACAAATGTGGTATAATAAAAGTAAGCGCTAAAGGTGGGTTTACACGTTGCGATATCGGCGTCCAATTTCAATGAAAAGTCACGTTTTTCGATCGTTGGAGCCGATATCGTTCCTGCGTTGTATGGTGTGACCGTCCAATATGATGCATGAACGATGTCAATGCGATATCGGGGATTGAATGAGCGTGCTATTCAATGCCCCGATCTTGAATGGAGATTGGAGCTGGATCGTGCTGTGTGACAGCCCAACTCCGATGTGAAGTTCTACGTCACCCATTCACTCCCATGTTAAATGGTCGTTCCTGGGTTGGGGGGCGTAGACATTGTACGGACGTTGGATCCAGAAATCGCAACGTGTAAACCTCCGATGCGATGCGGGAGAAACGTGCACTAAATGTGCGCTCCCGCGCCATTGAATTGCGATATCGGAACGATATTGAAACGTGTAACCCCACCTTAAGAGCTAAAACAGGATACACAATGCTCTTGAATATATTACCTTTGAGTTTTATTCATTCAACAATTAAAAGCCCTCCTGCCACAGGAGGGCTTTTAATTGTTGAATGAATAAAACTCAAAGGTAATATATTCAAGAGCATTGTGTACCCTGTTTTAGCTCTTAGCGCTTACTTTTATTATACCACATTTGCTCATCGGCTGTGATTAAAGTAAGGCCTCTTACATGGAGGTTCTTGCTTTTATTGTCTGCCACAATTAACATTTCTGCAGCTAATTGAGATGTATACACCATTTTTTTTTCCCCCAGCCCCTCCTCCTTGAAGCACTCCATGGTAACCACAAACTGTCTCCTTATTTCAACCAAGAGTTTTGTGCAGTTTGGGTGAAATCACACTTGCGTTCCCCACTGCAGCGTCTAGCGGTGTGCGTACGCAAACTGAGAGCATACACCGCGCGTCCCTATGTTTCACATGGGGACGCGGGTGTATGCGCTTGGGTGCGGATGGCAGTGCACACCCATTGCCTGCCATGTGTGATTTGTACGCATGCAGATGCTTGCATACAAATCATACATTCTCGTCCGCACCATGAATATGACATGTCGCGTTCATGGTGCGGATGAGAATGTATGATTTGTACACATGCGGGCAATGGGTGCGCACGGCAATCTGCACCCAAGCGCATACACAGTTGTCGCCATGTTAAACATAGGGACGCGCGGTGTATGCGCTCGGCTTGCGTTCGCCTGCTGCAATATGCTGCGGTGTGAAACGCAAGTGTCAAGCCAGCCTTTGTCCTTTGCGTATATCATTTTAATTTGTAGGCCTTTCTAATGCTTGAAGTTGGATAATGTGGTCTTTATCCACCTTTTCTTGGTTAATTGAATCACATAGCCATTCAAATCGTCTTCCTTGGGGATATTGCTTGATATAATTTTTATTTTTTTGTTAAAGTAGCAAAAAAAAAATATTGATGAGTTGCATTGCAAAGAATAGAATGCTGGCAACTAGTTAGATTTTTAGCTAAATATATATATATAAAATAACATTTTTACTTATTTATTTTTTTTCCCCAGCAATATTCTCCCATTACGTTGATGGCCCCTTTCACCTGGAAATATATAATTGGACTCAACCTAGAATGGAGAAATAACAAATGCAACATGAATTATGAAACTTTAACAAGACTTGGACTTGAGTCATTGATGTGCCGCAAAATTAAAGTGAGGAAAATTTTCTTTCTTGGGAGTTCCTGGATGTCCACTCACATACTTGAAGTACTTCATGGCCTTTTGTGCTTTTTTTTTTTTCTCTTTTTTTTTTTCTCCCACCAGCCTCTCCTCCGTTTAAGCACTCCATGGTAATCACAAACTATGGGTGCCTGTTTACCACCATGTGTTGTGTGCAGTTTGGCCCTTGTATATATTTCATCTTTAATTTGTTGGACAATGTGGTCTTTATCCACCTTTTCTTGGTCGGTCTAATCACATAGCCATTCAAATCATCTTCCTTGAGAATATTGTTTGATATGAACTTCTTTTATTTTAAAAGAAGAAAAAAATTATAAAATAATATTAGTAGTATTAGTAGCTTTTACAATTTCTTTTTTTTGGGAAGTTAAGGTTCACACAGTGCTTGTTCATGGAGTATAGAAACCTTGACTCGTCTTCCACATTTAGTTCGTATCTTTCCAGCAAACAATGGGTCTGCAAATAATAAGAAAAAACATTAATTTTGGACCAGACCAAAGATGTAAATCATAAAAACCTGGGTTTTGATCCTCTTGTCAGCAGTCCATTTCTGGCTTGGGATTCTACAAATTTATAGGAAGAAAACAGGTCAGACATGAAATAAATTACAATTTTGACTAAGGAAACAAATTTATATAGATTTTAATGTATATTATAATTTTATATGTTGAGGGAGTGACTCGCACTCACTCGGACCTCAGCCTGTCATCTGTTTGGCTGGGATTCTCCTCACTTTCACCTGTGTTTGGTTGTTGATCGGCTTAATCAGAGGATATAGGGTCTCCTGTAGCTGCAAAATCCTCCAATTCAGGGATTGGTATGGCTGTGTGTGTGTGTGTGTGTGTGTGTGTGTGTGTGTGTGTGTGGAGCCCACTGGGATGGGGTACTCGGTACCAGACTGGGGTATTGCTGGGAATGTCGCGGCGGTCTTGGTCCGGACCGTGTCCCGGGTTCCGCAATGAATGGGGGGGATATTTACAGGGGAGTTTGTTGTGACAAAACCCACAGGTTGTAGTCAGTGAGGGGACCACTGCTGTAGTGTACTTCTGTCAGGAGGATGGATGCTGCAGCCAGCTGGATGAGCCTGCCGCGGTTTGGGACAACTCTTGACAGGGTAAAATGATGGATTAACAGTTCTGTATACCTGGAATAAGACACGGACACTGAAGCAGGGTTCACCGGGTTTACTTTCCAATTCTTTCAAGTTACACAGTGCACTGTACAGATTAGTTCTTAACAGTTTTACACTGTTTACCCCAGTACACTTGAACCCTCTGCAGCCAGGTTGTCACTCTGAGACCCCTCACTCTTTCTATGTGTCCTTTCAGGTTGATTCTCTCTCTCTTATTCTGGGTGGATTGCAGAGTGGCAGCTTGGTCCCTTAATGTAGCTTCCCCCTAAGTGTATGGGCGGTAAGCCAGGTCCTCTTGGTTGCTGCTGTGCCCCCAACCCTGTGGTGGGAACACGGATGTGGAATCTGTGTTCCCCGTCAGTTTGTCTGGGGAGCCAGTGTGAATCTTCAGTCCCCCTCAAGGTACCGTCATACAGGGACATATCGCCGGCGATGTTGTCGGCGATCGCGGGAGCGCGCATCCCTGACAACATCGCCGGTGAGCTGTCACACTGAGCAACTTACCGGCGATGTCGCCGGCTAGTTGCCGCGGCTATCGCTCGCTGGGTTGCCCAGCAACCCAGTGAGCGATAACTCGCAATGTTGTAGATAGGCGGAATCGCCCACAACATTGCAGGTTGCCGCGTTACACAGGACGATCAGGCATGATCGCCTCAGCAACATCGCCAGATTTCCCAACATTGTTGGGAAACCTGGCGATGTTACTCAGGCGATTCATCGCCTGATTATCGCCCTGTCACACGAGGCAACTCTCCGGCGATGTCGCCGCAACCTGGCCACGCCCCTGGGTTGCCGGCAACATCGCCGGAGATATGTCCCTGTGTGACGGTACCTTCAGAGCCGACACTCTGGTTCCAGCTAGCTTTGGGTGTCCCTATCTTTCAAGAGATCACCGGGCTCTTTTCTATCCATGTAACTTCCCAGGTATGTCAGGAGAATCTGTCCTGTCAGTTATTTTTCAGCGCTACCGTCTTCCTCGGACCCAGTGACAACGGTCTCTGTTGTTCCTATCTCTTCTGGTCTTGGCTGCTCGGCCCTTGCCTACTTCCTGTTTCTCCCTTATATACTGGTTCATTACCATGACTACGCTTCACCCACTTTTAACTGGCCCTACTACCCCTTGCCTGCCTAGAGTCCCAGGCTCCGGGTTGGGTCTTATGTCAGTTGATGTGTGTTTTGAAGGTGTTTGCTATCCAAACTGTCACTATCTCCTGGCTGCAGTTCCTACCTGTGGCCACCCTGGTCGCAGGGGTGCCACATGTGCTGCTATGCCAGTTTATGAATATGGCTTCTCATCTTCAACAGTCCTGTAAATTATAGATAGGAGTCGCAGCGCAAGTAGGAATGCCCTGCCAAAGCTGTGTGCCCCCCATAGTTGTGTGTTTCTGGGGCACTTTTTTTTTGCATCCTGCTCTATGGCTGCAATGGTAGGAGAATCTAGGGCCTTCAGTAGGAGAAATATTAATATGCACGGGCTGTAAAGTTATAGGATTTGCTGTTATGTCACACTGACCAATATTGTTTATTGTTTTTTCTTGGGGGGGGGGGGGGGGGGAGGGCAATTGCAAATTTTACTGTGGGGACAAATAATTTTTATGCACACCCCAGTCATGTATAATATGATATTGGCAGCTGATACCTGTGAATGAAAACATTTTGCTAGTATCGGTAATTGCTTCGTAGATAATGCAAGGAGGGCCTCACTTGCCATACTACTTCTGGAAGCACTCTGTCTTTGGAGTTCATGATTCATTGTCCCTTAGAGGACACAAAGAATTCATGTTTCTATCCTTGGGCTGCTTAGTCAGTCTTTTATTTTCTCAAAGTTTGTATGGAAATTATGTCAAAGGGGAAACATTGTGTTAAAGAATTGTGTTTTAACACTTACCTACTCATCCTCATCCTGCAGTATAAAAATATTTTTGTCTTATAATTGACTACCTGTCTCTTAAGCAACCTCTGCTTCCGCTGAATACATTCTTACCCATAAGAGTAAGGACATACTAAATGGTGAAGCAACTTATTTGTCTAGTAAATCAATGTGGCATAAGGCTGACAAATATTAAGCTAACAATAATGAAAAACATACTTATTGAAGAATCACATCACAATCTGCCAACTAGACGGATTTCAAAATAAAAATAAAACCTGTTTTACCTATAAGAGTAAGGACATACAAAGAACATAATATGGTGAAGTAATATGCCAAGTTGTTTAATTAGAAGAAACCCACCATGATATTTTGAACCTCAGATGGCTTACATAGATACTTAAAGATAAGAACGGACTCAAGGTGGTAACAGGTCAGGTTCTTCTCCCCATCACCAAACTCCATACCCAACTGTGATAGCAAACTTCTGGTGTATTTTCTTTTCCATGACCTTTAGAGTCTCTTCAAAGGAATGAACTGTCATTGGTAGTCCTCAGAGTAAAAAAAAGTGTTAAAACTAACAGGTGACCAATTTGCTTTCTAAATGTTTCTTTATTCGTCTTTACAAATTCAAGTGCACAAACACTCATCTGGGTTTAAAAAGTAGAGGAAGCAAGGAATGTTCTGTAAGGACTCGAGCTTTAAAGCTTACACCTTCCGGAGAGGGTATCTGGTTTACAAAAACCTGTGAAATGATGTCCACAGGTTTCCCTGCTCAATGGCATGCACTAAGCGACACAGGGCAGGGATACCTGCGGACTCCATGCACAGGTTACTGTAGGCTGGAAACTATGACAACTGTCACTGTAGTGATGTGTCTGGGGTTTACTGACCTGTCCCTGCCCACAGTGATGACATGCAAGGTGTATCCAGTTTTCCCCAGCAGTTTGCATTACTAATTGCCAGTGGGCAGGGAAATCTGGGGATACCCTGTCATATCGCTAATATCAGTGAGCACACAAGATAAAGTGCAGGAAGGAAGCCTCCTGATGATCTTGGCAAAAGTGAAACACGTCAAGGCATAAAGGAGCGAGTGGCTGACCATTCAAATGGCAATAAAGCGAAGTGCTGCAGTGCTATAGTATCCCATATTGTAACATGCCATAGGTCCACAGGTTGGGGCTTGCAAGTGACAGGCTTAGGCATGAGCCGACTGGAGTGGGGGCACCGTATCGTACATGCAGGGTGCCGACCCCCACTGTAAGGCAAGGCTGTATAATCAGGGTGAGCCATCCCATTTTTTTAACTAGTTGTGTATTCTCCTGATCTAAACTCTGTAGTCCTTTGCACTGTTTTCCTACTTATAGGGACAGTACAGGGCTTATACATAAGGAAAGCCGTCGTGGAGTGGGGGCGCCATATCACTAACCAGGGTGCCGACCACTGCTGTTAGGTAGAGGTGAGGAGGGAGAATAGTATACAGGGCCTATATCTCCATTTCCTCCCTTTCTCAACGTGCACTTTTGCTTTTAAAGGTTTTTGTTTGTTACTTTGCAGTTACATATAAAAGTTTTTACTTGTTGCTTTTTTTTCTGAGGCCCTGTCATTACTGAGGGTGAGGACAGCATAGGAATGCAGTGCCACTGGTGGGGGGAATTGCCAGGCTATCTCATCCGATGATGATTGGGGTGTCCCAAGGCTTCCTTATTTACAGTAAGCAGAAAATCCTGGGCGACATCACTTGCAGCAATGGTGAGCCAAGCATGTTACTCAAATACTGCTATTGCTCGATCAATTAGCAAGCAGTGACAAGCATGCTCAGTCATACCTAATGGTGGGCAGGAACACAGGGAACACCACTGCAAGTGACACGTGTGGCTATTCCTGGGATGTCCTTGCCCATCCATATAATATGGGTCTCTACACCCACATTTACAACATGCAAGTATGTCCTTGCCCAGCTCCATGCAGCGACGCATGCTTTAGGGTTGGAAACTCTGGGGACACCCCCACATACATCACTGTTGCTGGGGACAACCAGACAAGTGTTACTGCTGCAGGTGTGTGGGGAGTCTTTCCATTATTTCCCTGCATTATCCTGGATGCTAATTTGCAGCATCTGTGTTGAGGATAGTGTATTTTCCTAACAAGAATGCATGTTGTGACAGCCTCCAAGATGTATCATCAGTAGCAATAGATATATTCAGATGCTGAGCATGCCCAAATATAGCTGATAACAGTATACCCCATCACTATACAAGAGGCAAAAAATTGTCAAACACTTTATTAATGAAACAAAGTAGACTTATGCCAAAAATAACAATGTAAGGAAACTTATATGGAAGCTTGGCACAGGGTACATCATTCAACCAGTTGGGGGGGGGGGGGGGAGAGAGGAAAAAAATATTGAACAGTGCAGTATAATATACAAAGTGCATTTTTACAAGTTGCTAAGTCACTCAAACTAGCCCTTTTGACCAAATCTTGGTCACTGTAAAAAAGCCTACTGCCAGGGTGCTGACCAAGAAGCTCATTGTCAGTGTGGTTTTAGCTTAAAAAAAAAAAGTGCCAATCTAATATTGTAAATGTAGAGATCAATTGCATCAGATCGGTCAGGTGTGTGATAGCTTGGCAAATTATCCCATGTAAAATAATTCTAACTGTGTAGCTTTGTGCTTACTTACACTTTCAACTTCACTGCTTCTGCTTGAGCTCGTAGGGCATCCCTTAATTTCCTCAACAGCAAGTAGTGGTTCACATCTTTGACCTACAAAAAGAGGTGTCTAATTAAAGCACTGTGCATTTGTTCTGCGTTAGTAATCCACTTTTGGTGCATTTTTTTGGTCAGTCACTGCATTTGCCAGCAAAGTGAATGTAGCTTTTAAATGCTGTTCTGACATTAGTGTTTTCTACTGCTGCATTGGTGGTGTACAAAGCGCATCCAGAAAATGAGCATGTCATTGCTCTTTTCTGCAGCACTTTAGTCATCAGCTCCATTCTAATCCAAAAATAGCATCACAAATGGATCGGCATTCAGTCCATTTTTTTTTTTTTTTCCTGCAAAAAGATCCATTCTGGCTGCAGAAAATGCACATTCAATTAAGTATTTTTTACAGTGTGAATGGAGGAGAAGTGTGAATGTGGGCAGGAACTTACTTGCAAGAAAAATATTTCCTCCTTTCCCTCCATCTTGGTTTGCTTCTCTACCCATTTGCTCACTCCCCTCACTCTCTGTCCGCACCTTTTTTCCTGGAGTCTCCTCTTTGAGAAAAGCAGCTGGAATCCCTAAATATCAAAATGTTAGTGAGTATTTATTTATTTTTACTTTGCAACACAACCTCATGTGTAGAACTCTTCCTACCTCTCTTCTGGCTCACAGGAATCGCAGACTCCTGAGATGACGTTGCGGAATCCTAGAATGGCAATGAGTCTACCGATACACTTTAATTCGGGATTAGCAGATTTATTCCATCAGATTCTTTATCTTCTCAGTTAGTGCTGAGTGTATACTTGGATATCCCCTGCACACTAACTTGTACAGAAATCTAGCATGTCATTTTGCACACTCAGTTAAAAAAATATCAATTTTACAGTAGGTGTATTATATCAGCATATGTGCAATCGTTTCTCCTACTATACAGCACTAAAAAAAGGATTATAAAGTTATCCCATATACTAAACTGTTGCAGTCACATACTGTGTACTTAGAAAAATGGTTAAATTGCCCCTCTAAGCAGGCCAACAAACTGGAGAAAATCATTTAAACTTACCATTTTACTAGGTGAAAGGGCAGTAAGTGCAGGACACTGGAACAGCATATATAGACATGCCTCACAGGCATGTCCTCTTCTCAACCTACTCCCCTCTAATGATTGGCTGTTCTGACTGCTACTTGAGTTTAATGACACACCCCTTTAAAAAATTCTAACTAACTTTATTGACACCAATGCTCATTACTCAAAGGGACTGTCAAAGTCCTTTTAAAAAGTCCAGTGATCTCATCTGGGTTTAAAAATTGAAGAAGCAATGAATGTTTTGTACGTCTTTATCAAGTACATGCAAACTGATAAAATGAATTTAATGAATATTCTAAAGAAAACTTAAAAATTATTGCAGATTTTGGCTTTTTTAATGGTTTTTTTTCAAGGCTCTTTACCCCCTTTTTAATAGTTAATTGGGCTGATTTAAAGATGGCAGCCACATGTTGGCCTTGTGTGATTTGTCCACTGTCAAACCTTTTGCCACAATAAGCCCTATTTTGCATCAGTTAGCCAATTATCATCTTGGGAACATGATTTTAATGCCAAATGTGCTATTGTCTGGCTCAATTTAGAGTTAGCTGACTCATTTTTGGTCAAACTGGACAAAATCATACATTGTTCTTGAACAAGCGAGTGTACATACGGTTTAGCTCAAAACTGATGGGTTTTATAGCATATTACACAAATTGTGGCAAAAGCACAAACATATTGGGTTTTAACACTTGTATGCCAATAGTGTTGCACAAATCTGATTTTTTTACAGCAAATACACAGCTGAGGAGACACTTTAGATTTCTAATAGGCAAGTCTCATTATTGGAATATATATTTATTTTAAATATGAGGGCTGGCTCTTGGGTATATTTTGACAACTAATAGCCAGCCCTCATTTTTGGTCAAGACCGGACAAAAACGTACACAGTTTTAGAAAGAGCAATTATACATACAGTGTACCACAAGTCAGTACGTTTTTATAGCATACTACACATTGTGGCAATATCGTGTCAATAACACATGCGGTTTTATTATCATATGCAAGTTCCTAGATCTTGCACAAATCTGATTATTTGCAACATTATGCAGATTGACAAAATACCGTGCAAAAAATGCATGTGGTGTTCACCACACAAATGCTCTTACAGTTTTGCACATGACCGACACTCATTTTTCAGTCAAAACGGAACAAGAGCGAGCAAGTATATATACAGTTTATAGCCTTTTCACTGCAAACCTTGAAAGATACAGAAAAACCGCGCCAAAAAACCTACATACTTACTGTGACTGACTGAACCTGAACAATGCAAGCCCTAACATGATTTTAAAATTCACTTTCATAAAGCAATCTTGCCCCATCCTCCACCACAGTACTACAAGCAAGCTAAACATTTTACAGAGTTAATGGAGTGATCATCCGATAATGCTGCAGTATAGTTAGGTACCTGATTGCAATACAAGCTGTATGATAACTTCTTTTAGAACTGCCCCATGGTCTGAGTGTACCCCAGAATGCATGCTGCAATGGTGTCCAGAAAGGGTCTTTATAGAAGCAACACATACCTTGACAGATTCACATTTCCCTCCCACTCACTGTCCCACCAGGTGCACTTACCTTTCTTTGGGCATAATATATATTTGGGCATAATATATATTAATAATATTCCACTTTGAGGTTATAATACCCTGTTTTGATGTCACAATACCCACAGTCCATCCTTAATGCAGCAGCCAGGATCACTTACCTGGCCAATCATTACTCAGATGCCTCTGCTCTGTGCCAGTCATTGCACTGGCTGCCTATTCACTACAGGATAAAGTTCTAATTCCTTGTTCTCACCACAAAGCTCTTCACAATGCAGCACCTCTCTACATCTCTACATCTCCTTTATAGCATTTATAGCGCTCTTATCGCGCACTATACCTCACCATTGTTTATCGTGCTCTATAGCTCGCCATTGTTTGTCGTGCTCTTATCACGCTCTACATCCCTCGCCATTACACTCTGTTGTTTATCGTGCTCTTATCGTGCTCTATAGCTCGCCATCACTCGCCATTGTTTATCGCGCTCAATAGCTTGCCATTGTTTATTGCACTGTAATTGTGCTGTAATTGCGCTCTTATTGCACTCTTAACATGCTCTATAGCTCACCATTGTTTATTGTGCTCTTATTGCGCTCTTATCGCACTCTGTAGCTTTCCATTGCGTATTGCGCTCTTATTGCACTTTTATGCACTCTTATTGCACTGTATAGCTCGCCATTGTTTATTGCTCTTTATAGCTCACCATCACTTGCCATTGTTTATCGCGCTCTTATCGCGGTCTATAGCTCACCATTATTTATTGCGCTCTTATCGCGCTGTTATGGCTCTTTATAGTGCACCATTATTTACCGCGCTCATCAGCTCGCCATCACTCGTCATTCTTTATCATGCTCTATAGCTCAACATTGTTTACTGCGCGCTTATTGCACTCTTATTGCGCTCTTATCGTGCTCTATAGCTCGCCATTGTTTATCGCACTCTTATTGCATTCTTATTGAAGTCTTATTGCACTCTTATTGCACTCTTATAGCGCTCAATAGCTCGCCATTGCTTATCGTGCTCTATAGCTCGCCATTGTTTAATGAGCTCCTATCGTGCTCCTATGGCGCTCTATAACTCACCATCACTCGACATTGTTTATCGTGCTCTATAGTTCGCCATTGTTTATCGCGCTCTTATGGTGCTCTACATCACTTGCCATTGTTTATCATGCTCTTATCGCGCTCTATAGCTCACCAATGTTTATTGCGCTGTAATTGCACTCTTATTCCACTCTTATTGCGCTCTATAGCTCGCCATTGTTTATTGTGCTCTTATCGCGCTGTATAGCTTGCCATTGTTTATCGCTCTCTTATGGTGCTCTACATCACTTGCCATCACTCTCCATTGTTTATCGTGCTCTTATTGCACTCTATAGCTCGCCATTGCTTATTGCAATCTTACTGCGCTCTATAGCTCCATTGTTTATTGCGCTGTAATTGCACTCTTATTGCGCTCTTATTGCACTCTTATATGCTCAATAGCTCGCCATTGTTTATTGTGCTCTTATCGCGCTCTGTAGCTTTCCATTGCGTATTGCACTCTTATTGCGCTCTTATTGCACTATATAGCTCACCATTGTTTATCGCGCTCTATAGCTCACCATCACTTACCAGTGTTTATCATGCTCTTATCGCACTCTGTAGCTTTCCATTGCTTATTGCGCACTTATTGCGCTCTTATAGCACTCTATTGCACTCTATAGCTCGCCATTGTTTATCGCGCTCTATAGCTCGCCATTGTTTATCGTGCTCTATAGTTCGCCATTGTTTATCACACTCTTATTGAGCTCTGTAGCTCGCCATTGTTCATCGCGCTCTATAGCTCGCCATCACTCGCCATTGTTTATCGCGCTCTTATTGCACTCTTGTTGCACTATTATCGTGCTCTATAGCTCGCAATTGTTTAACGTGCTCTTATCGCGCTTTTATGGCGGTCTATAGCTCACCATTGTTTATTGCGCTGATATCGCGCTCTTATGGCTCTTTATAGTGCAACATTATTTTTCGCGCTCTTATCACGCTCAACAGCTTGCCATCATTCGCCATTGTTTTTCACACTCTTATCGTGCTCTTATCACACTCTGTAGCTCGCCATTGCTTATTGCGCTCTTCTTGCTCTCTTAATGCTCTCTTAATGCTCTCTTATTGCACTCTTATTGCGCTCTTATTGCGCTCTTATTGCGCTCTTATTGCGCTCTTATTGCGCTCTTATTGCGCTCTTATTGCGCTCTTATTGCGCTCTTACTGCACTCAATAGCTCACCATTGTTTGATGCGCTCCTATTGTGCTCTTATCGCGCTGTATAGCTCACCATTGGTTACCTCGCTTTTATGGCATTCTATAGCTCGCCATTGTTTATCACGCTCTTTTATTGCTCTATAGCTCGCCATCACTCGCCATTGTATATTGTGCTCTTATTGCGCTCTATAGTTTGCCATTATTTATCTCATTCTTATGGCGCTCTTATGGAGCTCAATAACTCACCATCACTCGCCATTGTTCATTGTGCTCTTATCGCACTCTAGCTTGCCATTGTTTATTACGCTTTTGTGCTCTATAGCTCGCCATTGTTTATCATGCTGTTATGGCGCTCTACATCACTTGCCATCACTCGCCATTGCTTATCACGCTCATTTGGCGCTCTACAGCTCTCCATCACTCGCCATTGTTTATCGCACTCTTATCACGCTCTATAGCTTGCCATTGTTTATCGCACTCTTTTTGCACTCTATAGATCGCCATTGTTGATTGTGCTGATATTGCGCTGTTATTGCTTCATTATTGCGCACAAATTGCAGTCTAATTGTGCTCCTATTGCACTCTATAGCTCGCCATTGTTTATCGCGCTCTATAGCTTGCTATTGTTTATCGCGCTCTATGGCTCGCCATTGTTTATCACGCTCTTAATGGGCTTTAATTGCTCTCTTATCGTGCTCTGTAGCTCGCCATTGTTTATTGCACTCTAATTGTGCTCTAATTGCACTCTTATCGTGCTCTATGGCTCGCCATTGTTTAATGGGCTCTTATTGCACTCTTACTGGACTCTTATTGCCCTCTTACTGCACTCTTATTGCACTCATCGCGCTCAACAGCTCTCCATCACTCGCCATTGTTTATCACACTCTTATCGTGCTCTTATCACACCCTGTAGCTCACCATTGTTTAATGCGCTCCTATCGTGCTCTTATGGCGATCTATATTACTCGCCATTGTTTATAGCGCTCTTATCACGCTCTATAGCTCGCCATTGTTTATCGTGCTCTATAGCTCGCCATTGTTTATTGCGCTCTTATCGTGCTCTTATGGAACTTTATAACTCGCCATCACTCGCCATTGTTCATTGTGCTCTTATCGCGCTCTATAGCTCGACATTGTGTAATGCGCTTCTATCGTGCTCTTATCGCACTGTATAGCTCACCATTGTTTATCGTGCTCTTATGGCGGTCTATAGCTCGCCATTGTTTATCATGTGCTTATCGCCGTCTTATGGAGCTCTATAACTCACCATCACTCGCCATTGTAACCCATGCTCTTATTGCGCTCTACAGCTCGTAATCACTCGCCATTGTTTATCTCGCTCTTATCGTGCTCTTATCACACTCTGTAGCTCGCCATTGCTTATTGCTCTAGCATTGCGCTCTTATTGCACTTGTATTGAACTCCTATTGCACTCTTATCAATACCTCAACATTGTTTAATGCGCTCCTATCGTGCTGTTATGGCGCTCTATAGCTCGCCATTGTTTATAGCGCTCTTATCACGCACTATAGCTCACCATTGTTTATCGTGCTCTAAAGCTCGCCATTGTTTTTTGTGCACTATAGCTCGCCATTGTTTATCATGCTTTTATCGTGCTCTTATCGCGCTCTTATCGCGCTCTTATAGTGCTCTATAACTCACCATCACTCACCATTGTTTATTGTGCTCCTATCGCGCTCTATAGCTCTCCATTGTTTATTGCACTGTAATTGTGCTGTAATTGCGCTGTAATTGCACTCCTATTGCACTCTTATCAATAGCTCAACATTGTTTAATGCGCTCCTATCGTGCTGTTATGGCGCTCTATAGCTCGCCATTGTTTATTGTGCTCTTATGGTGCTCTATATCACTTGCCATTGTTTATAGCGCTCTTATCGCGCACTATAGCTCGCCATTGTTTATCGTGCTCTAATGCTCGCCATTGTTTTTTGTGCACTATAGCTCGCCATTGTTTATCATGCTTTTATCGTGCTCTTATCGCGCTCTTATCGCGCTCTTATAGTGCTCTATAACTCACCATCTTCACCATTGTTTATTGTGCTCCTATCGCGCTCTATAGCTCTCCATTGTTTATTGCACTGTAATTGCGCTGTAATTGAGCTGTAATTGCGCTCTTATTGCACTCTTATCCTTCCCAATAGCTTGCCATTGTTTATTGTGCTCTTATCGTGCTCTATAGCTCGCCATCACTTGCCGTTGTTTATCGCGCTCTTATTGCACTCTGTAGCTCGCCATTGCTTATTGCACTCTTATTGCGCTCTATAGCTTGCCATTGTTTATTGCGCTGTAATTGTGCTCTTATTGCACTCTTATCGCGCTCTATAGCTCGCCATTGTTTATCACGCTCTTAATGTGCTTTAATTGCTCTCTTATCATGCTCTGTAGCTCGCCATTGTTTATTGTGCTCTAATTGCGCTCTAATTGCACTCTTATCATGCTCTATGGCTCGCCATTGTTTAATGGGCTCTTATTGCACTCTTACTGGACTCTTATTGCACTCTTACTGCGCTCTTACTGCGCTCTTACTGCACTCTTATTGCACTCATCGCGCTCAACAGCTCTCCATCGCTCGCTATTGTTTATCACACTCTTATCGTGCTCTTATCACACCCTGTAGCTCGCCATTGCTTATTGCGCTCTTATTGCTCTCTTATTGTTCTCTTACTGCACTCTTACTGCACTCTTATCACACTCAATAGCTCACCATTGTTTATACCACTCTTATCGCGCTCTATAGCTCGCCATTGTTTATCGCACTCTTATCGTGCTCTTATGGCGCTTTATAGCTCACCATTATTTTATTGCGCTCTATAGCTTGCCATTCTTTATCGTGCTCTGTAGCTCACCTTCGTTTATCGTGCTCTTATTGCATTCTTATCGCGCTCTCCAGCTCACCATCTCTCGCCATTGTTTATCGTGTTCATATTGCGCTCTTGTTGCACTCTTATTGCACTCCTATCATGCGCTATAGCTTGCCATTGTTTATCGCGCTCTTTTGGTACTCTACAGCTTGACATTGTTTATTGCGCTCTCATCGTGCTTTTATGGTGCTTTATAGCTTGACATTGTTTATCATGCTCTTATCGTGCTCTTATGGTGCTCTACAGCTCGCCATCACTTGCCATTCTTTTTCATGCTCTTATCGTGCTCTTATTATGCTCTATAGTTCGCCATTGTTAATCGCGCTCTATAGTTCGCGATCACTCGCCATTGTTTATCATGCCCCTATGGAGCTCTACAGCTCGCCATCATTTGCCATTGTTTATCGTGCTCTTATGTGCTGTCATTGCGCTCTATAGCTCGCCATCACTCGCCATTGTTTATCACACTCTTATTGTGTTCTTATCAGGCTCTTATCGCTCTCTGTAGCTCACCATTGCTTATATCGCTCTTATTGCGCTCCTATTTCGCTCTATAGCTCGCCATTTTTTATCGCACTCTTATGGTGCTTTAATGGCGCTCTATAGCCATTGTTTAATGCGCTCCTATTGCACACTTATCGCGCTATTTATCTTGCCATTGTTTATCGCGATCTATTGCTCACCATTATTTATCGCTGTTATGGCAATCTATAGCTCACCATTATTTATCGCATTCTTATCGTGCTGTAAAGCTTGCCCTTGTTTATTGCGCTATATAGTTTGCCATCACTCACCATTGTTTATCATGCTCTTATTGCGCTTTTATTACACTCTTATTGTACTCTATAGCTCGCCATCACTCACCTGATTATCGCGCTCTGATGGCGCTTTACAGCTCACCATCACTCACCGTTGTTTATCGTGCTCTTATTGTGCTCTTATTGCACTCTTATTGTGCTCTTATTACACTCTTAATGCGCTCTATAGCTTGCCATTGTGTATCGCGCTCTATAGCTCGCCATTGTGTATTGCGCTCTATAGCTCGCCATTGTTTATCGCGCTCTTATGGCACTTTACATCACTCGTCATCACTCGCCATTGTTAATTTCGCTCTTATCGCTTTCTTATCGCGCTCTTATCGCGCTCTATAGCTCGCCATCACTCGCCATTTTGTATCACGCTCTTATGGCGCTCTACAGCTCGCCACCACTCGTCATTGTTTATCGCGCTCTATAGCTTGCCATTGTTTATAGCACTCTTATTGCGCTCTTATTGCACTCTGTAGCTCGCCATTATTTAATGTGCTCTTATCGTGCTCTTATGCTCATATTGCCCTCTTATTATGCTCTATAGCTCACCATTGTTTATTGTGATCTTTTTGTGCTCTTATTGTGATCTTATTGCACTCAATATCTAGCCATTGTGTAATGCGCTCCTATCGCGCTCTTATCGCGCTCCATAGCTCGCCATGGTTTATCGCACTCTTATTGCACTCTATAGCAATTGTTTATCGCGCTCCTATTGCTCTCTCTAGCTTGCTATTGTTTAGTGCTCTCCTATTGCGTTGTACCTTGCCATTGTTTATCACACTGTTATCACGCTCTTACGGCGCTCTACATCACTCGCCATTGTTTATCGTTCTCTTATTGCGCTTTATAGCTCACCATTGTTTATCGCGTTCTTATTGTGCTCTATAGCTTGCCATTGTTTATCGCGCTCTTATGGCGCTCTACAGCACTTGTCATTGTTTATCGTGCTCTTATTGTGCTCTACAGCTCGCCATCACTCGCCATTGTTTATCGCGCTCTTATTGCGTTCTATGGCTTGCCATTGTTTTTGCACTCTTATTGCACTCTTATTGCACTCTTATTGCACTCTTATTGCATCTATTGCACTCTTATTGCACTCTTATGGCGCTCTATAGCTCGCCATTCTGTATAGCGCTTTATAGCTCTCCATTGTTCATCGCGCTCTTTGGCTCACCATTGTTTATTGCACTCTTATTGCACTCTTATTGGGTGCTCTATAGGTTGCAATTGCTTATCGCGCTCTTATCGTGCTCTTATTGCCCTCTTATTATGCTCTATAGCTCACCATTGTTTATTGTACTGATATTGCGCCTATATGCGCTCTAATTGTACTCTAATTGCCTTCCAATTGCACTCTGTAGCTCGCTATTGTTTAATGCGCTCTTATCGTGCTCTTATCGCCCTCTTATTATGCTCTATAACTCGCCATTGTTGATTGCACTCTATAGCTCACCATTATTTATCACGCTCTTATCGCGCTCTTATGGTGGTCTATAGGTCACCATTATTTATCGTCCTCTTATCGCACTCTTTAGCCCGCCTTCATTTGCCATTGCTTATCGTGCTCTAATCGCGCTCTTATCAGGCTCTACAGCTCGCCATCACTCACCATTGTTTTTCGTGCTTTTATCGTACTCTTATTGCACTCTGTAGCTTGCCATTGCTTATTGTGGTCTTATTGTGGTCTTATTGTGGTCTTATTGTGGTCTTATTGTGGTCTTATTGTGGTCTTATTGTGCTCTTATTGTGCTCTTATTGTGCTCTTATTGCGCTCTTATTGCGCTCTTATTGCGCTCTTATGTGCTCTAATTGTGCTCTTATTGCATGCTTATTCGTTTTATTTAACTTCTATTGCGCTCTAAAGCTCGACATTGTTTATTGCGCTCTATAGCCCGCCATTGTTTATTGCGCTCTATAGCTCGCCATTGTTTATCGCGATCTATAGCTCGCTATTGTTTATCATGCTCTTATCGCGCTCCATAGCTCACCATTATTTATTGCGCTCTTCTCGCGCTCTATTGTTAGCCATCCTCGACATTGTTTATCGCGGTCTTACTGCGCTCTATAGCTCGCCATTGTTTATCGCGCTCTATAGCTCGCCATCACTCACCATTGTTTATTGCACTCTATAGCTCGCCATCATTCACCATTATTTATCGTGCTCTATAGCTCATCATTGCTTATCGCTCTCTATAACTCACCATCACTCACCATGGTTTATTGTGCTCTTATGGCGCTCTATAGTTCGCCATTGTTTATCGAGCACTTATTGCTCTCTTATTGCACTCTTATCGTGCTCTATAACTTGCCATTGTTTATTGCGCTCTTATCACGCTATATAGCTTGCTATTGTTTATCGAGCTCAATAGCTCTCCATTGTTTAATGTGCTCTTCTCGCGCTTCTATCGTGCTGTATAGCTTGCCATTGTTTGTCATGCTCTATAGCTCGCTATTGTTTATTGCGCTCTTTTTGCGCTCTTGTTGTGCTCTTATTGCACTCTTATTGCGCTCCATATCTAGCCATTGTGTAATGCGCTCCTGTCGCGCTCTTATCGTGCTCCATAGCTCGCCATTGTTTATCGCACTCTTATCCCGTTCTATGGCTCGCCATTGTTTATTGCACTCTTATTGCACTCTTATTGCCTCCTATTGCACTCTCTATTGCACTCCTATGGTGCTCTATAGCTCACCATTGTTTATCGCGCTCTATAGCTTGCCATTGTTTATCGCGCTCTATAGCTCGCCATTGTGTATAGCGCTTTATAGCACGCCAATGTTTATCGCGCTCTTATTGCGTTCTATAGCTTGCCATTGTTCATCGCGCTCTATGGCTCGTCATTGTTTATTGCACTCTTATTGCACTCTTATTGCGCTCTTATTGCACTCTTATGGCGCTCTATAGCTCACCATCACTCGCCATTGTCTGTTGTGCTCTTATGGCGCTCTTTAGTTCGCAATTGTTTATCGAGCAATTATTGCTCTCTTATTGCACTGTTATCGTGCTCTATAACTTGCCATTGTTTATCGTGCTCTTATTGTGCTCTTATCGTGCTCTTATCGTGCTCTTACTATGCTTTATAGTTTGCCATTGTTAATCTCGCTATCTAGCTCGCCAATGTTTAGTGCGCTCCTATTGCGCTGTAGCTCGCCATTGTTTATCATGCTGTTATCACGCTCTTACGGCGCCCTACATCACTCCGCCATTGTTTATCGTTCTCTTATTGTGCTTTATAGCTCACCATTGTTTATCATGCTCTTATGGCGCTCTACATCACTTGCCATTGTTTATTGCACTCTTATGGCACACTTATGGCACTCTTATGGCACTCTTATGGCACTCTTATGGCACTCTATAGCTCACCATTGTTTACCGCGCTCAATAGCTTGCCATTGTTTATCGTGCTCTATAGCTCGCCATTGTGTATAGCGCTTTATAGTTCGCCATTGTTCATCACGCTCTATAGGTTGCAATTGTTTATCGCGCTCTTATCGTGCTCTTATTGCCCTCTTATTATGCTCTATAGCTCACCATTGTTTATTGCGCTCTTATTGTGCTCTATAGCTCACCATTGTTTATCGCGCTCTATAGCTCACCATTGTTTATTGTACTGTTATTGCGCTATATATGCGCTCTAATTGTACTCTAGTTGCCTTCTAATTGCACTCTGTAGCTCGCTATTGTTTAATGCACTCTTATCGTGCTCTTATCACCCTCTTATGCTCTATAACTCACCATTGTTGATTGCGCTCTATAGTTCACCATTATTTATCGCGCTCTTATCGCACTCTATGGTGGTCTATAGGTCACCACTATTTATCGTCCTCTTATCGCGCTCTATAGCCCGCAATTTTTTTATCGTGCTCTTATGGTTCTCTACAGCTTGCCTTCATTTGCCATTGTTTATCGTGCTCTAATCGCGCTCTTATCACACTCTACAGCTCGCCATTGTTTATCGTGCTTTTATCGTACTCTGTAGCTTGCCATTGCTTATTGTGGTCTTATTGTGGTCTTATTGCGGTCTTATTGCGCTCTTATTGCGCTCTTATTGCGCTCTTATTGCGCTCTTATTGCATTTTTATTTAACTGTTATTGCGCTCTATAGCTCGCCATTGTTTATTGCGCTCTCTAGCCCGCCATTGTTTTTCGCACTCTCTAGCCCCGCCATTGTTTTTCGCGCTCTATAGCTCACCATTATTTATCGTGCTCTTCTCGCGCTCTATTGTTCGCTATCACTCGCCATTGTTTATCGCGCTCTTATCACGCGCTATAGCTTGCTATTGTGTATCGCGCTCAATAGTTCTCCATTGTTTAATGCGCTCTTATCGCGCTACTATCGTGCTGTATAGCTTGCCATTGTTTGCCGCGCTTTATAGCTCGCTATTGTTTATTGCGCTCTTATTGCACTCTCATTGCGCTTAATATGTCGCCATTGTTTAATGCGCTCCTATCGCGCTCTCATTACACTCCATAGCTCGCCATTGTTTATCGCACTCTTATCGCACTCTATAGCTCGCCATTGTTTATCACGCTCTATAGCTCGCCATTGTTTAGTGCGCTCCTATTGCGCTGTAGCTCGCCATTGTTTATCATGCTGTAATCACGTTCTTACGGCGCTCTACATTATTCGCCATTGTTTATCGCGCTCTATGGCTAGCCATTATTTATCGCGCTCTTATCGCGCTCTTATGGAGCTCTATAACTCGCCATCACTCGCCATTGTTTATCGTGCTCCTCTCGCGCTCTATATCTCGCCATTGTTTATCGCGCTCTATAGCTCGCCATTGTTTAGTGCGCTCCTATTGCGCTGTAGCTCGCCATTGGTTATCATGCTGTAATCACGTTCTTACGGCGCTCTACATTACTAGCCATTGTTTATCGTGTTCTTATCGTGCGCTATAGCTCGCCATTGTTTATCGCGCTCTTATGGCGCTCTACGTCACTCGCCATTGTTTATCGTGCTTTTAGGGCGCTCTACAGCTCGCAATCATTCACCATTGTTTATCGCGCTCTTATCGCGTTCTATAACTTGCCATTTTTTATCGCGCTCTATGGCTCGCCATTATTTATCACGCTTTTATCGCGCTCTTATGGAGCTCTATAACTCGCCATTGTTTATCGTGCTCCTCTCGCGCTCTATCTCACCATTGTTTATCGCGCTCTATAGCTCGCCATTGTTTATCGAGTTCTATAGTTTGCCATTGTTATTGTCAAGCTATAGAGCGTGATAAACAATGGCAGGCTATAGAGCGTGATAGTTTATAGATCGCCATAGTTCATCCCGCTGTATTGCTTCCAATTGTTTATCGCACCCTATAGCTTGCCCTTGTTTATCGCGCTCCATAGCTCGCCATTGTTTATCGCACTCTTATAGCACTCTACATCACTTAACATTGTTTATCTCGCACTTATCACGCTCTTATCGCGCTCTATAGCTCGCCATCACTCGCCATTGTTTATCGTGCTTTAATCACGCTTTTATTGCGCTCTATAGATCGCCATCACTCACCATTGTTTATCGAGCTTTAATTGCGTTCTTATCGCACTCTGTAGCTCGCCATTGCTTATTGCACTCTTAGGGTATGTGCACATCAGTAGTTTTCTGGGCTGTTTTTTGGCGTTTTCCGTCGGCGGTTTCCGCTGAGTTTTATGTTAATTTATGTTAATCCTAGCCTCCGGTTGGATTAACATGCTAGTCAATGGAGTTTAGAAAACGCTGTCTTCATTAGAACATTTTTATTCTTGTCGTTTTCAGTTTCTTCAGCGTTTTTCCACCGGTTTTCAAAGATAGAACAAGTGACTTCTTTTGAACGTTTTTCCAGCGGTTCCAGCTTACAAGTGCACAAAAAACTCAGTTTTAAGAACGCTCAGAAAAACCGCCGACAAAACGCTGTATAAAACGAGCAAAAAACTAGCAAAAAACGAGGGACACTGCTGAGCACAGAAAACTCAGTTTCTGCCAGTGTCCACCGGTTCCCGGTCGGTCTGCAGAGATGCACAAACGTCTGATGTGCACATACCCTTATTGAGCCCTTATTGCGCTCTTATTGCACTCTAAAGCTCATCATTACTTATTGCGTTCTCATCACGCTCTTATTGCGGTCTATAGCTAACCATTATTTATCGCGCTCTTATCACGCTATTATGGAGCTCTATAACTCGCCATCACTCCCCATTGTTTATCGTGCTTTAATCGCGCTCTTATCGCACTCTATAGCTCGCAATTGTTGATTGCGCTCTATAGCTCACCATTATTTATCGCGCTCTTATGGCGGTCTATAGGTCGCCATTATTTATCGTCCTCTTATCGCGCTCTATAGCTTGCAATTTTTTATCGTGCTCTTATGGCGCTCTACAGCTTGCCTTCATTTGCCATTATTTATTGTGCTCTTATGGCGCTCTATAGTTCGCCATCACTCACCATTGTTTATCTTGCTCTTATCGTACTCTTATCTGTAGCTTGTCATTGCTTTTTGTGGTCTTTTTGTGGTCTTTTTGTGGTCTTTTTGTGGTCTTTTTGTGGTCTTTTTGTGGTCTTATTGCACTCTTATTGCACGCTTATTGCGTTTTTATTGCATTCTATAGCTCGCCATTGTTTATTGCGCTCTATAGCTCGCATTGTGCTCTATAGCTCGCCATTGTTTATTGTGCGCTATAGCTCGCCATTGTTTATTGCGCTCTATATTTCGCATTGTGCTCTATAGCTCCCCATTGTTTATCATGCTCTTATCGCGCTCTATAGCTCACCATTATTTATCACGCTCTATAGTTCGCCATCACTCGACATTGTTTATCACGGTCTTATCGGAGGTGTTTTTGTGCTCTTATTGTGCTCTTATTGTGCTCTTATTGTGCTCTTATTGTGCCCTTATTGTGCCCTTATTGCTCTCTTATTGCACGCTTATTGCGTTTTTTTTGTACTCTTATTGTGCTCTATAGCTCACCATTGTTTATCGCGCTCTATGGCTCGCGATTGTTTATCATGCTCTTATTGCTCTCTATAGCTCACCATTATTTATTGCGCTCTTCTTGCGCTCTATAGTTTGCCATCACTCGACATTGTTTATCGCGGTCTTATCGCGCTCTATAGTTTGCCATCACTCACCATTGTTTATTGCGCTCTATAGCTCGCCATCATTTACCATTATTTATTGTGCTCTATAGATCACCATTGTTTATTGCTCTCTATAACTCACCATCACTCGCCATTGTTTATTGTGCTCTTATGGCGCTCTATAGTTCGCCATTGTTTATCACGCTCTTATTGCACTCATATCGTGCTCTATAACTTGCCATTGTTTATCATGCTCTTATCGCGCTCTACAGCTCGCCATCACTTGTCATTGTTTTTCATGCTCTTATCGTGCTCTTCTTATGCTCTATAGTTCGCCATTGTTAATCGTGCTCTATAGCTCGCCATCACTCACCATTGTTTATCGCGCTCTTATCTCACTCTTTAGCTCACTATTGTTTATTGCACTCTATAGCTCGCCACTGTTTATCGTGCTCTTATCGCGCTATTATCATGCTATATAATTTGGCATTGTTTATCGCACTTTTATCGCACTCTGTAGCTCGCTATAGTTTATCGTGCTCTTACCGCGCTTTTACCACAATATTATCGCGCTCTTATCAGTGAGTGATGTAGTGCACCATAAGAGCGTGATAAACAATGGCGAGTGATGTGGAACGCCTTGTTTATCGTACACTATAGCTCACCATTGTTTATTGCGCTCTTATCGCACACTTATGGAGCTCTATAACATGTATCGCACTCTTATCGCACTCTATAGCTCGCCATTGTTTATTGCGCTCCAGCTCACCATTGTTTATCACGCTGTTATCACGTTCTTATGGCGCTCTACATCACTTGCCATTGTTTATCGCTCTCTTATTGCGCTCTGTAGCTGGCCATTTTTTATCGCGTTCTTATCGTGCTCTATAGCTCGGCATTGTTTATCGTGCTTTAATCGTGCTCTTATCGCACTCTGTAGCTCGCCATTGCTTATTGCACTCTTATGGCGCTCTTATGGAGCTCTTATTGAGCTCCTATTGCGCTCTTATTGAGCCCTTATTGCGCTCTTATTGCTATATTATTGCATTTTATAGCTCATCATTACTTATCGTGCTCTTATTGCGCTATTATGGATCTCTGTAATCCGCCATCACTCGCCATTGTTTACTGTTCTCTTATCGCGCTCTATATCTCGCCATTGTTTATCGTGCTCTATAGCTCACCATTGTTTAATGCACTCTTATCGTGCTCTTATGCTCTTATCTCCCTCTTATTATGTTCTATAGCTCGCCATTATTTATCGCGCTCTTATCGCGCTCTTATGGAGCTCTATAACTCATCATCACTTGCCATTGTTTATCGTGCTCCTCTCGCGCTCTATATCTCGCCATTGTTTATCTCGCTTTATAGCTCGTCATTTTTTATCGCGCTCTATAGCTCGCCATTGTTATTGGCAAGCTATAGAGCTCGATAAACAATGTCAACCTATAGAGCGCGATAAACAATGGCAAGCTATAGAGCGTGATAGTTTATCGCGCTCTATAGCTCGCCATTGTGTATCGCTCTCTATACCTCGCCATTGTGTATTGTGCTCTATAGCTCACCATTGTTTATCCCGCTCTATAGCTTGCCATTGTTTATCGTGCTCTATAGCTCGCCATTGTGTATCGCACTCTTATCACGCTCTTATTGCGCTCTATAGCTCGCCATCACTCGCCATTTTTTATCACGCTCTTATGGCGCTCTACAGCTTGCCATCACTCACCATTGTTTATCGTGCTCTTATCGCGCTCTATCGCTTGCCATTGTCTATCGTACTCTATAGCTCGCTATTGTTTATAGCACTCTTATTGTGCTCTTTTCGCTCTATAGCTCGCCATTGTTTTTTGCTCTTTTATTGCACTGTATATGCGCTCTAATTCGCTCTAATTTCGCTCTTATTGAACTCTGTAGTTCGCCATTGTTTAATGTGCTCTTATCGTGCTCTTATCATGCTCTATTGCTCACCATTGTTAATCGCGCTCTATAGCTCGCCATCACTCGCCATTGTTTATCATGCTCTAATCGCACTTTATGGCTCTCGCCATTGTTTATCGCGCTCTATAGCTCACCATTGTTTATCGCGCTCTACAGCTCGCCATTGTGTATTGCGCTCTATAGCTCACTATTGTTTATCACGCTCTATAGCTCGCCATTGTTTATTGCGCTCTACATCTTGCCATCACTCGCCATTGTTTATCTCGCTCTTATCGCGCTCCTTTCGTGCTCTATAGCTCGCCATCACTCGCCATTTTTTATCACGCTCTTATCGCGCTCTATAGCTTACCTTTGTTTATCGTATTCTATAGCTCGCAACTTTATTGCTTTCTTATCACGCTCTATAGCTCGCCATTGTTTATTGCGCTTTTACTGCACTGTATATGCGCTCTAATTTGCTCTAATTGCGCTCTTATTGCACTCTGTAGTTCGCCATTGTTTAATGCGCTCTTATCGTGCTTTTATCATGCTCTTATTGCCCTCTTCTTATGTTCTATAGCTCATCATTGTTTATCGCGCTCTATAGCTCAAAATTATTTATCGCGCTCTTAAGGCGGTCTATAGTTCACCATTATTTATCATGCTCTTATGGCGCTCTATAGCTCGCCATCACTTGCCATTGTTTATCGTGCTCTTATGGCGCTCTACAACTCGCCACCACTCGCTTTTGTTTATCATGCTCTTATCGCGCTTTATAGCTCACCATTGTTAATTGCGCTCTATAGCTCACCATTGTTTATCACACTCTATAGCTCGCCATTGTGTATCGCGCTCTATAGCTCGCCATTGTGTATCGCGCTCTATAGCTCACCATTGTTTATCGCGGTCTATAGCTCGCCATTGTTTATCGCGCTCTTATCGTGTTCTATAGCTCGCCATTGTTTATCGCGCTCTACATCTTGCCATCACTCTCCATTGTTTATCTCTCTTTTATCGCGCTCCTTTCGCGCTCTCTAGCTCGCCATCACTCGCCATTTTTTATCACGCTTTCATGGCACTCTACAGCTTGCCATCACTCGCCATGGTTTATCGTGCTCTTATCGCACTCTATAGCTTGCCATTTTTTATTGTACTCTATAGCTCGCCCATTGTTTATAGCACTCTTATCGTGCTGTATAGCTTGCCATTGTTTATTGCACTGTATATGCACTCTAATTGCGCTCTTATATTGCACTCTGTAGCTCGCCATTGTTTAAGCGCTCTTATCGTGCTGTATAGCTGCCATTGTTATTGCACTGTATACACTCTAATTGCGCTCTTATTGACTCTGTAGCTCGCCATTGTTTAAGCGCTCCTTATGTGTCTTATCATGCTCTTATTGCACTTTTATGGCTCTATAGCTCCCATTGGTGTTTATGCACTCTTATTGCCTCTTATGGCTCTATACTTGACCCATTGGTAGTGCACTCTTAGGCTCTTATTGAGCTCTTATTGAACCCTTATTGTGCTCCTTACTGCGCTCTTATTGATCACTTATTGGCTCTTATTGCGCTCTTATTGCTCTTTTTTGCACTCTTTTTGCACTCTTATTGCACTCTATAGCTCACCAATATTTATTGCGCTCTTATCGCACTATTATGGAGCTCAATAACTTGCCATCACTCGCCATTGTTTATTGTGCTCTTATCGCGCTCTATATCTCGCCATTATGTTTTGTGCTCTATAGCTCACCATTGTTTATCGCGCTTTTATCTTGCTCTATAGCCCGCCATTGTTTATTGTGCTTTTATGGCGCTCTACAGCTCGACATCACTCGCCATTGTTTATCTCGCTCTTATCGCACTCCTTTCACGCTCTACACAGCTCTCCATCACTTGCCCTTTTTTATCATGCTATTATGGCGCTCTACAACTCGCCATCACTTGCCATTGTTTATTTTGCTCTTATCGCGCTCTATAGCTCACCATTTATTATCACGCTCTTATGGCGCTCTACAGCTCGCCATCACTCACCATTTTTTATCACGCTC
Source organism: Allobates femoralis (assembly GCA_033576535.1). Classification (NCBI taxonomy): domain Eukaryota; kingdom Metazoa; phylum Chordata; class Amphibia; order Anura; family Aromobatidae; genus Allobates; species Allobates femoralis. The sequence goes on along the minus strand of JARQOC010000006.1, from coordinate 176,346,057 downwards.
TTATCGCACTCTATAGCTTGCCATTGTTTATTGTACTCTATAGCTCGCCATTGTTTATAGCACTCTTATTGCGCTCTTTTCGCTCTATAGCTCGCCATTGTTTTTTGCGCTTTTATTGCACTGTATATGCGCTCTAATTCCCTCTAATTGTGCTCTTATTGCACTCTGTAGTTCGCCATTGTTTATTGCACTCTTATCGTGCTTGTATCATGCTTTTATTGCCCTCTTATTATGTTCTATAGCTCATCATTGTTTATCGCGCTCTATAGCTCAAAATTATTTATCGCACTTCTAAAGCGGTCTATAGCTCACCATTATTTATTGGCTCTTATGGCGCTCTACAGCTCACCATCACTCGCCATTGTTTATCGCGCTCTATAGCTCGCCATTGTGTATCGCGCTCTATAGCTCACCATTGTTTATCATGCTCTATAGCTCGCCATTGTTTATTGCGCTCCTATCATGTTCTATAGCTCGCCACTGTTTATCGCGCTCTTATGGCGCTCTACATCTTGCAATCATTAGCCATTGTTTATCGTTGCTCTTATGGCGGTATACAGCTCGCCATCACTCGCCATTGTTTATTGTGCTTTAATCGTGCTCTTATTGCACTCTGTAGCTCACCATTGCTTATTGCACTCTTATTAAACGCTTATTGAACCCTTATTGCACTCTTATTGAGCTCTTATTGAGCCCTTATTGTGCTCTTAATGCTCTCTTATTGCACTCTATAGCTCATCATTACTTATCGCGCTCTTATGGCGGTCTATAGCTCACCATTATTTTTTGCGCTCTTATCGCGCTATTATGGAGCTCTATAACTCACCATCACTCGACATTGTTTATCGTGCTCTTATCATGCTTTATAGCTCGCCATTTTTTATAGCACTCTTATCGCGCTCTATAGCTCGCCATTGTTTAGTGCAGTCTTATCGTGCTCTTATGCTTTTATCGCCCTCTTATTATGCTCTATAGCTCACCATTATTTGTCGCACCATCACTTGCCATTGTTTATCGTGCTCTTATGGCGCTCTACAGCTCGTCATCACTCGCCATTGTTTATCGTGCTCTTATCGCACTCTGTAGCTTGCCATTGCTTACTGTACTCTTATTGTGTTCTTAATGTGCTCTTAATGCGCTCTTATTGCGGTCTTATTGTGTTCTTATTGCATGTTTACTGCGCTTTAATTGCACTCTTATTGCGCTCTATAGCTCGCCATTGCCTATCGCGCTCTATAGCTCGCCATTGTTTATTGTGCTCTATAGCTCGCCATTGTTTATTGCGCTCTTATTGCGCTCTAAAGCTCGCCATTGTTTATTGCGCTCTTATGGCGCTCTACAGCTCATTATTATTTATTGTGCACTTATGGCGCTCTATAGCTCACCATTACTTATTGCGCTCCCTTATCGCCTCTAAAGCTCGCCATTGTTTATCATGCTCTTATAGCGCTCTACAGCTCGACATCACTCGCCATTGTTTATCTCGCTCTTATCACACTCCTTTCGCGCTCTACAGCTTGCCATCACTTTCCATTGTTTATTTCGCTCTTATCGCACTCTACAGCTCGCCATTGTTTAATGCACTCTTATCGTGCTCTTATCGCCCTCTTATTATGCTCTATAGCTCACCATTGTTTACCTCGCGCTCTTATCGCGCTCTATAGCTCGCCATCACTCGCCATTGTTTATCGTGCTTTAATTGTGCTCTTATCGCACTCTGTAGCTTGCCGTTGCTTATTGCACTCTTATGGCACTCTTATTGAGCTCTTATTGAACCCTTATTGCGCTCTTATTGAGCGCTTATTGAGCTCTTATTGAGCCCTTATTGCGCTCTTATTGCTCTCTTATTGCACTCTTATTGCACTCTATAACTCATCATTACTTATCGCGCTCTTATGGCGGTCTACAACTCACAAATATTTATTGTGCTCTTATCGCGCTATTATGGAGCTCTATAACTCGCCATCACTCGCCATTGTTTATCATGCTTTTATCGCGCTTTATAGCTCGCCATTGTTTATCGCGCTCAACATCTCGCCATTGTGTATCGTGCTCTATAGCATGCCATTGTATATCGTGCTTTTATCGTGCTCTATAGCTAACCATTCTTTATCGCGCTCTTATGGTGCTCCACAGTTCGACATCACTCGCCATTGTTTATCTCGCTCTTATCGCGCTTCTTTCGCACTCTATAGCTCGCCATCATTCGCCATTTTTTATCACTCTCTTATGGCGCTCTACAGCTCGCCATCACTTGCCATTGTTTATCTCGCTCTTATCGCGCTCTACAGCTCGCCATCACTCGCCATTGTTTATCACGCTCTTATCGTGCTCTATAGCTTGCCATTGTTTAATGCACTCTTATCATGCTCTTATGTTCTTATCGCCCTCTTATCATGCACTATAGCTCGCCATTATTTATCGCGCTCTTATTGAGCTCTATATCTCGCCATTGTTTATCGCGCTTTATAGCTCGCCATTGTTTATCGTGTTCAATAGCTCGCCATTGTTTTTGGCAAGCTATAGAGCTCGATAAACAATGGAAATCTATAGAGCGCGATAAACAATGGCAAGCTACAGAGTGTGATAGTTTATCGCGCTCTATAGCTCGCCATTGTGTATCGTGCTCTATAGCTCACCATTATTTATTGCGCTCTTATCGCGCCCTATAGCTCGCCACTGTTTATCGCACTCTTATGGTGCTCTACATCACTTGCCATTGTTTATCTTACTCTTATCACGCTCTTATGGCGCTCTACAGCTTGCCATCACTCGCCATTGTTTATCGTGCTCTTATCGCGCTCTATAGCTTGCCATTGTTTATCGCGCTTTTATCGTACTCTATAGCTCACCATTGTTTTATCGTGCTCTCATGGTGCACTGCAGCTCCCCATCACTTGCCATTGTTTATCTCGCTCTTATCGCACTCTACAGCTCGCCATCACTCGCCATTGTTTATAGCACTTTTATCGCGCTCTATAGATCGCCATTGTTTAATGCACTCCTATTGTGCTTTTATGCTCTTATTGCCCTCTTATTATGCTCTATAGCTCGCCATTGTTTATTGCGCTCTATAGCTTACTATTATTTATCGTTCTCTATAGCTCACCATTATTTATCATGCTCTATAGCTCACCATTATTTGTCGCACCATCACTTGCCATTGTTTATCGTGCTCTTATGGCGCTCTACAGCTCATCATCACTCGCCATTGTTTATCATGCTCTTATCGCACTCTATAGCTTGCCATTGCTTACTGTGCTCTTAATGTGCTCTTAATGCACTCTTATTGCACTCTTATTGCATGCTTACTGCGCTTTAATTGTACTCTTATTGCGCTCTATAGCTCGCCATTGTTTATTGCACTCTATAGCTCGCCATTGTTTATTGCGCTCTAAAGCTCGCCATTGTTTATCGCGCACTTATCGTACTCTATAGCCCGCCATTGTTTATCGCACTCTACAGCTCATTATTATTTACTAGCTGTGAGCCCGATGCAAATCCATCGGGATTCTAGAACGTGCATTAATTTGATTATAGTAGTTATAGCTGTTAGCCTGATGCAAATGCATCGGGTATCTAAAATATGTTTATTGTTTTTTTTAAAGATTTTTAAATAATAATCACATCATCAATAGCAATAATAGAAGCAATAGCATTATTATTAGCAGTAATAGCAGTATTAATAGCATTAATAGCATTATTATTAGCATTAATAGCATTAATAATAGCATTATTAGCATTAATAATAGCATTAATAACAATATTAATAGCATTAATAGCATTAATAATAGCATTATTAGCATTAATAATAGCATTAATAACATTATTAATAGCATTAATAGCATTATTATTAGCATTAATAGCATTAATAGCATTAATAACATTATTAATAGCATTAATAGCATTATTATTAGCATTAATAGCATTAATAATAGCATTAATAACATTAATAGCATTAATAGCATTATTATTAGCATTAATAATAGCATTAATAACATTATTAATAGCATTAATAGCATTATTATTAGCATTAATAGCATTAATAACATTATTAATAGCATTAATAGCATTATTATTAGCATTAATAGCATTAATAATAGCATTAATAGCATTAATAATAGCATTATTAGCATTAATAATAGCATTAATAACATTATTAATAGCATTAATAGCATTAATAATAGCATTAATAAAATTATTAATATCATTAATAGCATTATTATTAGCATTATTAGCATTAATAATAGCATTAATAACATTATTAATAGCATCAATAGCATTAATAATAGCATTATTAGCATTAATAATAGAATTAATAACATTAATAGCATTAATAGCATTATTATTAGCATTGATAGCATTAATAATAGCATTAATAACATTATTATTAGCATTAATAGCATTATTATTAGCATTAATAGCATTAATAATAGCATTAATAACAATAGCATTAATAGCATTATTATTAGCATTAATAGCATTAATAATAGCATTAATAACAATATTAATAGCATTAATAGCATTAATAATAGCATTATTAGCATTATTAGCATTAATAATAGCATTAATAACATTATTAATAGCATTAATAGCAATAATAGCATTAATAACATTAATAGCATTAATAGCATTATTATTAGCATTAATAGCATTAATAATAACATTAATAACATTAATAGCATTAATAGCATTATTATTAGCATTAATAGCATTAATAATAGCATTAATATCATTATTAATAGCATTAATAGCATTATTATTAGCATTATTAGCATTAATAATAGCATTAATAACAATATTAATAGCATTAATAGCATTATTATCATTAATAGCATTAATAATAGCATTAATAACAATATTAATAGCATTAATAGCATTAATAATAGCATTATTAGCATTATTAGCATTAATAATAGCATTAATAACATTATTAATGCATTATAGCATTATTATTAGCATTAATAGCATTAATAATAGCATTAATAACATTATTAATAGCATTAATAGCATTATTATTAGCATTATAGCATTAATAATAGCATTAATAACATTATTAATAGCATTAATAGCATTATTATTAGCATTAATAGCATTAATAATAGCATAATATCATTATTAATAGCATTAATAGCATTAATAATAGCATTATTAGCATTAATTTTAGCATTAATAACATTATTAATAGCATTAATAGCAATACTTTTTGGGGCGCGTTCAATACTTTTTGGGGGTTCAATACTTTTTGGGGCGCGTTCAATACTTTTTGGGGCGCGTTCAATACTTATTGGGCGGTTCAATACTTTTTGTGGCGCGTTCAATACTTTTTGTGGTGCGTTCAATACTTTTTGTGGTGCGTTCAATACTATTGTGGCGCGTTCAATGCTTTTGGGGTGTGTTCATACTTTTTGGGGTGTGTTCAATACTTTTTGGGGTGTGTTCAATATTTGGCGCTTCATCTATGGGTGTGTTCAATACTTATTGTGCGCGTTCAATGCTTTTTGGTGTGTTCAATACTTTTTGGGGTGTGTTCAATACTTTTTGGGGCGCTTCAATACTTATTGGGGTGTGTTCAATACTTTTTGGGGGCGTTCAATACTTATTGTGAGCGTTCAATACTTTTTGGGGCGGTTCAATACTTATTGGGGTGTGTTCAATACTTTTTGGGGGGTGTTCAATACTTATTGGGTGGGTGTGGCATTATATAGCATTAATAGCATTAATAATAGCATTAATAACATTATTAATTAGCATTAATGATATTATAGCATTATTATAGCATATACATATTAATAGCATTAATAGCATATATTAGTAATAGCATTAATAACATTATTAATAGCATTAATAGCATTATTATTAGCATTTAATAGCATTAATAACATTAATAGCATTAATATGCATTATTAGCATTAATATAGCATTAATAACATTATTATAGCATTAATAGCATTAATAATAGCATTAATAATTAATATATATTATGCATTATATTAGCATTATTACTTTAATAATAGCATTAATAACATTATTAATAGCATTAATAGCATTAATAATAGCATTAATAAATTTAATATAATTAATAGCATTATTATAGCATTAATAGCATTAATACTTATTATAGCATTAATAGCTTAAAATCATTAAAAATTATTTGCATTATACATTATAAATATACATTAATACATTTTATATAGCATTAATAGCATTATATAATTATTATAGCATTATGCAATATTAGCATAATACATTAATAATAAGCATATTAGATTAATAGCATATAATAGCTAATAATATAGCATAATAACATTAATTAAACATTATAGCATTATAATAGCATTCAATAGCATTAATATACATTAATAACATTAATAGCATTAATAGATTATTATTAGCATTAATAGCATTAATAATAGCATAACATTATTAATGCATTATAGCATTATTAGTTCATTATAGCATTAAAATAGCATAATACATATATTAGCATTATAGCATTATTATCATATTAATAGCATTAATAGCATTATTACATAAAATAAAGCATTAATAACAATATTAATAGCATTAATAATATATAGCATTATTAGCATTATTAGCATTATAATAGCATTAATACATTATTAATAGCATTAATAGCATTATTATTAGCATTAATAGCATTAATAATAGCATTAATACATTATTAATAGCATTAATAGCATTATTATAGCATTAAAGCATTAATAATAGCATTAATAACATTATTAATAGCATTAAAGCATTATTATTAGCATTAATAGCATTAATAATAGCATTAATATCATTATTAATAGCATTAATAATAGCATTATTAGCATTAATTTTAGCATTAATAACATTATTAATAGCATTAATAGCAATACTTTTGGGCGCGTTCAATACTTTTGGGGTGCGTTCAATACTTTTTGGGGCGCGTTCAATACTTTTTGGGGCGCGTTCAATACTTATTGGGGCGCGTTCAATACTTTTTGTGGCGCGTTCAATACTTTTTGTGGTGCGTTCAATACTTTTTGTGGTGCGTTCAATACTTATAGCATTAATAATAGCATTATAGCATTATAATAGCATTATTAGCATTAATAATAGCATTAATAACATTATTAATAGCATTAATAGCATTAATAATAGCATTAATAAAATTATTAATATCATTAATAGCATTATTATTAGCATTATTAGCATTATAATAGCATTAATAACATTATTAATAGCATCATAGCATTAATAATAGCATTATTAGCATTAATAATAGAATTAATAACATTAATAGCATTAATAGCATTATTATTAGCATTGATAGCATTAATAATAGCATTAATAACATTATTTTAGCATTAATAGCATTATTATTAGCATTAATAGCATTAATAATAGCATTAATAGCATTATTATTAGCATTAATAGCATTAATAATAGCATTAATAACAATATTATAATAGCATTAATAGCATTAATAATAGCATTATTAGCATTATTAGCATTAATAATAGCATTAATAACATTATTAATAGCATTAATTAGCAATAATAGCATTAATAACATTAATTAGCATTAATAGCATTATTATTAGCATTAATAGCATTAATAATAACATTAATAACATTAATAGCATTAATAGCATTATTATTAGCATTAATAGCATTAATAATAGCATTAATATCATTATTAATAGCATTAATAGCATTATTATTAGCATTATTTAGCATTAATAATAGCATTAATAACAATATTAATAGCATTAATAGCATTATTATCATTAATAGCATTAATAATAGCATTAAAACAATATTAATAGCATTAATTAGCATTAATAATAGCATTATTAGCATTATTAGCATTAATAATAGCATTAATAACATTATTAATAGCATTAATAGCATTATTGTTAGCATTAATAGCATTAATAATAGCATTAATAACATTATTAATAGCATTAATAGCATTATTATTAGCATTAATAGCATTAATAATAGCATTAATAACATTATTAATAGCATTAATAGCATTATTATTAGCATTAATAGCATTAATAATAGCATTAATATCATTATTAATAGCATTAATAGCATTAATAATAGCATTATTAGCATTAATTTTAGCATTAATAACATTATTAATAGCATTAATAGCAATACTTTTTGGGGCGCGTTCAATACTTTTTGGGGTGCGTTCAATACTTTTTGGGGCGCGTTCAATACTTTTTGGGGCGCGTTCAATACTTATTGGGGCGCGTTCAATACTTTTTGTGGTGCGTTCAATACTTTTTGTGGTGCGTAATTTCTTAATACTTATTGTGGCGCGTTCAATGCTTTTTGGGGTGTGTTCAATACTTTTTGGGGTGTGTTCAATACTTTTTGGGGTGTGTTCAATACTTTTTGAGGCGCGTTCAATACTTATTGGGGTGTGTTCAATACTTATTGTGGCGCGTTCAATGCTTTTTGGGGTGTGTTCAATACTTTTTGGGGTGTGTTCAATACTTTTTGGGGGCGTTCAATACTTATTGGGGTGTGTTCAATACTTATTGGGAGGTTCAATATTTTGGGGCGCGTTCAATACTTATTGTGACGCGTTCAATACTTTTTGGGGCGCGTTCAATACTTATTGGGGTGTGTTCAATACTTTTTGGGGGGTGTTCAATACTTATTGGGGCTGGGTGCTCGCAATGGCCGCTTCGTGTGACATAGCCACGGCGTTTTCGGGGCTGACACGAAAATGCCTACGGCAATTATAGAGTAGATTGTGCTTTCATGGCGCTCTTTAGCTCACCATTATTTATTGCGCTCTTATGGCGCTCTATAGCTCACCATTATTTATTGCGCTCCTATCGAGCTCAATAGCTCGCTATTGTTTTTCATGCTCTTATCTCGCTCTATAGCTCACCATTGTTTATCGTGCTCTTATCATGCTCTATGGCTCACCATTATCTATCGTACTCTTCTCGCGCTCTATAGCTCGTCATCATTTGACATTGTTTATAACGGTCTTATCGCACTCTATAGCTCGCCATTGTTTATTGCGCTTTTATTGCACTGTATATGCGCTCTAATTCGCTCTAATTGCACTCTTATTGCACTCTGTAGCTCGCCATTTTTTAATGCGCTCTTATCGTGCTCTTATCATGCTCTTATTGCCCTCTTATTATGCTCTATAGCTCACCATTGTTTATCGCGCTCTATAGCTCGCCATTGTTTATTGAGCTCTTATTGCGCTCTAAAGCTCGCCATTATTTATTGCGCTCTTATTGCGCTCTATAGCTCACCATTATTTATTGCGCTCTTATTGCGCTCTATAGCTCACCATTGTTTATCGCGCTCTTAAGGCAGTATATAGCTCACCATTATTTATCGCGCTCTTATGGCGCTCTATAGCTCGCCATCACTCGCCATTGTTTATCGTGCTCTTATGGCGCTCTACAGCTCGCCATCACTCGCCATTGTTTATCATGCTCTATCGCACTTTACAGCTCGCCATTGTTTAATGTGCTCTTATGCTCTTATCATGCTCTTATTGCCCTCTTATTATGCTCTATAGCTCACCATTGTTTATTGCGCTCTATAGCTCAAAATTATTTATCGCGCTTTTAAGGGGTCTATAGCTCACCTTTATTTATTGTGCTCTTATGGCGCTGTACAGCTCGCCATCACTCGCCATTGTTTATCGTGCTCTATAGCTCACCATTGTAAATCGCGCTCTATAGCTCGTCATTGTGTATCGCGCTCTATAGCTCACCATTGTTTATCGAGCTCTATAGCTCGCCATTGTGTATCGCACTCTGTAGCTCACCATTGCTTATTGCGCTCTTATTGAGCTCTTATTGAGCCCTTATTGCTCTGTTATTGCACTCTTATTGCACTCTATAGTTCATCATTACTTATCGCGCTCTTATCGTGCTCTTATGGCGGTCTATAGCTAACCATTATTTATTGCGCTCTTATCGTGCTATTATGGAGCTCTATAACTCGCCATCACTCACCATTGTTTATCGTGCTCTTATTGCGCTTTATAGCTCGCCATTGTTTATCGCGCTCTACATCAAGCCATTGTGTATCGTGCTCTATAGCTTGCCATTGTTCATCGTGCTCTTATGGTACTCTACAGCTCGACATCACTCGCCATTGTTTATCTCGCTCTTATCATGCTCCTTTCGCGCTCTATAGCTCGCCATCACTCTCCATTTTTTATCACGCTCTTATGGCGCTCTACAGCTCGCCATCACTCGCCATTGTTTATTGCGCTCTTATCGTGCTCTATAGCCCGCCATTATTTATTGCTCTCTTATGGCGCTCTACAGCTCATTATTATTTAGTGCGCTCCATAGTTCACCATTGTTTATCAAGCTAAATAGCTCGCCATTGTTTATCATGCTATTATTGCGCTCTACAGCTCGACATCACTCGCCATTGTTTATCTCGCTCTTATCGCACTCCTTTCGCGCTCTATAGCTCGCCATCACTCGCAATTTTTTATCATGCTCCTATTGTGCTCTACAGCTCGCCATCACTTGCCATTGTTTATTTCGCTCTTATCGCGCTCTATAGCTCGCCATTGTTTAATGCACTCTTATCGTGCTCTTATCGCCCTCTTATTATACTCCATAGCTCACCATTGTTTATCTCGCGCTCTTATCGCGCTCTATAGCTCGCCATCACTCGCCATTGTTTATCGTGCTTTAATTGCGCACTTATCGCACTCTGTAGCTTGCCGTTGCTTATTGTACTCTTATAGCGCTCTTTTGAGCTCTTATTGAACCCTTATTGCGCTCCTATTGCGCTCTTATTGAGCTCTTATTGAGCTCTTATTGCGCTCTTATTGCGCTCTTATTGCGCTCTTATTGCACTCTTATTGCACTCTATAGCTCATCATTACTTATCGCGCTCTTATGGCGGTCTATAGCTCACCATTATTTATTGCGCTCTTATCGCGCTATTATGGAGCTCTATAACTCGCCATTGTTTATCGTGCTTTACGTCTCGCCATTGTGTATCGTGCTCTCTAGCTTGCCATTGTATATCGCTCTTTTATCGTGCTCTATAGCTCACCATTGTTCATCGCGCTCTTATGGTGCTCTACAACTCGACATCACTCACCATTTTTTATCTCGCTCTTATTGCGCTCCTTTCGCGCTCTAAGCTCGCCATCACTCGCTATTTTTTATCACGCTCTTATGGCGCTCTACAGCTCGCCTTCAGTTGCCATTGTTTATCTCGCTCTTATCGCGCTCTACAGCTCGCCATCACTCGCCATTGTTTATCACGCTCTTATCGTGCTCTATAGCTTGCCATTGTTTAATGCACTCTTATCGTGCTCTTATGTTCTTATCGCCCTCTTATCATGCACTATAGCTCGCCATTATTTATCGCGCTCTTATCGCGCTCTTATGGAGTTCTATATCTCGCCATTGTATCGCGCTCTATAGCTCGCCATTGTTTATAGCACTCTTACTGCGCTGTATATGCGCTCTAATTTGCTCTAATTGCGCTCTTATTGCACTCTGTAGTTCGCCATAGTTTAATGTGCTCTTATCATGCTCTTATTGCCCTCTTATTATGCTCTATAGCTCAACATTGTTTATAGCGCTCTATAGCTCAAAATTATTTATCGCGCTCTTAAGGCGGTCTATAGCTCACCATTATTTATTGTGCTCTTTTGGCGCTCTACAGCTCGCCATCACTCGCCATTGTTTATCGTGCTCTTATCGCACTTTATAGCTTGCCATTGTCTATTCTACCACGCATCTATAGCTCATCCATTATTTATTGCGCTCTTATGGCGCTCTATAGCTCACAATCACTCACCATTGTTTATCGTGCTCTTATACTGGTATACAGCTCGCCATCACTCACCATTGTTATTGTGCTTTAATCGCGCTCTTATCGCACTCTGTAGCTCACCATTGCTTATTGCGCTCTTATTGCGCTCTTATTGCGCTCTTTTTGAGCCCTTATTGAGCCCTTATTGCGCTCTTATTGCTCTCTTATTGCACTCTATAGTTCATCATTACTTATCACGCTCTTATTGCGCTCTTATGGCGGTCTATAGCTCACCATTATTTATTGCGCTCTTATCGCGCTATTATGGAGCTCTATAACTCGCCATCACTCGCCATTGTTTATCGTGCTCTTATCGCGCTTTATAGCTCGCCATTGTTTATCGCGCTCTACATCTCGCCATTGTGTATCGTGCTCTATAGCTTGCCATTGTTTATCGCGCTTTTATCGTGCTCTATAGCTCACCATTGTTTATCGTGCTCTTATGGTGCTCTGCAGCTCAACATCACTCGCCATTGTTTATCTCGCTCTTATCATGCTCCTTTCACGCGCTATAGCTCGCCATCACTCGCCATTTTTTATCACGCACTTATGGCGCTCTACAGCTTGCCATCACTTGCAATTTTTTATCTCGCTCTTATCGCGTTCTATAGCTCGTTATTTATTATCACGCTCTTATGGCGCTCTACAGCTCGCCATCACTCGCCATTGTTTATAGCACTCTTATCGCGCTCTATAGATCGCCATTGTTTAATGCACTCCTATTGTGCTCTTATGCTCTTATCGCCCTCTTATTATGCTCTATAGCTCGCCATTGTGTATCGCGCTCTATAGCTCGCCATTGTTATTGGCAAGCTATAGACCTCGATAAACAATGGCAACCTATAGAGCGCGATAAACTATGACAAGCTATAGAGCGTGATTGTTTATCATTCTTTATAGCTCACCCTTGTGTATCGTGCTCTATAGCTCGCCATTGTGTATCACGCTCTATAGCTTCCAATTGTTTATGGCGCCCTATATCTCGCCCTTGTTTATCGCGCTCTATAGTTCGCCATTGTGTATCACGCTCTTATGGCGCTCTACAGCTTACCATCACTCGCCATTGTTTATCGTGCTCTTATCGCGCTCTATAGCTCGTCATTGTTTATAGCACTCTTATTTCTTTCTTATCGTGCTCCATAGCTTGTCATTGTTAATTGCGCTATTATTGCACTGTATATGTACTCTAATTCACTCTAATTGTGCTCTTATTGCACTCTGTAGCTCGCCATTGCTTATTGCACTATTTTGGCGCTCTTATTGAGCTCTTATTGAACCCTTATTACGCTCCTATTGAGCTCTTATTGCGCTCTTATTGCTCTCTTATTGCACTCTAAAGCTCACCATTACTTATCGCGCTCTTATCGTGCTCCTATGGCGGTCTATAGCTCACCAATATTTATTGCGCTCTTATCGCGCTATTATGGAGCTCTATAACTCGCCATCACTCGCCATTGCTTATCGTGCTCTAATCGCGCTTTATAGCTCACCATTGTGTATCGTGCTCTATAACTCACCATTGTTTATCGCGCTCTTATCGCGCTCTATAGCTCGCCATTTATTATCACGCTCTTATGGCGCTCTACAGCTCGCCATCACTCACCATTGTTTATCACGCTCTTATTGCGCTCTATAGCTTGCCATTGTTTATAGCACTCTTATCGCGCTCTATAGCTCACCGTTGTTTAATGCACTCTTATCGTGCTCTTATCGCCCTCTTATTATGATCTATAGCTTGCCATTGTTTACTGCGCTCTATAGCTCACTATTATTTGTCGCACCATCACTTGCCATTGTTTATCGTGCTCTTATGGCGCTCTACAGCTCGCCATCACTCACCATTGTTTATCGTGCTCTTATGGCACTCTACAGCTCATCATCACTCGCCATTGTTTATCATGCTCTTATCGCACTCTGTATCTTGCCATTGCTTACTGTGCTCTTAATGTGCTCTTAATGCACTCTTATTGCACTCTTATTGTGCTCTTATTGCATGCTTACTGTGCTTTAATTGTACTCTTATTGCGCTCTATAGCTCGCCATTGTTTATCGCGCTCTTATCGTACTCTATAGCCCGCCATTGTTTATCGCACTCTACAGCTCATTATTATTTATTGTGCTTTTATGGCGCTCTTTAGCTCACCATAATTTATTGCGCTCTTATGGCGCTCTATAGCTCACCATTATTTATTGCGCTCCTATCGAGCTCAATAGCTCGCTATTGTGTTTCATGCTCTTATCTCGCTCTATAGCTCACCATTGTTTATCGTGCTCTTATCGTGCTCTTATCATGCTCTATGGCTCACCATTATCTATCGTATCTCTTCTCGCGCTCTATAGCTCGTCATCACTCGACATTGTTAATAACGTCTTATCGCGCTCTATAGCTCGCCATTGTTTATAGCACTCCTATCGTGCTCTATAGCTCGCCATTGTTTATTGCGCTTTTATTGCACTGTATATGCGCTCTAATTCGCTCTAATTGCACTCTTATTGCACTCTGTAGCTCGCCATTTTTTTATGCGCTCTTATCGTGCTCTTATCATGCTCTTATTGCCCTCTTATTATGCTCTATAGCTCACCATTGTTTATCACGCTCTATAGCTCGCCATTGTTTATTGCGCTCTTATTGCGCTCTAAAGCTCGCCATTGCTTATTGCGCTCTCTATCATGCTCTATAGCCCGCCATTGTTTATCGCACTCTACAGCTCATTATTATTTATTGCACTCTTATGGCGCTCTATAGCTCACCATTATTTGTTGCGCTCCTATCGTGCTCTATAGCTCACCATTGTTTATCGCGCTCTTAAGGCGGTATATAGCTCACCATTATTTATCGCGCTCTTATGGCGCTCTATAGCTCGCCATCACTCGCCATTGTTTATCGTGCTCTTATGGCGCTCTACAGCTCGCCATCACTCGCTATTGTTTATCATGCTCTATCGCACTTTACAGCTCGCCATTGTTTATCGCGCTCTATAGCTCGGCATTGTGTATCGCGCTTTATAGCTCGCCATTGTATATCATGCTCTATAGCTCGCCATTGTTTATCATGCTCTTATCGCACCTTACAGCTCGCCATTGTTTTTCTCGCTCTATAGCTCACCATTGTTATTGGCAAGCTATAGAGCTCGATAAACAATGGCAACCTATAGAGCGCGATAAACTATGACAATCTATAGAGCGTGATAGTTTATTATTCTCTATAGCTCGCCATTGTGTATCGCTCTCTATAGCTCGCCATTGTGTATCGTGCTCTATAGCTCGCCATTGTTTATCCCGCTCTATCGCTTCCAATTGTTTATCGCGCCCTATAGCACGCCCTTGTTTATCGCGCTCTATAGCTCTCCATTGTGTATCACGCTCTTATGGCGCTCTACAGCTTGCCATCACTCGCCATTGTTTATCGTACTCTTATCGCGCTCTATAGCTTGCCATTGTTTATCGTACTCTATAGCTCGCCATTGTTTATAGCACTCTTATTGCGCTCTTTTCGCTCTATAGCTCGCCATTGTTTATTGCGCTTTTATTGCACTGTATATGCGCTCTAATTCGCTCTAATTGTGCTCTTATTGCACTCTGTAGTTCGCCATTGTTTAATGTGCTCTTATGCTCTTATCATGCTCTTATTGCCCTCTTATTATGCTCTATAGCTCACCATTGTTTATTGCGCTCTATAGCTCAAAATTATTTATCGTGCTTTTAAGGCGGTCTATAGCTCACCATTATTTATTGTGCTCTTATGGCGCTGTACAGCTCGCCATCACTCGCCATTGTTTATCGTGCTCTATAGCTCACCATTATTAATCGCGCTCTATAGCTCGTCATTGTGTATCGCGCTCTATAGCTCACCATTGTTTATCGAGCTCTATAGCTCGCCATTGTGTATCGCACTCAGTAGCTCACCATTGCTTATTGCGCTCTTATTGAGCTCTTATTGAGCCCTTGTTGCACTTTTATTGCTCTCTTATTGCACTCTTATTGCACTCTATAGCTCATCATTACTTATCGCGCTCTTATCGCGCTATTATGGAGCTCAATGGCGAGTGATGGCGAGTTATAGTTTATCGTGCTCTTATCGCGCTCTACATCTCGCCATTGTGTATCGTTCTCTATAGCTTGCCATTGTTTATCGTGCTTTTATCGTGCTCTATAGCTCACCATTGTTTATCATGCTCTTATGGCGATTGTTTATCGCGCCCTATAGCACGCCCTTGTTTATCGCGCTCTATAGCTCGCCATTGTGTATCACACTCTTATGGCGCTCTACAGCTTGCCATCACTCGCCATTGTTCATCATGCTCTTATCGTGCATTATAGCTCGCCATTGTTTATCCCGCTCTACATCAAGCCATTGTGTATCATGCTCTATAGCTGGCCATTGTTTATCGTGCTCTTATGGTACTCTACAACTCGAGATCACTCGCCATTGTTTATCGCGCTCTACATCAAGCCATTGTGTATCGTGCTCTATAGCTTGCCATTGTTTATCGTGCTCTTATGGTACTCTACAGCTCGACATCACTCGCCATTGTTTATCTCGCTCTTATCATGCTCCTTTCGCGCTCTATAGCTCGCCATCACTCGCCATTTTTTATCACGCTCTTATGGCGCTCTACAGCTCGCCATCACTTGCCATTGTTTATCGCGCTCTTATCGTGCTCTATAGCCCGCCATTATTTATTGCGCTCTTATGGCGCTCTACAGCTCATTATTATTTAGTGCGCTCCCATCGCGCTTCATAGCTCACCATTGTTTATCAAGCTCAATAGCTCGCCATTGTTTATCATGCTCTTATAGCGCTCTACAGCTCGACATCACTCGCCATTGTTTATCTCGCTCTTATCGCACTCCTTTCACGCTCTATAGCTCGCCATCACTCGCAATTTTTTATCACGCTCTTATTGTGCTCTACAGCTCGCCATCACTTGCCATTGTTTATTTTGCTCTTATCGCGCTCTATAGCTCGCTATTGTTTATCACGCTCTTATAGCGCTCTACAGCTCGCCATCACTTGCCATTGTTTATTACACTCTTATCGCGCTTTATAGCTCGCCATTGTTTAATGCACTCTTATCGTGCTCTTATCGCCCTCTTATTATACTCCATAGCTCACCATTGTATATCTCGCGCTCTTATCACGCTCTATAGCTCGCCATCATTCGCCATTGTTTATCGTGCTTTAATTGTGCTCTTATCGCACTCTGTAGCTTGCCGTTGCTTATTGCACTCTTATGGTGCTCTTATTGAACCCTTATTGCGCTCTTATTGCGCTCTTATTGCACTCTATAGCTCATTATCGCGCTCTTATGGCGGTCTATAGCTCACAATTATTTATTGCGCTCTTATCGCGCTATTATGGAGCTCTATAACTCGCCATTGTTTATCGTGCTTTACATCTCGCCATTGTGTATCGTGCTCTATAGCTTGCCATTGTATATCACGCTTTTATCGTGCTCTATTGCTCACCATTGTTTATCGCGCTCTTATGACGCTCTACAACTCGACATCACTCACCATTGTTTATCTCGCTCTTATCGCGCTCCTTTCGCGCTCTATAGCTCGCCATCACTCGCTATTTTTTTATCACGCTCTTATGGCGCTCTACAACTCGCCATCAGTTGCCATTGTTTATCTCGCTCTTATCGCGCTCTACAGCTCGCCATCACTCGCCATTGTTTATCACGCTCTTATCATGCACTATAGCTCGCCATTATTTATCGCGCTCTATAGCTCGCCATTGTTTATCGAGCTCTATAGCTCGCCATTGTTATTGGCAAGCTATAGAGCTCGATAAACAATGGCAATCTATAGAGTGCGATAAACAATGGCAAGCTATAGAGCGTGATAGTTTATAGCGCTCTATAGCTCACCATTGTGTATCGCTCTCTATAGATCGCCATTGTTTATAGCACTCTTATTGCGCTGTATATGCACTCTAATTCGCTCTAATTGCACTCTTATTGCACTCTGATAAGAGCGCCATTGTTTAATGTGCTCTTATCATGCTCTTATCATGCTCTTATTGCCCTCTTATTATGCTCTATAGCTCAACATTGTTTATAGGGCTCTATAGCTCAAAATTATTTATCGCGCTCTTAAGGCGGTCTATAGCTCACCATTATTTATTGTGCTCTTTTGGCTCTCTACAGCTCGCCATCACTCGCCATTGTTTATCGTGCTCTTATCTCACTTTATAGCTCGCCATTGTTTATCACGCTCTATAGCTCACCATTGTTTATCGCGCTCTATAGCTCGTCATTGTGTATCGCGCTCTATAGCTCACCATAGTTTATCGCGCTCCTATCGTGTTCTATAGCTTGCCATTGTTTATCGCTCTATTATGGTGCTCTATATCTTGCCATCACTTGCCATTGTTTATCTCACTCTTATCGCGCTCCTTTCGCGCTCTATAACTCGCCATTATTTATCGCGCTCTTATGGCGCTCTATAGCTCACCATCACTCGCCATTGTTTATCGTGCTCTTATAGCGGTATACAGCTCGCCATCACTCACCATTGTTTATCGTGCTTTAATCGTGCTCTTATCGCACTCTGTAACTCACCATTGCTTATTGCACAATTATTGCACTCTTATTGAGCCCTTATTGCGCTCTTATTGCTCTCTTATTGCTCTTTTATTGGTCTCTTATTGCTCTCTTATTGCACTCTATAGCTCATCATTACTTATCGCGCTCTTATGGCGGTCTATAGCGAACCATTATTTATTGCGCTCTTATCGCGCTATTATGGAGCTCTATAACTCGTCATCACTCCCATTGTTTATCGTGCTCTTATCGCGCTTTATAGCTTGCCATTGTTTAATGCACTCCTATCGTGCTCTTATGCTCTTATCGCCCTCTTATTATGCTCTATAGCTCGCCATTGTTTATTGTGCTCTATAGCTTACTATTATTTATCGTGCTCTATAGCTCACCATTATTTATCACGCTCTTTAGCTCACCATTATTTGTCGCACCATCACTTGCCATTGTTTATCGTGCTCTTATGGTGCTCTACAGCTCGCCATCACTCACCATTGTTTATCGTGCTCTTATGGCGCTCTACAGCTCGTCATCACTCGCCATTGTTTGTCGTGCTCCTATCGCACTCTGTAGCTTGCCATTGCTTGCTGTGCTATTAATGTGCTCTTAATGCACTCTTATTGTGCTCTTATTGCATGCTTACTGCGCTTTAATTGTACTCTTAATGCGCTCTATAGCTCGCCATTGTTTATTGCGCTCTATAGCTCGCCATTGTTTATTGCGCTCTAAAGCTCGCCATTGTTTATCGCGCTCTTATCGTGCTCTATAGCCCGCATTGTTTATCGCACTCTACAGCTCATTATTATTTATTGTGCTTTTATGGCGCTCTTTAGCTCACCATTATTTATTGCGCTCTCATGGCGCTCTGTAGCTCACCATTATTTATTCCGCTCCTATCGAGCTCAATAGCTCGCTATTTTTTTTCATGCTCTTATCGCGCTTTATAGTTTACCATTGTTTATCGTGCTCTTATCATGCTCTATGGCTCACCATTATCGATCGTACTCTTCTCGCGTTCTATAGCTCGCCATTGTTTAGAGCACTATTATCGCGCTCTATAGCTCACCATTGTTTATAGCACTCTTATTGCGCTCTTTTTGCTCTATGGCTCGCCATTGTTTATTGCGCTTTAATTGCATTGTATATACGCTCTAATTCGCTCTAATTGCACTCTTATTGCACTCTGTAGCACGCCATTTTTTAATGCACTCTTATCGTGCTCTTATTGCCCTCTATTATGCTCTATAGCTCGCCATTGTTTATTGCGCGCTTATTGCGCTCTAAAGCTCGCCATTGTTTATTGCGCTCTTATCATGCTCTATAGCCCGCCATTGTTTATTCGCACTCTACAGCTCATTATTATTTAGTGCGCTCTTATGGCGCTCCATTGTTTATCGCGCTCTATAGCTCGCCATTCTTTATCGCTCTCTTACGGCGATCTACATCTTACCATCACTCGCCATTATTTATCTCGCACTTACCGTGCTTCATTCGTGCTCTATAGCTCGCCATCACTCGCCATTTTTTATCACGCTCTCATGGCGCTCTACAGCTCGCCATCACTCGCCATGGTTTATCGCGCTTTTATCGCTCTCTATAGCTTGCCATTGTTTATCGCACTCTATAGCTCGCCAATGTTTATTGCGCTCTATAGCTTGCCATTGTTTATTGCGCTATAAAGCTCATTATTATTTATTGCGCTTTTATGGCGCTCTTTAGCTCTCCATTATTTATTGCGCTCTTATGGCGCTCTATAGCTCACCATTATTTATTGCGCTCCTATCGAGCTCAATAGCTCGCTATTGTGTTTCATGCTCTTATCTCGCTCTATAGCTCACCATTGTTTATCGTGCTCTTATCATGCTCTATGGCTCACCATTATCTATCGTACTCTTCTCGCGCTCTATAGCTCGTCATCACTCACATTGTTAATAACGGTTTATCGCGCTCTATAGCTCGCCATTGTTTATAGCACTCCTATCGTGCTCTATAGCTCGCCATTGTTTATTGCGCTTTTATTGCACTGTATATGCGCTCTAATTCGCTCTAATTGCACTCTTATTGCACTCTGTAGCTCGCCATTTTTTATGCGCTCTTATCGTGCTCTTATCATGCTCTTATTGCCCTCTTATTATGCTCTATAGCTCACCATTGTTTATCACGCTCTATAGCTCGCCATTGTTTATTGCGCTCTTATTGCGCTCTAAAGCTCGCCATTGCTTATTGCGCTCTTATCATGCTCTATAGCCCGCCATTGTTTATCGCACTCTACAGCTCATTATTATTTATTGCGCTCTTATGGCGCTCTATAGCTCACCATTATTTGTTGCGCTCCTATCGTGCTCTATAGCTCACCATTGTTTATCGCGCTCTTAAGGCGGTATATAGCTCACCATTATTTATCGCGCTCTTATGGCGCTCTATAGCTCGCCATCACTCGCCATTGTTTATCGTGCTCTTATGGCGCTCTACAGCTCGCCATCACTCGCTATTGTTTATCATGCTCTATCGCACTTTACAGCTCGCCATTGTTTATCGCGCTCTATAGCTCGGCATTGTGTATCGCGCTTTATAGCTCGCCATTGTATATCATGCTCTATAGCTCGCCATTGTTTATCATGCTCTTATCGCACCTTACAGCTCGCCATTGTTTTTCTCGCTCTATAGCTCACCATTGTTATTGGCAAGCTATAGAGCTCGATAAACAATGGCAACCTATAGAGCGCGATAAACTATGACAATCTATAGAGCGTGATAGTTTATATTCTCTATAGCTCGCCATTGTGTATCGCTCTCTATAGCTCGCCATTGTGTATCGTGCTCTATAGCTCGCCATTGTTTATCCCGCTCTATCGCTTCCAATTGTTTATCGCGCCCTATAGCACGCCCTTGTTTTATCGCGCTCTATAGCTCTCCATTGTGTATCACGCTCTTATGGCGCTCTACAGCTTGCCATCACTCGCCATTGTTTATCGTACTCTTATCGCGCTCTATAGCTTGCCATTGTTTATCGTACTCTATAGCTCGCCATTGTTTTATAGCACTCTTATTGCGCTCTTTTCGCTCTATAGCTCGCCATTGTTTATTGCGCTTTTATTGCACTGTATATGCGCTCTAATTCGCTCTAATTGTGCTCTTATTGCACTCTGTAGTTCGCCATTGTTTAATGTGCTCTTATGCTCTTATCATGCTCTTATTGCCCTCTTATTATGCTCTATAGCTCACCATTGTTTATTGCGCTCTATAGCTCAAAATTATTTATCGTGCTTTTAAGGCGGTCTATAGCTCACCATTATTTATTGTGCTCTTATGGCGCTGTACAGCTCGCCATCACTCGCCATTGTTTATCGTGCTCTATAGCTCACCATTATTAATCGCGCTCTATAGCTCGTCATTGTGTATCGCGCTCTATAGCTCACCATTGTTTATCGAGCTCTATAGCTCGCCATTGTGTATCGCACTCTGTAGCTCACCATTGCTTATTGCGCTCTTATTGAGCTCTTATTGAGCCCTTGTTGCACTTTTATTGCTCTCTTATTGCACTCTTATTGCACTCTATAGCTCATCATTACTTATCGCGCTCTTATCGCGCTATTATGGAGCTCAATGGCGAGTGATGGCGAGTTATAGTTTATCGTGCTCTTATCGCGCTCTACATCTCGCCATTGTGTATCGTTCTCTATAGCTTGCCATTGTTTATCGTGCTTTTATCGTGCTCTATAGCTCACCATTGTTTATCATGCTCTTATGGCGATTGTTTATCGCGCCCTATAGCACGCCCTTGTTTATCGCGCTCTATAGCTCGCCATTGTGTATCACACTCTTATGGCGCTCTACAGCTTGCCATCACTCGCCATTGTTCATCATGCTCTTATCGTGCATTATAGCTCGCCATTGTTTATCCCGCTCTACATCAAGCCATTGTGTATCATGCTCTATAGCTGGCCATTGTTTATCGTGCTCTTATGGTACTCTACAACTCGAGATCACTCGCCATTGTTTATCGCGCTCTACATCAAGCCATTGTGTATCGTGCTCTATAGCTTGCCATTGTTTATCGTGCTCTTATGGTACTCTACAGCTCGACATCACTCGCCATTGTTTATCTCGCTCTTATCATGCTCCTTTCGCGCTCTATAGCTCGCCATCACTCGCCATTTTTTATCACGCTCTTATGGCGCTCTACAGCTCGCCATCACTTGCCATTGTTTATTTTGCTCTTATCGCGCTCTATAGCTCGCTATTGTTTATCACGCTCTTATAGCGCTCTACAGCTCGCCATCACTTGCCATTGTTTATTACACTCTTATCGCGCTTTATAGCTCGCCATTGTTTAATGCACTCTTATCGTGCTCTTATCGCCCTCTTATTATACTCCATAGCTCACCATTGTATATCTCGCGCTCTTATCACGCTCTATAGCTCGCCATCATTCGCCATTGTTTATCGTGCTTTAATTGTGCTCTTATCGCACTCTGTAGCTTGCCGTTGCTTATTGCACTCTTATGGTGCTCTTATTGAACCCTTATTGCGCTCTTATTGCGCTCTTATTGCACTCTATAGCTCATTATCGCGCTCTTATGGCGGTCTATAGCTCACAATTATTTATTGCGCTCTTATCGCGCTATTATGGAGCTCTATAACTCGCCATTGTTTATCGTGCTTTACATCTCGCCATTGTGTATCGTGCTCTATAGCTTGCCATTGTATATCACGCTTTTATCGTGCTCTATTGCTCACCATTGTTTATCGCGCTCTTATGACGCTCTACAACTCGACATCACTCACCATTGTTTATCTCGCTCTTATCGCGCTCCTTTCGCGCTCTATAGCTCGCCATCACTCGCTATTTTTTTTATCACGCTCTTATGGCGCTCTACAACTCGCCATCAGTTGCCATTGTTTATCTCGCTCTTATCGCGCTCTACAGCTCGCCATCACTCGCCATTGTTTATCACGCTCTTATCATGCACTATAGCTCGCCATTATTTATCGCGCTCTATAGCTCGCCATTGTTTATCGAGCTCTATAGCTCGCCATTGTTATTGGCAAGCTATAGAGCTCGATAAACAATGGCAATCTATAGAGTGCGATAAACAATGGCAAGCTATAGAGCGTGATAGTTTATAGCGCTCTATAGCTCACCATTGTGTATCGCTCTCTATAGATCGCCATTGTTTATAGCACTCTTATTGCGCTGTATATGCACTCTAATTCGCTCTAATTGCACTCTTATTGCACTCTGATAAGAGCGCCATTGTTTAATGTGCTCTTATCATGCTCTTATCATGCTCTTATTGCCCTCTTATTATGCTCTATAGCTCAACATTGTTTATAGGGCTCTATAGCTCAAAATTATTTATCGCGCTCTTAAGGCGGTCTATAGCTCACCATTATTTATTGTGCTCTTTTGGCTCTCTACAGCTCGCCATCACTCGCCATTGTTTATCGTGCTCTTATCTCACTTTATAGCTCGCCATTGTTTATCACGCTCTATAGCTCACCATTGTTTATCGCGCTCTATAGCTCGTCATTGTGTATCGCGCTCTATAGCTCACCATAGTTTATCGCGCTCCTATCGTGTTCTATAGCTTGCCATTGTTTATCGCTCTATTATGGTGCTCTATATCTTGCCATCACTTGCCATTGTTTATCTCACTCTTATCGCGCTCCTTTCGCGCTCTATAACTCGCCATTATTTATCGCGCTCTTATGGCGCTCTATAGCTCACCATCACTCGCCATTGTTTATCGTGCTCTTATAGCGGTATACAGCTCGCCATCACTCACCATTGTTTATCGTGCTTTAATCGTGCTCTTATCGCACTCTGTAACTCACCATTGCTTATTGCACAATTATTGCACTCTTATTGAGCCCTTATTGCGCTCTTATTGCTCTCTTATTGCTCTTTTATTGGTCTCTTATTGCTCTCTTATTGCACTCTATAGCTCATCATTACTTATCGCGCTCTTATGGCGGTCTATAGCGAACCATTATTTATTGCGCTCTTATCGCGCTATTATGGAGCTCTATAACTCGTCATCACTCGCCATTGTTTATCGTGCTCTTATCGCGCTTTATAGCTTGCCATTGTTTAATGCACTCCTATCGTGCTCTTATGCTCTTATCGCCCTCTTATTATGCTCTATAGCTCGCCATTGTTTATTGTGCTCTATAGCTTACTATTATTTATCGTGCTCTATAGCTCACCATTATTTATCACGCTCTTTAGCTCACCATTATTTGTCGCACCATCACTTGCCATTGTTTATCGTGCTCTTATGGTGCTCTACAGCTCGCCATCACTCACCATTGTTTATCGTGCTCTTATGGCGCTCTACAGCTCGTCATCACTCGCCATTGTTTGTCGTGCTCCTATCGCACTCTGTAGCTTGCCATTGCTTGCTGTGCTATTAATGTGCTCTTAATGCACTCTTATTGTGCTCTTATTGCATGCTTACTGCGCTTTAATTGTACTCTTAATGCGCTCTATAGCTCGCCATTGTTTATTGCGCTCTATAGCTCGCCATTGTTTATTGCGCTCTAAAGCTCGCCATTGTTTATCGCGCTCTTATCGTGCTCTATAGCCCGCATTGTTTATCGCACTCTACAGCTCATTATTATTTATTGTGCTTTTATGGCGCTCTTTAGCTCACCATTATTTATTGCGCTCTCATGGCGCTCTGTAGCTCACCATTATTTATTCCGCTCCTATCGAGCTCAATAGCTCGCTATTTTTTTTCATGCTCTTATCGCGCTTTATAGTTCACCATTGTTTATCGTGCTCTTATCATGCTCTATGGCTCACCATTATCGATCGTACTCTTCTCGCGTTCTATAGCTCGCCATTGTTTAGAGCACTATTATCGCGCTCTATAGCTCACCATTGTTTATAGCACTCTTATTGCGCTCTTTTTGCTCTATGGCTCGCCATTGTTTATTGCGCTTTAATTGCATTGTATATACGCTCTAATTCGCTCTAATTGCACTCTTATTGCACTCTGTAGCACGCCATTTTTTAATGCACTCTTATCGTGCTCTTATTGCCCTCCTATTATGCTCTATAGCTCGCCATTGTTTATTGCGCGCTTATTGCGCTCTAAAGCTCGCCATTGTTTATTGCGCTCTTATCATGCTCTATAGCCCGCCATTGTTTATTGCACTCTACAGCTCATTATTATTTAGTGCGCTCTTATGGCGCTCCATTGTTTATCGCGCTCTATAGCTCGCCATTCTTTATCGCTCTCTTACGGCGATCTACATCTTACCATCACTCGCCATTATTTATCTCGCACTTACCGTGCTTCATTCGTGCTCTATAGCTCGCCATCACTCGCCATTTTTTATCACGCTCTCATGGCGCTCTACAGCTCGCCATCACTCCGCCATGGTTTATCGCGCTTTTATCGCTCTCTATAGCTTGCCATTGTTTATCGCACTCTATAGCTCGCCAATGTTTATTGCGCTCTATAGCTTGCCATTGTTTATTGCGCTATAAAGCTCATTATTATTTATTGCGCTTTTATGGCGCTCTTTAGCTCTCCATTATTTATTGCGCTCTTATGGCGCTCTATAGCTCACCATTATTTATTGCGCTCCTATCGAGCTCAATAGCTCGCCATTGTTTATCGAGCTCAATAGCTCGCCATTGTTTATCGTGCTCCTATCATGCTCTATGGCTCACCATTATTTATCGTGCTCTTCTCGCGCTCTATAGCTCGCCATCACTCGATATTGTTTATAATGGTCTTATCGCGCTCTATAGCTCGCCATTGTTTATTGCGCTTTTATTGCACTGTATATTCGCTCTAATTTGCTCTAATTGCACTCTTATTGCACTCTGTAGCTCGCCATTTTTTAATGCGCTCTTATCGTGCTATTATCATGCTCTTATTGCCCTCTTATTATGCTCTATAGCTCACCATTGTTTATTGAGCTCTATAGCTCACCATTGTTTATTGCGCTCTTATTGCGCTCTAAAGATTGACATTGTTTATTGTGCTCTTATCTATAGCACGCCGTTGTTTATCGCACTCTACAGCTCATTATTATTTATTGCGCTCTTATGGCGCTCCATAGATCACCATTATTTATTGCGCTTTTATGGCGCTCTATAGCTCACCATTATTTATTGCGCTCCTAACTTGCTCTATGACTCACCATTGTTTATCGTGCTCTTAAGGCGGTATAAAGCTCACCATTATTTATCGCGCTCTTATGGCGCTCTATAGCTCGCCATCACTCACCATTGTTTATCATGCTTTATCGCACTTTACAGCTCGCCATTGTTTATCGCGCTCTATAGCTTGCCATTGTGTATCGAGCTCTATAGCTTGCCATTGTGTATCGCGCTCTATATCTCGCCATTTTTTATTGCGCTCTAAATCTCGCCATTGTTTATCGCGCTCTTATTGTGCTCTATAGCCCGCCATTGTTTATCACACTCTACAGCTCATTATTATTTATTGCGCTTTTATGGCGATCTATAGCTCACCATTGTTTATAGTGCTCTTATCATGCTCTATGGCTCATTATTATCTATCGTACTCTTCTCCGCGCTCTATAGCTCGCCATCACTCGACATTGTTTATAACGGTCTTATCGCGCTCTATAGCTTGCCATTGTTTAATGTGCTCTTATCGTGCTCTTATGTTCTTATCGCCCTCTTATTATGCACTATAGCTCACCATTATTTATCGTACTCCTATCGCGCTCTTATGGAGCTCTATATCTCGCCATTGTTTATCGCGCTCTATAGCTCGCTATTGTGTATCGTGCTCTATTGCTCGCCATTGTTTATCCTGCTCTATAGCTTCCAATTGTTTATTGCGCCCTATAGCTTGCCACGGTTTATCGCACTCCTATGGTGCTCTACATCACTTGCCATTGTTTATCTCACTCTTATCACGCTCTTATGGTGCTCTACAGCTGGCCATCACTCGCCATTGTTTATCATGCTCTTATCGCGCTCTATAGCTCGCCATTGTTTATTGCGCTTTTATTGCACTGTTTATGCGCTCTAATTCGCTCTAATTGCGCTCTTATTGCACTCTGTAGTTCACCATTGTTTAATGTGCTCTTATCGTGCTCTGATCATGCTCTTATTGCCCTCTTATTATGCTCTATAGCTCACCATTGTTTATCGCGCTCTATAGCTCAAAATTATTTATCGCGCTCTTAAGGCGGTCTATAGCTCACCATTATTTATTTGCTGTTATGGCTGCTCTACACTCGCCATCACTCGATTGTTTATCGTGCTCTTATCGCACTTATAGCTGCCATTGTTTATCGCGCTCTATACTCACATTGTTTATCGCGCTCTATAGCTCGTCCATTTTTAATTGTCGCTCTTATGGCTGCTCTATATGCTCCTATCAACTCCCATTGTATTATCTGCTTAGCTTTACGATGCTCTTATCGCTACTATTCTCTATCACCTCTTATGCGCTCTATTGCTCGCTCTTATTGTTTCACGCCTCTATAGCTTGCCTAGTTGTATCGTGCTCTTTTGCTCGCATGTTTAATCTGCTCTATAGCTTCACATTGTTTATTGCGCTCTATATCTTTCACGTTTATCGCGCTCTATGGCTGCTCTTAGCTCACCATTGTTTATTGCGCTCTTATCGCCGCTACTTATGGGCTCTATCAGCTAACGCCATCACTCGCCATTGTTTATCTGCTCTTATCGCGCTCTATAGCTCGCCATTGTTTATTGCCGCTCTCTATCTCGCCATGTGTTTATGTCGCTCTATATTCCCATGTTTATAGCACTCTTATTGCGCTCTTTGCTCTATGTCACCATTGTTTATGCGCTCCTGTATGTGCCTCTGATATTGCTCTAATTGCCCTCCTATTATGCTCTGTAGCTCACCATTTTTATCGCTCTCTATAGCTCATTATTATCGCGCTCTTAATGCTCTATAGCTCACCATTATTTATTGTGCTGTTATTGCGCTCTAAGAATCATCGCCATTGTTTATTGTCTTATCACTTATATTGCTGTTATGCGCCCTGCCTCGTTGTTTATCGCACTCTACAGCTCATATTATTTATTGCGCTCTTATGGCGCTCACCATACTCACCATTTTTAGTCTTAATGCGCTCTTATCGGCCTATGTAGCTCACCATTGTTATTGCGCTCTATTGCGCTCTTATTGACTCACCATTGATTATTGCGCTTTTAATGCTGTATATAGCTCATCATTACTATATTTATCGCGCTCTTATGGTGCTCTATAGCTCCCATTATGCTATTGTTTATCGTGCTATTATGGGCTCTATAACACGCCATCACTGCCATTGTTTATCTGCTCTATCGCGCTTTATAGCTCGCCATTGTTTATCGCGCTCTACATCTCGCCATTGTGTATCGTGCTCTATAGCTTGCCATTGTTTATCACCATGCGCCTTATTGTCTTGGTCCATTGTTTATTGCGCTCTATTAGCCGTATATGCTTAATTGCACTCTATTAGCACTCTTAATTGCACTTGTAGCAGCGCATTTTTAATGCACTCTATAGGCTCGATTGTTTATTCATGCTCTATAGCTCGCCATTGTTTATGCGTGCTTATTGCGCTTAAGCTCGCCATTGTTTATTCCGCTCTTATAGCTTCCGCATTGTTTATCGCACTTACGCTCATTTTGATTTATCGCGCTCTGCCTCATAGCTCCCAATTTTATATGCTCTTATGGGCTCATAGCTCACCATTTTTATCGCTCCTATCGTGGTTATCCACATTGTTATCGCGCTCTTAGGCTGTATATAGCACATTTTTATTGTGCTCTTATGGCTGCTCTATAGCTCGCCATCACTCGCCATTGTTTATCGTGCTCTTATGCGCTCTACGCTCGCTCACTTGCATTGTTTATCATCTTATGCACTTTACTCCATTGTTTATGCCTCTTAGCTCGCATTGTGAATGGCTCTTATCCCTTGTTATCGCTCTATAGCCCCATTTTATGCTCTATAGCTCGCCATTGTTATGGCACTCTATAACTGAAATATAAGCGCATCTAGACGCTATAGAGCGGATTGTTTATCTTCTCTATAGCGCTTTGTACTGCTCTATACTCGCCATTGTTTATCCCGCTCTATAGTCGGTTACGCCCATACTCGCCCTTTTTATCGCGCTCTATACATTGTGTCACGTCTTAGCGCTCTACAGCTTTCATCACTCGCCATGTTTATCGTCTCTTATCGCGCTCTATAGCTCGCCACTGTTTATAGCACTCTTATTTCTTTCTTATCGCGCTCCATAGCTTGTCATTGTTTATTGCGCTTTATTGCACTGTATATGTACTCTAATTCGCTCTAATTGTGCTCTTATTGCACTCTGTAGCTCGCCATTGCTTATTGCACTATTTTGGCGCTCTTATTGAGCTCTTATTGAACCCTTATTACGCTCCTATTGCGCTCCTATTGAGCTCTTATTGCGCACTTATTGCGCTCTTATTGCTCTCTTATTGCACTCTAAAGCTCATCATTACTTATCGCGCTCTTATCGTGCTCCTATGGCGGTCTATAGCTCACCAATATTTATTGCGCTCTTATTGCACTATTATGGAGCTCTATAACTCGCCATCACTCGCCATTGTTTATCGTGCTCTAATCGCGCTTTATAGCTCACCATTGTTTATCGCGCTCTATATCTCACCATTGTGTATCGTGCTCTATAGCTCACCATTGTTTATCGCGCTTTTATCGTGCTCTATAGCTCGCCATTGTTTATCGCGCTTTTATGGCGCTGTACAGGTTGCCATCACTTGCCATTGTTTATCTCGCTCTTATCACGCTCTATAGCTCGCCATTTATTATCACGCTCTTATGGCGCTCTACAGCTCGCCATCACTCGCCATTGTTTATCACGCTCTTATTGCGCTCTATAGCTTGCCATTGTTTAATGCACTCTTATCGTGCTCTTATCGCCCTCTTATTATGATCTATAGCTCGCCATTGTTTACTGCGCTGTATAGCTCACTATTATTTGTCGCACCATCACTTGCCATTGTTTATCGTGCTCTTATGGCGCTCTACAGCTCGCCATCACTCACCATTGTTTATCGTGCTCTTATGGCGCTCTACAGCTCATCATCACTTCGCCATTGTTTATCATGCTCTTATTGCACTCTGTAGCTTGCCATTGCTTACTGTGCTCTTAATGTGCTCTTAATGCACTCTTATTGCACTCTTATTGTGCTCTTATTGCATGCTTACTGCGCTTTAATTGTACTCTTATTGCGCTCTATAGCTCGCCATTGTTTATTGCGCTCTAAAGCTCGCCATTGTTTATCGCACTCTACAGCTCATTATTATTTATTGTGCTTTTATGGCGCTCTTTAGCTCACCATTATTTATTGTGCTCTTATGGCGCTCTATAGCTCACCATTATTTATTGCGCTCCTATCGAGCTCAATAGCTCGCTATTGTTTTTCATGCTCTTATCTCGCTCTATAGCTCACCATTGTTTATCGTGCTCTTATCATGCTCTATGGCTCACCATTATCTATCGTACTCTTCTCGCGCTCTATAGCTCGTCATCACTCGACATTGTTTATAACGGTCTTATCGCACTCTATAGCTCGCCATTGTTTATAGCACTCTTATCGTGCTCTATAGCTCGCCATTGTTTTATTGCGCTTTTATTGCACTGCATATGCGCTCTGATTCGCTCTAATTGCACTCTTATTGCACTCTGTAGCTCGCCATTTTTTAATGCGCTCTTATCGTGCTCTTATCATGCTCTTATTGCCCTCTTATTATGCTCTATAGCTCACCATTGTTTATCGCGCTCTATAGCTCGCCATTGTTTATTGCGCTCTTATTGTGCTCTAAAGCTCGCCATTGCTTATTGCCGCTCTTATCATGCTCTATAGCCCGCCATTGTTTATCGCACTCTACAGCTCATTATTATTTATTGCGCTCTTATGGCGCTCTGTAGCTCACCATTATTTATTGCGCTCCTATCGTGCTCTATAGCTCACCATTGTTTATCGCGCACTTAAGGCGGTATATAGCTCACCATTATTTATCACGCTCTTATGGCGCTCTACAGCTTGCCATCACTCGCCATTGTTCATTGTGCTCTTATCGTGCATTATAGCTCGCCATTGTTTATCCCGCTCTACATCAAGCCATTGTGTATCATGCTCTATAGCTTGCCATTGTTTATCGTGCTGTTATGGTACTCTACAGCTTGACATCACTCACCATTGTTTATCTCGCTCTTATCATGCTCCTTTCGCGCTCTATAGCTCGCTATCACTCGCCATTTTTTATCACGCTCTTATGGCGCTCTACAGCTCGCCATCACTTGCCATTGTTTATTACACTCTTATCGCGCTCTATAGCTCGCCATTGTTTAATGCACTCTTATCGTGCTCTTATCGCCCTCTTATTATACTCCATAGCTCACCATTGTTTATCTCGCGCTCTTATCACGCTCTATAGCTCGCCATCACTCGCCATTGTTTATCGTGCTTTAATTGTGCTCTTATCGCACTCTGTAACTTGCCGTTGCTTATTGCACTCTTATGGCGCTCTTATGGAGCTCTTATTGAACCCTTATTGCGCTCCTATTGCACTCTTATTGAGCCCTTATTGCGCTCTTATTGCACTCTTATTGCACTCTATAGCTCATTATCGCACTCTTATGGCGGTCTATAGCTCACAATTATTTATTGCGCTCTTATCGCGCTATTATGGAGCTCTATAACTCGCCATTGTTTATCGTGCTTTACATCTCGCCATTGTGTATCGTGCTCTATAGCTTGCCATTGTATATCGCGCTTTTATCGTGCTCTATAGCTCACCATTGTTTATCACGCTCTTATGGCGCTCTACAGCTCGCCATCAGTTGCCATTGTTTATCTCGCTCTTATCAGTGCTCATATGCTTGCATTGTGTTTAATGCACTCTTATCGTGCTCTTATGTTCTTATCGCCCTCTTATCATGCACTATAGCTCGCCTTACTTTATCGCGCTCTTATCGCGCTCTTATGGAGCTCTATATCTCGCCATTTTTAGTCGCGCTCTATAGCTCGCCTTTGTTTATCGCGCTCTATAGCTCGCCATTGTTATTGGCAAGCTATAGAGCTCGATAAACAATGGCAATCTATAGAGCGTGATAGTTTATAGCGCTGTATAGCTCACCATTGTGTATCGCTCTCTATAGATTGCCATTGTTTATAGCACTCTTATTGCGCTGTATATGCGCTCTAATTCGCTCTAATTGCGCTCTTATTGCACTCTGTAGTTCGCCATTGTTTAATGTGCTCTTATCATGCTCTTATCATGCTCTTATTGCCCTCTTATTATGCTCTATAGCTCAACATTGTTTATAGCGCTCTATAGCTCAAAATTATTTATCGCGCTCTTAAGGCGGTCTATAGCTCACCATTATTTATTGTGCTCTTTTGGCGCTCTACAGCTCGCTATCACTCGCCATTGTTTATAGTGCTCTTATCGCACTTTATAGCTTGCCATTGTTTATCACGCTCTATAGCTCGTCATTGTGTATCGCGCTCTATAGCTCACCATTGTTTATCGCGCTCCTATCGTGTTCTGTAGCTTGCCATTGTTTATCGCTCTCTTATGGTGCTCTATATCTTGCCATCACTTTCCATTGTTTATTTCACTCTCCTTTCGCGCTCTATAGCTCGCCATTATTTATCGCGCTCTTATGGCGCTCTATAGCTCACCATCACTCGCCATTGTTTATCGTGCTCTTATAGCGGTATACAGCTCGCCATCACTCACCATTGTTTATCGTGCTTTAATCGTGCTGTTATCGCACTCTGTAGCTCAATTGCTTATTGCACTCTTATTGCGCTCTTATTGAGCCCTTATTGCGCTCTTATTGCTCTCTTATTGCACTCATATTGCACTCTATAGCTCATCATTACTTATCGCGCTCTTATCGCGCTCTGATGGCGGTCTATAGCGAACCATTATTTATTGCGCTCTTATCGCACTATTATGGAGCTCTATAACTCGCCATCACTCGCCATTGTTTATCGTGCTCTTATCGCGCTTTATAGCTTGCCATTTGTTTATAGCACTCTTATCGCGCTCTATAGATCGCCATTGTTTAATGCACTCCTATCGTGCTCTTATCGCCCTCTTATTATGCTCTATAGCTCGCCATTGTTTATTGTGCTCTATAGCTTACTATTCTTTATCGTGCTCTATAGCTCACCATTATTTATCACGCTCTATAGCTCACCATTATTTGTCGCACCATCACCTGCCATTGTTTATCGTGCTCTTATGGTGCTCTACAGCTCGTCATCACTCGCCATTGTTTATCGTGCTCTTATAGGACCTTGTAGCTTGCCATTGCTTACTGTGCCTTATTGTGCTCTTAATGCACTCTTAATGGCGAGCT
This sequence comes from Allobates femoralis, assembly GCA_033576535.1. Lineage (NCBI taxonomy): Eukaryota > Metazoa > Chordata > Amphibia > Anura > Aromobatidae > Allobates > Allobates femoralis. Next base: position 176,312,297 of record JARQOC010000006.1, on the reverse strand, counting down.
ATAGAGCACAATGTTTATCGCGCTCTATAACTCGCCATTGTTTATTGCGCTCTATAGCTCGCCATTGTTTATTGCGCTCTAAATCTCGCCATTGTTTATTGCGCTCTTATCGTGCTCTATAGCCGCCATTGTTTATCGCACTCAGCCATTATATTGGTGCTTTATGGCGCTCTATAGCTCACCATTGTTTATCATGCTCTTATCATGCTCTATGGCTCATTATTATCTATCGTACTCTTCTCGCGCTCTATAGCTCGCCATCACTCGACATTGTTTATCTCGCTCTTATCGCGCTCTACAGCTCGCCATCATTCGCCATTGTTTATCATGCTCTTATCGTGCTCTATAGCTTGCCATTGTTTAATGTGCTCTTATCGTGCTCTTATGTTCTTATCACCCTTTTATTTTGCACTATAGCTCACCGTTATTTATCATGCTCTTATCGCGCTCTTATGGAGCTCTATATCTCGCCATTGTTTATCGCGCTCTATAGCTCGCTATTGTGTATCATGCTCTATAGCTCGCCATTGTTTATCCCGCTCTATAGCTTCCAATTGTTTATTGCGCCCTATAGCTCGCCACGGTTTATCGCACTCCTATGGTGCTCTACATCACTTGCCATTGTTTATCTTACTCTTATCACGCTTTTATGGCGCTCTAAAGCTGGCCATCACTTGCCATTGTTTATCATGCTCTTATCGCGCTCTATAGCTTGCCATTGTTTATTGCGCTTTAATTGCACTGTTTATGCACTCTAATTCGCTCTAATTGCGCTCTTATTATACTCTATAGCTCACCATTGTTTATCGCGCTCTATAGCTCAAAATTATTTATCGCGGTCTATAGCTCACCATTATTTATTGTGCTCTTATGGCGCTCTACAGCTCGCCATCACTCGCCATTGTTTATCGTGCTCTTATCGCACTTTATAGCTTGCCGTTGTTTATCGCGCTCTATAGCTCGGCATTGTTTATCGCGCTCTATAGCTCGTCATTATTGCGCTCTTATGGCGCTCTATAGCTCACCATCACTCACCATTGTTTATCGTGCTTTAATCGCGCTCTTATCGCACTCTGTAGCTCACCATTGCTTATTGCGCTCTTATTGCGTTCTTATTGCGCTCTTTTTGAGCCCTTATTGAGCCCTTATTGCGCTCTTATTGCACTCTATAGTTCATCATTACTTATCACGCTCTTATCGGCTCTTATGGCAGTCTATAGCTCACCATTATTTATTGCGCTCTTATCTCGCTATTATGGAGCTCTATAACTCTCCATCACTCGCCATTGTGTATCGTGCTCTATAGCTTGCCATTGTTTATCGCACTTTTATCATGCTCTATAGCTCACCATTCTTTATCGTGCTCTTATGGTGCTCTGCAGCTCAACATCACTCGCCATTGTTTATCTCGCTCTTATCATGCTCCTTTCACGCTCTATAGCTCGCCATCACTCGCCATTTTTTATCACGCTCTTATGGCGCTCTACAGCTTGCCATCACTTGCTATTGTTTATCTCGCTCTTAAGGCGTCTATAGCTCGTTATTTATTATCACGCTCTTATGGCGCTCTAAAGCTCGCCGTCACTCGCCATTGTTTATAGCACTCTTATCGCGCTCTATAGATCGCCATTGTTTAATGCACTCCTATTGTGCTCTTATGCTCTTATCGCCCTCTTATTATGCTCTATAGCTCACCATTGTTTATTGCGCTCTATAACTTACTATTATTTATCGTGCTCTATAGCTCACCATTATTTATCACGCTCTACAGCCTGCATCATTATTTTATCGTCTCTATCCTCATCAGCTTGCCATATCCATGTTTATCGTGCTCTTATGGCGCTCTACAGCTCGTCATCACTCTCCATTGTTTGTCGTGCTCCTATCGCACTCTGTAGCTTGCCATTGCTTACTGTGCTATTAATGTGCTCTTAATGCACTATTATTGTGCTCTTATTGCATGCTTACTGCGCTTTAATTGTACTCTTATTGCGCTCTATAGCTCGCCATTGTTTATTGCGCTCTATAGCTCGCCATTGTTTATTGCGCTCTAAAGCTCGCCATTGTTTATCGCGCTCTTATCGTGCTCTATAGCCCGCATTGTTTATCGCACTCTACAGCTCATTATTATTTATTGTGCTTTTATGGCGCTCTTTAGCTCACCATTATTTATGGCGCTCTTATGGCGCTCTATAGCTCACCATTATTTATTCCGCTCCTATCGAGCTCAATAGCTTGCTATTTTTTTTCATGCTCTTATCGCGCTTTATAGTTCACCATTGTTTATCGTGCTCTTATCATGCTCTATGGCTCACCATTATCTATCGTACTCTTCTCGCGTTCTATAGCTCGCCATTGTTTATAGCACTCTTATCGCGCTCTATAGCTCACCATTGTTTATAGCACTCTTATTGCGCTCTTTTTGCTCTATGGCTCGCCATTGTTTATTGCGCTTTAATTGCACTGTATATGCTTTCTAATTCGCTCTAATTGCACTCTTATTGCACTCTGTAGCACGCCATTTTTTAATGCACTCTTATCGTGCTCTTATTGCCCTCTTATTGCGCTCTAAAGCTCGCCATTGTTTATTGCGCTCTTATCATGCTCTATAGCCCGCCATTGTTTATCGCACTCTACAGCTCATTATTATTTAGTGCGCTCTTATGGCGCTCCATAGCTCACCATTATTTATTACGCTCTTATGGGGCTCTATAGTCTCACAATTGTTTATCGCGCTCTATAGCTCGCCATTCTTTATCGCTCTCTTACGGCGATCTACATCTTACCATCACTCGCCATTATTTATCTCGCTCTTACCGTGCTTCATTCGTGCTCTATAGCTCGCCATCACTCGCCATTTTTTATCACGCTCTCATGGCGCTCTACAGCTCGCCATCACTCGCCATGGTTTATCGCGCTTTTATCGCTCTCTATAGCTTGCCATTGTTTATCGCACTCTATAGCTCGCCAATGTTTATTGCGCTCTATAGCTTGCCATTGTTTATTGCGCTATAAAGCTCATTATTTATTGCGCTTTTATGGCGCTCTTTAGCTCACCATTATTTATTGCGCTCTTATGGCGCTCTATAGCTCACCATTATTTATTGCGCTCCTATCGAGCTCAATAGCTCGCCATTGTTTATCGTGCTCTTCTCGCGCTCTATAGCTCGCCTTTGTTTATTGCGCTTTATTGCACGTATATCGCTCTAATTTGCTACTATGCGCTCTTATGCACTCTGTACTCGCCATTTTTTAATGCGCTCTTATCGTGCTATTATCATGATCTTATTGCCCTCTTATTATGCTCTATAACTCACCATTGTTTATTGAGCTCTATAGCTTGCCATTGTTTATTGCGCTCTTATTGTGCTCTAAAGCTTGCCATTGTTTATTGTGCTCTTATCATGCTCTATAGCCCGCCGTTGTTTATCACACTCTACAGCTCATTATTATTTATTGGCTTTTATGGCGCTCTATAGCTCACCATTATTTATCACGCTCTACAGCTCACCATTATTTGTCGCACCATCACTTGCCATTGTTTATCGTGCTCTTATGGCGCTCTACAGCTCGCCATCACTCACCATTGTTTATCGTACTCTTATGGCGCTCTACAGCTCGTCATCACTCGCCATTGTTTGTCGTGCTACTATCGCATTCTGTAGCTTGCCATTGCTTACTGTGCTCTTAATGTGCTCTTAATGCACTCTTATTGTGCTCTTATTGCATGCTTACTGCGCTTTAATTGTACTCTTATTGCGCTCTATAGCTCGCCATTGTTTATTGCGCTGTATAGCTCACCATTATTTATTACGCTCTTATGGGGCTCTATAGCTCACCATTATTTATTGCGCTCCTATCGTGGTCTATAGCTCACCATTGTTTATCGCGCTCTTAAGGCGGTATATAGCTCACCATTATTTATCACGCTCTTATGGCGCTCTATAGCTCGCCATCACTCGCCATTGTTTATCGTGCTCTTATGGCGCTCTACAGCTCGCCATCCCTCGCCATTGTTTATCATGCTCTATCGCACTTTACAGCTCGCCATTGTTTATCGCGCTCTATAGCTTGGCATTGTGAATCGCGCTCTATAGCTCGCCATTGTTTATCCCGCTCTATAGCTCGCCCTTCTTTATCGCACTCTATAGTTCGCCATTGTGTATCACGCTCTTATGGCGCTCTACAGCTTACCATCTCTCGCCATTGTTTATCGTGCTCTTTATCGCGCCTCTATAGCTTGCCGTTGTTTTATCGTACTCTATAGATCACCATTGTTTATAGCACTCTTATTGCGCTTGTTAAAGGGGGTTACATTATTGCCGTTATCATGAAGTGGCAATAATTATTCTGTGCAATATCTATAACTATTTTGCCATTGCACAATTATCAACATAAAGTCTTTCTGTTACTTTCTATACCGTCTATGAGAAGACTCATGACACTTTGTTATAATAAAGTATAACAAGTTTATTCCTCAACACAATTAAGCTAAATCACAATATAACACAGTTACAATATAATGGTAACAATTAAACCCACAGTTTCCTAACTATACAACCCACCCACATTAACTAAGCATAATAAAACCCACCTAACTAATAAACTATCCCTATATATGGATAGGTTTATGGAGGGAAATGGTAAGATACTCAGCCATGTGTTTCGGGTCCTTCCTCATGCTGATCAAACGTCCAAGAGAGAGCGTGTGTCCTAGGCACCTTGGTAAAAACCCTAGGAAAAAGGGGCCTGTCCAACAATCCCATTCTGATTGGCTGAAAGCTATGATCTAATAGGGGCTTCTATATGACCAGGTGTTGAGAACCCATATTCTACCCACCCACTGGCCAGTGCTACTCCTCCCATCCTGGCCAGAGAAGGTCACAACTGGGAAAACTGGTTTTAGTTTCTCTTCTTTGTAGCTCCCCCCATTCCCAGAAGGTGTTGGACTATTGATATACAGACATACTGTATATTGTATATCTATAAAGATACATAGGTACATATCTATATATAGTAATTATTAATCATGCCAACAGTTCCCCTCAACAGCGCTCTTTTCGCTCTATAGCTCGCCATTGTTTATTGCATTTTTATTGCACTGTATATGCGCTCTAATTCGCTCTAATTGCCCTCTTTTTGCACTCTGTAGCTCGCCATTGTTTAATGCACTCTTATCGTGCTCTTATCATGCTCTTATTGCCCTCTTATTATGCTCTATAGCTCACCATTGTTTATCGCGCTCTATAGCTCAAAATTATTTATCGCGCTCCTAAGGCGGTCTATAGCTCACCATCACTCGCCATTGTTTATCGTGCTCTTATGATGCTCTACAGCACGCCATCACTCGCCATTGTTTATCATGCTCTTATCGCACTTTATAGCTCGCCATTGTTTATCGCGCTCTATAGCTCACCATTGTTATCGCGCTCTATAGCTCCCCATTGTGTATCGCGCTCTATAGCTCACCATTGTTTATCGCGCTCTATAGCTCCCATTGTGTAGTCGCGCTCTATAGCTACCATCATTGTTATCGGCTCTATAGCTCGCCATTCTTTATCGCTCTCTTATGGCGCTCTACTCATTACCCACCATCGCCATTGTTTATCTCGCTTTTACCGTGCTCATTCGTGCTCTATAGCTCGCCATCACTCGCATTTTTTATCACGCTCTCATGGCGCTCTACAGCTCGCCATCACTCGCCATGGTTTATCGCGCTTTTATCGCTCTCATTAGCTTGCCATCGTTTATCGCTCTTATAGCTCACCAATGTTTACTGCGCTCTATAGCTGCCATTGTTTATTGCGCTCTAAAGCTCTATTTTTATTTAATTGCGCTTTTATGGCGCTCTTTAGCTCGCCATTATTTATTGCGCTATTATGGCGCTCTATAGCTCACATTATTATGCTGCTTCCTATCGCTCAATAGCTCCCATTGTTTATCGAGCTCAATAGCTCGCCATTGTTTATCGTGCTCTTATGCTCTATGGCTCACCATTATTTATTCGTGCTCTTCTCGCTCTCTATAGCTCGCCATCACTCGATATTGTTTATAATGGTCTTATCGTGCTCTTAACATGCTCTAGGCTCACCATTATCTATCGTACTCTTCTCGCGTTCTATAGCTCACCATTGTTTAAGCACTCTTATTGCGCTCTTTTTCTCTATGGCTCGCCATTTTTATATGCGCTTAATTGCACTGTATATGCTTTCTAATTCGCTCTAATTGCACTCTTATTGCACTCTGTAGCACGCCATTTTTTAATGCACTCTTACCGTGCTCTTATTGCCCTCTTATTATGCTCTATAGCTCGCCATTGTTTATTGCGCACTTATTGCGCTCTAAAGCTCGCCATTGTTTATTGCGCTCTTATCATGCTCTATAGCCCGTCATTGTTTATCGCACTCTACAGCTCATTATTATTTAGTGCGCTCTTATAGCGCTCCATAGCTCACCATTATTTATTACGCCCTTATGGGGCTCTATAGCTCACAATTGTTTATCGCGCTCTATAGCTCGCCATTCTTTATCGCTCTCTTACGGCGATCTACATCTTACCATCACTCGCCATTATTTATCTCGCTCTTACCGTGCTTCATTCGTGCTCTATAGCTCGCCATCACTCGCCATTTTTTATCACGCTCTCATGGCGCTCTACAGCTCGCCATCACTCGCCATGGTTTATCGCGCTTTTATCGCTCTCTATAGCTTGCCATTGTTTATCGCACTCTATAGCTCGCCAATGTTTATTGCGCTCTATAGCTTGCCATTGTTTATTGCGCTATAAAGCTCATTATTATTTATTGCGCTTTTATGGCGCTCTTTAGCTCACCATTATTTATTGCGCTCTTATGGCGCTCTATAGCTCACCATTATTTATTGCGCTCCTATCGAGCTCAATAGCTCGCCATTGTTTATCGAGCTCAATAGCTCGCCATTGTTTATCGTGCTCTTCTCGCGCTCTATAGCTCGCCATTGTTTATTGCGCTTTTATTGCACTGTATATTCGCTCTAATTTGCTCTAATTGCGCTCTTATTGCACTCTGTAGCTCGCCATTTTTTAATGCGCTCTTATCGTGCTATTATCATGATCTTATTGCCCTCTTATTATGCTCTATAGCTCACCATTGTTTATTGAGCTCTATAGCTTGCCATTGTTTATTGCGCTCTTATTGCGCTCTAAAGCTTGCCATTGTTTTTTGTGCTCTTATCATGCTCTATAGCCCGCCGTTGTTTATCGCACTCTACAGCTCATTATTATTTATTGCGCTTTTATGGCGCTCTATAGCTCACCATTATTTATCACGCTCTACAGCTCACCATTATTTGTCGCACCATCACTTGCTATTGTTTATCGTGCTCTTATGGCGCTCTACAGCTCGCCATCACTCACCATTGTTTATCGTGCTCTTATGGCGCTCTACAGCTCGTCATCACTCGCCATTGTTTGTCGTGCTACTATCGCATTCTGTAGCTTGCCATTGCTTACTGTGCTCTTAATGTGCTCTTAATGCACTCTTATTGTGCTCTTATTGCATGCTTACTGCGCTTTAATTGTACTCTTATTGCGCTCTATAGCTCGCCATTGTTTATTGCGCTGTATAGCTCACCATTATTTATTACGCTCTTATGGGGCTCTATAGCTCACCATTATTTATTGCGCTCCTATCGTGGTCTATAGCTCACCATTGTTTATCGCGCTCTTAAGGCGGTATATAGCTCACCATTATTTATCGCGCTCTTATGGCGCTCTATAGCTCGCCATCACTCGCCATTGTTTATCGTGCTCTTATGGCGCTCTACAGCTCGCCATCACTCGCCATTGTTTATCATGCTCTATCGCACTTTACAGCTCGCCATTGTTTATCGCGCTCTATAGCTTGGCATTGTGAATCGCGCTCTATAGCTCGCCATTGTTTATCCCGCTCTATAGCTCGTCCTTCTTTATCGCACTCTATAGTTCGCCATTGTGTATCACGCTCTTATGGCGCTCTACAGCTTACCATCTCTCGCCATTGTTTATCGTGCTCTTATCGCGCTCTATAGCTTGCCATCACTCGCCATTTTTTATCACGCTCTTATGGCACTCTACAGCTCGCCATTGTTTATCGTGCTCTTATCGCGCTCTATAGCTTGCCGTTGTTTATCGTACTCTATAGATCACCATTGTTTATAGCACTCTTATTGCGCTCTTTTCGCTCTATAGCTCGCCATTGTTTATTGCATTTTTATTGCACTGTATATGCGCTCTAATTCGCTCTAATTGCGCTCTTTTTGCACTCTGTAGCTCGCCATTGTTTAATGCACTCTTATCGTGCTCTTATCATGCTCTTATTGCCCTCTTATTATGCTCTATAGCTCACCATTGTTTATCGCGCTCTATAGCTCAAAATTATTTATCGCGCTCCTAAGGCGGTCTATAGCTCACCATTATTTATCTCGCTCTTATGGCACTCTATAGCTCACCATCACTCGCCATTGTTTATCGTGCTCTTATGATGCTCTACAGCACGCCATCACTCGCCATTGTTTATCATGCTCTTATCGCACTTTATAGCTCGCCATTGTTTATCGCGCTCTATAGCTCACCATTGTTTATCGCGCTCTATAGCTCCCCATTGTGTATCGCGCTCTATAGCTCACAATTGTTTATCGCGCTCTATAGCTCGCCATTCTTTATCGCTCTCTTATGGCGCTCTACATCTTACCACCACTCGCCATTGTTTATCTCGCTCTTACCGTGCTTCATTCGTGCTCTATAGCTCGCCATCACTCGCCATTTTTTTATCACGCTCTCATGGCGCTCTACAGCTCGCCATCACTCGCCATGGTTTATCGCGCTTTTATCGCTCTCTATAGCTTGCCATAGTTTATCGCACTCTATAGCTTACCAATGTTTACTGCGCTCTATAGCTTGCCATTGTTTATTGCGCTCTAAAGCTCATTATTATTTATTGCGCTTTTATGGCGCTCTTTAGCTCGCCATTATTTATTGCGCTCTTATGCGCTCTATAGCTCACCATTATTTATTGCGCTCCTATCGAGCTCATATAGCTCGCCATTGTTTATCGAGCTCAATAGCTCGCCATTGTTTATCGTGCTCTTATGCTCTATGGCTCACCATTATTTATCGTGCTCTTCTCGCTCTCTATAGCTCGCCATCACTCGATATTGTTTATAATGGTCTTGTCGCGCTCTATAGCTCACCATTGTTTATAGCACTCTTATTGCGCTCTTTCGCTCTATAGGTCGCCATTGTTTATTGCGCTTTTATTGCACTGTATATTCGCTCTAATTTGCTCTAATTGCGCTCTTATTGCGCTCTGTAGCTCGCCAATTTTTAATGCGCTCTTATCGTTCTATTATCATGCTCTTATTGCCCTCTTATTATGCTCTATAGCTCACCATTGTTTATTGAGATCTATAGCTCGCCATTGTTTATTGCGCTCTAAAGCTTGCCATTGTTTATTGTGCTCTTATCATGCTCTATAGCCCGCCGTTGTTTATCGCACTCTACAGCTCATTATTATTTATTGCGCTCTTATGGCGCTCCATAGCTCACCATTATTTATTGCGCTCTTATGGCGCTCTATAGCTCACCATTATTTATTGCGCTCCTAACGCGCTCTATGACTCACCATTGTTTATCGTGCTCTTAAGGCGGTATATAGCTCACCATTATCGTGCTCTTATGATGCTCTACAGCACGCCATCACTCGCCATTGTTTATCATGCTCTATCGCACTTTACAGCTCGCCATTGTTTACCGCGCTCTATAGCTTGCCATTGTGTATCACGCTCTATATCTCACCATTGTTTATCACGCTCTATAGCTCACCATTGTTTATCACGCTCTATAGCTCGCCATTGTTATTGGCAAGCTATAGAGCTCGATAATCAATGGCAACCTATAGAGCGCGATAAACTATGACAAGCTATAGAGCGTGATAGTTTATCATTCTCTATAGCTCGCCATTGTGTATCGCTCTCTATAGCCTGTCATTGTGGATCGTGCTCTATAGCTCGCCATTGTTTATCCCGCTCTATAGCTTCCAATTGTTTATCGCGCCCTATAGCTTGCCCTTGTTTATCGCGCTCTATAGCTCGCCATTGTGTATTGCACTCTTATGGTGCTCTACATCACTTGCCATTGTTTATCTCACTTTTATCACACTCTTATCGCGCTCTATAGCTCGCCATCACTCGCCATTTTTTATCACGCTCTTATGGCGCTCTACATCTCGCCATCACTCGCCATTGTTTATCGTGCTCTTATCGCGCTCTTTTCGCTCTAGCTCACCATTGTTTATTGCGCTTTTATTGCACTGTATATGTGCTCTAATTCACTCTAATTGTGCTTTTATTGCACTCTGTAGCTCACCATTGTTTAATGAGCTCTTATCATGCTCTTATCATGCTCTTATTGCCCTCTTATTATGCTCTATAGCTCACCATTGTTTATCGCACTCTATAGCTCAAAATTATTTATCGCGCTCTTAAGGCGGGCTATAGATCACCATTATTTATCTCGCTCTTATGGCGCTCTATAGCTCACCATCACTCGCCATTGTTTATCGTGCTCTTATAGCGCTCTACAGCTCGCCATCACCCGCCATTATTTATCTCGCTCTTACTGTGCTCCATTCGCGCTCTACAGCTCGCCATCACTCGCCATGGTTTATAGCGCTCTTATTTCTTTCTTATCGCGCTCTATAGCTTGCCATTGTTTATAGCACTCTTATTTCTTTCTTATCGCGCTCTATAGCTTGTCATTGTTTATTGCGCTTTTATTGCACTGTATATGTACTCTAATTCGCTCTAATTGTGCTCTTTTTGCACTCTGTAGCTCGCCATTGCTTATTGCACTATTTTGGCGCTCTTATTGAACCCTTATTACGCTCCTATTGCGCTCTTATTGCGCTCTTATTGCTCTCTTATTGCACTCTAAAGCTCATCATTACTTATCGCGCTCTTATCGTGCTCCTATGGCAGTCTATAGCTCACCAATATTTATTGCGCTCTTATCGCGCTATTATGGAGCTCTATAACTCGCCATCACTCGCCATTGTTTATCGTGCTCTAATCGCGCTTTATAGCTCACGATTGTTTATCGCGCTCTATATCTCGCCATTGTGTATCGTGCTCTATAGCTCACCATTGTTTATCGCGCTTTTATGGCGCTGTACAGGTTGCCATCACTTGCCATTGTTTATCTCGCTCTTATCGCGCTCTATAGCTCGCCATTTATTATCACGCTCTTATGGCACTCTACAGCTCGCCATCACTCGCCATTGTTTATCACGCTCTTATTGCGCTCTATAGCTCACCGTTGTTTAATGCACTCTTATCGTGCTCTTATGCTCTTTTCGCCCTCTTATTATGATCTATAACTCGCCATTGTTTATTGCGCTCTATAGCTCACTATGATTTATCGTGCTCTATAGCTCACCATTATTTGTCGTGCTGTATAGCTCATCATCACTTGCCATTGTTTATCAAGCTCTAATGGCGCATTAGAGCTCGCCATCACTCGCCATTGTTTATCGTGCTCTTATTGCACTTTATAGCTCGCCATTGTTTATCATGCTCTATAGCTCACCATTGTTTATCGCGCTCTATAGCTCGTCATTGTGTATCGCGCTCTATAGCTCACCATTGTTTATCGCGCTCTATAGCTCGCCATTGTGTATCGCGCTCTATATCTCACCATGTTTATCGTGCCTTAAGGCGTATAAAGCTCACCATTATTTATCGCACTCTTATGGCGCTCTATAGCTCATCATCACTCGCCATTGTTTATCATGCTCTATCGCACTTTACAGCTCGCCATTGTGTATCGCGCTCTATGTCTCGCCATTGTTTATCACGCTCTATAGCTCACCATTGTTTATAGCGCTCTATAGCTCGCCATTGTTATTGGCAAGCTATAGAGCTCGATAAACAATGGCAACCTATAGAGCACGGTAAACTATGGCAAGCTATAGAGCGTGATAGTTTATCATTCTCTATAGCTCGCCATTGTGTATCGCTCTCTATAGCTCGCCATTGTTTATCCCGCTCTATAGCTTCCAATTGTTTATCGCGCCCTATAGCTTGCCCTTGTTTATCGTGCTCTATAGCTCGCCATTGTGTATCGCACTCTTATGGTGCTCTACATCACTTGCCATTGTTTATCTCACTTTTATCACACTCTTATCGCGATCTATAGCTCGCCATCACTCGTCATTTTTTATCACGCTCTTATGGCGCTCTACATCTCGCCATCACTCGCCATTGTTTATCGTGCTCTTATCGCGCTCTTTTCGCTCCATAGCTCACTATTGTTTATTGCGCTTTTATTGCACTGTATATGTGCTCTAATTCACTCTAATCGTGCTTTTATTGCACTCTGTAGCTCGCCATTGTTTAATGAGCTCTTATCATGCACTTATCATGCACTTATTGCCCTCTTATTATGCTCTATAGCTCACCATTGTTTATCGCGCTCTATAGCTCAAAATTATTTATCGCGCTCTTAAGGCGAGCTATAGAACACCATTATTTATCTCGCTCTTATGGTGCTCTATAGCTCACCATCACTCGCTATTGTTTATCGTGCTCTTATAGCGCTCTACAGCTCGCCATTACTCGCCATTGTTTATCGCGCTCTATAACTCACCATTGTTTATCGTGCTCTATAGCTCGCCATTGTGTATCGCGCTCTATATCTCACCATTGTTTATCGCGCTCTATAGCTCGCCATTCTTTATCGCTCTCTTATGGCGCTCTACATCTTGCCATCACTCGCCATTGTTTATCTCGCTCTTACTGTGCTCCATTTGCGCTCTACAGCTCGCCATCACTCGCCATGGTTTATAGCGCTCTTATCACGCTCTATAGCTTGCCATTGTTTATTGCGCTTTTATTGCACTGTATATGTACTCTAATTCGCTCTAATTGTGCTCTTATTGCACTCTGTAGCTCGCCATTGCTTATTGCACTATTTTGGCGCTCTTATTGAGCTCTTATTGAACCCTTATTATGCTCCTATTGCGCTCCTATTGAGCTCTTATTGCGCTCTTATTGCTCTCTTATTGCACTCTAAAGCTCATCATTACTTATCGCGCTCTTATCGTGCTCCTATGGCGGTCTATAGCTCACCAATATTTATTGCGCTCTTATGGCGCTATTATGGAGCTCTATAACTCGCCATCACTCGCCATTGTTTATCGTGCTCTAATCGCGCTTTATAGCTCACCATTGTTTATCGCGCTCTATATCTCGCCATTGTGTATCGTGCTCTATAGCTGACCATTGTTTATCGCGATTTTATCGTGCTCTATAGCTCGCCATTGTTTATCGTGGTTTTATGGCGCTGTACAGCTTGCCATCACTTGCCATTGTTTATCTCGCTCTTATCGCGCTCTATTGCTCGCCATTTATTATCACGCTCTTATGGCGCTCTACAGCTCGTCATCACTCGCCATTGTTTATCACGCTTTATTGCGCTCTATAGCTCACCGTTGTTAAATGCACTCTTATCGTGCTCTTATGCTCTTATCGCCCTCTTATTATGATCTATAGCTCGCCATTGTTTATTGCGCTCTATAGCTCACTATTATTTTTCATGCTCTATAGCTCACCATTATTTGTCGTGCTGTGTAGCTCACCATCACTTGCCATTGTTTATCGTGCTCTTATGGCGCTCTACAGCTCGCCATCACTCGCCATTGTTTATCATGCTCTTATCGCACTTTATAGCTCGCCATTGTTTATCACGCTCTATAGCTCACCATTGTTTATTACGCTCTATAGCTCTCATTGTGTATCGCGCTCTATAGCTCACCATTGTTTATCGCGCTGTATAGCTCACCATTGTTTATCACGCTCCTATCGTGTTCTATAGTTTGCCATTGTTTATCGCGCTCTTATGGCGCTCTATATCTTGCCATCACTTGCCATTGTTTATCTCACTCTTATCGCGCTCCTTTCGCGCTCTATAGCTCGCCATTATTTATCGTGCTCTTATGGCGCTCTATAGCTCACCATCACTCGCCATTATTTATCGTGCTCTTATAGCGGTATACAGCTCGCCATCACTCACCATTGTTTATCGTGCTTTAATCGTGCTCTTATCGCACTCTGTAGCTCACCATTGCTTATTGCACTCTTATTGCGCTCTTATTGAGCCCTTATTGCACTCTTATTGCTCTCTTATTGCACTCTTATTGCACTCTATAGCTCATCATTACTTATCGCGCTCTTATGGCGGTCTATAGCAAACAATTCTTTATTGCGCTCTTATCGCGCTATTATGGAGCTCTATAACTCGTCATCACTCGCCATTGTTTATCGTGCTCTTATCGCGCCTTATAGCTTGCCATTGTTTATAGCACTCTTATCGTGCTCTATAGATCGCCATTGTTTAATGCACTCCTATTGTGCTCTTATGCTCTTATCGCCCTCTTATTATGCTCTATAGCTCGCCATTGTTTATTGCGCTCTATAGCTTACTATTATTTATCGTGCTCTATAGCTCACCATTATTTATCACGCTCTATAGCTCACCATTATTTGTCGCACCATCACTTGCCATTGTTTATCGTGCTCTTATGGTGCACTACAGCTCGCCATTGTTTATCGTGCTCTTATGGCGCTCTACAGCTCGTCATCACTCGCCATTGTTTATCGTGCTCTTATCGGACCCTGTAGTTTGCCATTGCTTACTGTGCTCTTAATACACTCTTATTGTGCTCTATAGCTCGCCATTGTTTATCGCGCTCTATAGCTCGCCATTGTTTATTGCGCTCTATAGCTCGCCATTTTTTATCGTATCTACGCTCTATACTTGCCATTGTTATCGTACTCTATAGATCACCATTGTTTATAGCACTCTTATTGCGCTCTTTTCGCTCTATAGCTCGCCATTGTTTATTGCATTTTTATTGCACTGTATATGCGCTCTAATTTGCTCTAATTGCGCTCTTTTTGCACTCTGTAGCTCGCCCTTGTTTAATGCACTCTTATCGTGCTCTATAGCCCACCATTGTTTATCGCACTCTACAGCTCATTATTATTTATTGCGCTTTTATGGCGCTCTATAGCTCACCATTGTTTATCGTGCTCTTATCATGCTCTATGGCTCATTATTATCTATCGTACTCTTCTCGCGCTCTATAGCTCGCCATCACTCGACATTGTTTATAACGGTCTTATCGCGCTCTATAGCTTGCCATTGTGTATCTCGCTCTTATCGCGCTCTACAGCTCGCCATCACTCGCCATTGTTTATCACGCTCTTATCGTGCTCTATAGCTTGCCATTGTTTAATGTGCTCTTATCGTGCCCTTATGTTCTTATCGCCCTCTTATTATGCACTATAGCTCACCATTATTTATCGTGCTCTTATCGCGCTCTTATGGAGCTCTATATCTCGCCATTGTTTATCGCGCTCTATAGCTCGCTATTGTGTATCGTGCTCTATAGCTCGCCATTGTTTATCCCGCTCTATAGCTTCCAATTGTTTATTGCGCCATATAGCTCGCAACGGTTTATCGCACTCCTATGGTGCTCTACATCACTTGCCATTGTTTATCTCACTCTTATCACGCTCTTATGGCGCTCTACAGCTGGCCATCACTCGCCATTGTTTATCATGCTTTATCGCGCTCTATAGCTTGCCATTGTTTATTGAGCTTTTATTGCACTGTTTATGCGCTCTAATTCGCTCTAATTGCGCTCTTATTGCACTCTGTAGTTCACCATTATTTATTGTGCTCTTATGGCGCTCTACAGCTCGCCATCACTCGCCATTGTTTATCGTGTTCTTATTGCACTTTATAGCTTGCCATTGTTTATTGCGCTCTATAGCTCGTCATTATTTATTGCGCTCTTATGGCGCTCTATAGCTCACCATCACTCACCATTGTTTATCGTGCTCTTATAGCGGTATACAGCTCGCCATCACTCACCATTGTTTATCGTGCTTTAATAGTGCTCTTATCGCACTCTGTAGCTCACCATTCCTTATTGCGCTCTTATTGCGCTCTTTTTGAGCCCTTATTGAGCCCTTATTGCGCTCTTATTGCTCTCTTATTGCACTCTATAGCTCATCATTACTTATCACGCTCTTATCGTGCTCTTATGGCGGTCTATAGCTCACCATTATTTATTGCGCTCTTATCGCCCTATTATGGAGCTCTATAACTCGCCATCACTCGCCATTGTTTATCGTGCTCTTATCGCACTTTATAGCTCGCAATTGTTTTATCGCGCTCTACATCTCGCCATTGTGTATCGTGCTCTATAGCTTGCCATTGTTTATCGCGCTTTTATCGTGCTCTATAGCTCACCATTGTTTATCGTGCTCTTATGGTGCTCTGCAGCTCAACATCACTCGCCATTGTTTATCTCGCTCTTATCATGCTTCTTTCACGCTCTATAGCTCGCCATCACTCGCCATTTTTTATCACGCTCTTATGGTGCTCTACAGCTTGCCATCACTCGCCATTGTTTATAGCACTCTTATCGTGCTCTATAGATCGCCATTGTTTAATGCACTCCTATTGTGCTCTTATGCTCTTATCGCCATCTTATTATACTCTATAGCTCACCATTATTTATCACGCTCTATAGCTCACCATTATTTGTCACACCATCACTTGCCATTGTTTATTGTGCTCTTATGGTGCTCTACAGCTCGTCATCACTCGCCATTGTTTGTCGTGCTCCTATCGCACTCTGTAGCTTGCCATTGCTTACTGTTCTTAATGTGCTCTTAATTGGCATCTTATTGTGCTCTTATTGCATGCTTACTGCGCTTTAATTGTACTCTTATTGCGCGCTATAGCTCGCCATTGTTTATTGCGCTCTATAGCTCGCCATTGGTTATTGCGCTCTAAAGCTCGCCATTGTTTATCGCGCTCTTATCGTGCTCTATAGCCCGCATTGTTTATCGCACTCTACAGCTCATTATTATTTATTGTGCTTTTATGGCGCTCTTTAGCTCTCTATTATTTATTGCGCTCTTATAGCGCTCTATAGCTCACCATTATTTATTGCGCTCCTATCGAGCTCAATAGCTCGCTATTGTTTTTCATGCTCTTATCGCGCTTTATAGTTCACCATTGTTTATCGTGCTCTTATCATGCTCTATGGCTCACCATTATCTATCGTACTCTTCTCGCGCTCTATAGCTCACCATTGTTTATAGCCCTATTATTGCGCTCTTTTTGCTCTATGGCTCGCCATTGTTTATTGCGCTTTAATTGCACTGTATATGCGCTCTAATTCGCTCTAATTGCACTCTTATTGCACTCTGTAGCACGCCATTTTTTAATGCACTCTTATCGTGCTCTTATCATGCTCTTATTGCCCTCTTATTATGCTCTATAGCTCGCCATTGTTTATTGCGTGCTTATTGCGCGCTAAAGCTCGCCATTGTTTATTGCGCTCTTATCATGCTTTATAGCCCGCCATTGCTTATCGCACTCTACAGCTCATTATTATTTAATGCGCTCTTATGGCGCTCCATAGCTCACCATTATTTATTGCGCTCCTATCGTGGTCTATAGCTCACCATTGTTTATCGCGCTCTTTAGGCGGTATATAGCTCACCATTATTTATCGCGCTCTTATGGCGCTCTATAGCTCGCCATCACTCGCCATTGTTTATCGTGCACTTATGGCGCTCTACAGCTCGCCATCACTCGCCTTTGTTTATCATGCTCTATCGCACTTTACAGCTCGGCATTGTTTATCGCGCTCTATAGCTCGGCATTGTGAATCGCGCTCTATAGGTCGCCATTGTGTATCGCACTCTATAGCTCGCCATTGTGTATCGCGCTCTATAGCTCGACATTGTTATTGGCAAGCTATAGAGCTCGATAAACAATGGCAACCTATAGAGCGCAATAAACTATGACAAGCTATAGAGCGTGATTGTTTATCATTCTCTATAGCTCGCCATTGTGTATCGTGCTCTATAGCTCGCCATTGTGTATCACGCTCTTATGGCGCTCTACAGCTTACCATCACTCGCCATTGTTTATCGTACTCTTATCGCGCTCTATAGCTTGCCATTGTTTATCGTACTCTATAGATCACCATTGTTTATAGCACTCTTATTGTCCTCTTTTCGCTCTATAGCTCGCCATTGTTTATTGCATTTTTATTGCACTGTATATGCGCTCTAATTTGCTCTAATTGCGCTCTTTTTGCACTCTGTAGCTCGCCCTTGTTTAATGCACTCTTATCGTGCTCTTATCATGCTCTTATTGCCCTCTTATTATGCTCTATAGCTCACCATTATTTATCTCGCTCTTATGGCGCTCTATAGCTCACCATTACTCGCCATTGTTTATCGTGCTCTTATGATGCTCTACAGCTCGCCATCACTCGCCATTGTTTATCATGCTCTTATCGCACTTATAGCTCGCCATTGTATATCGCGCTCTATAGCTCACCATTGTTTATCGCGCTCTATAGCTCCCCATTGTGTATCGCGCTCTATAGCTCGCCATTCTTTATCGCTCTCTTATGGCGCTCTACATCTTACCACCACTCGCCAATGTTTATCTCGCTCTTACCGTGCTTCATTCGTGCTCTATAGCTCGCCATCACTCGCCATTTTTTATCACGCTCTCATGGCGCTCTACAGCTTGCCATCACTCGCCATGGTTTATCGCGCTTTTATCGCTCTCTATAGCTTGCCATTGTTTCTTGCGCTCTAAAGCTCGTTATTCTTTATCGTGCTCTTATCGTGCTCTATAGCCCGCCATTGTTTATTGCACTCTACAGCTCATTATTATTTATTGCGCTTTTATGGCGCTCTTTAGCTCACCATTATTTATTGCGCTCCTATCGAGCTCATTAGCTCGCCAGTGTTTATCGTGCTCTTATCATGCTCTATGGCTCACCATTATTTATCGTGCTTTTCTCGCGCTCTATAGCTCGCCATCACTTGATATTGTTTATAATGGTCTTATCGCGCTCGATAGCTCGCCATTGTTTATAGCACTCTTATTGCGCTCTTTTCGCTCTATAGCTCGCCATTGTTTATTGCGCTTTTATTGCACTGTATATTCGCTCTAATTTGCTCTAATTGCGCTCTTATTGCACTCTGTAGCTCGCCATTTTTTAATGCGCTCTTATCGTGCTATTATCATGCTCTTATTGCCCTCTTATTATGCTCTATAGCTCACCATTGTTTATTGAGCTCTATAGCTCGCCATTGTTTATTTGTTGGCTCTTATAGCGCTCTATAGCTCACCATTATTTATGGCGCTCCTAACGCGCTCTATGACTCACCATTGTTTATCGTGCTCTTAAGGCGGTATATAGCTCACCATTATTTATCGCGCTCTTATGGCGCTCTATAGCTCGCCATCACTCGCCATTGTTTATCATGCTCTATCGCACTTTACAGCTCGCCATTGTTTATCGCGCTCTATAGCTTGCCATTGTGCATCGAGCTCTATAGCTTGCCATTGTGTATCGCGCTCTATATCTCGTCATTGTTTATCACGCTCTATAGCTCACCATTGTTTATAGCGCTCTATAGCTCGCCATTGTTATTGGCAAGCTATAGAGCTCGATAAACAATGGCAACCTATAGAGCGCGATAAACTATGACAAGCTATAGAGCGTGATAGTTTATCATTCTCTATAGCTCGCCATTGTGTATCGCTCTCTATAGCTTGCCATTGTGCATCGTGCTCTATAGCTCGCCATTGTTTATCCCGCTCTATAGCTTCCAATTGTTTATCGCGCCCTATAGCTTGCCCTTGTTTATCGCGCTCTAAAGCTCGCCATTGTGTATCGCACTCTTATGGTGCTCTACATCACTTGCCATTGTTTATCTCACTTTTATCACACTCTTATCGCGCTCTATAGCTCGCCATCACTCGCCATTTTTTATCACGCTTTTATGGCGCTCTACATCTCGCCATCACTCGCCATTGTTTATCGTGCTCTTATCGCGCTCTTTTCGCTCTATAGCTCACCATTGTTTATTGCGCTTTTATTGCACTGTATATGTGCTCTAATTCACTCTAATTGTGCTTTTATTGCACTCTGTAGCTCGCCATTGTTTAATGAGCTTTTATCATGCTCTTATTGCCCTCTTATTAACTACTGACTCTATAGCTCAAAATTATTTTTCGCGCTCTTAAGGCGGGCTATAGCTCACCATTATTTATCTCGCTCTTATGGCGCTCTATAGCTCACCATCACTCTCCATTGTTTATCGTGCTCTTATAACGCTCTACAGCTCGCCGTTATCTTACGTCATATGTATTTTATCGTGCACTATAGCTCGCCATTGTGTATCGCGCTCTATATCTCACCATTGTTTATCGCGCTCTATAGCTCGCCATTCTTTATCTATCTCTTATGGCGCTCTACATCTTGCCATCACTCGCCATTGTTTATCTCGCTCTTACTGTGCTCCATTCGCGCTCTACAGCTCGCCATCACTCGCCATGGTTTATAGCGCCTCTTATTTCTTTCTTATCGCGCTCTATAGCTTGCCATTGTTTATAGCACTCTTATTTCTTTCTTATTGCGCTCTATAGCTTGTCATTGTTTATTGCGCTTTTATTGCACTGTATAGGTACTCTAATTCGCTCTAATTGTGCTCTTATTGCCCTCTGTAGCTCGCCATTGCTTATTGCACTATTTTGGCGCTCTTATTGAACCCTTATTACGCTCCTATTGCGCTCCTATTGAGCTCTTATTGCGCTCTTATTGCTCTCTTATTGCACTCTAAAGCTCATCATTAATTATCGCGCTCTTATGACGGTCTATAGCTCACCAATATTTATTGCGCTCTTATCGCGCTATTATGGAGCTCTATAACTCGCCATCACTCGCCATTGTTTATCGTGCTCTAATCGCGCTTTATAGCTCACCATTGTTTATCCCTTATCGGCTATGCTCCCTTTAATCAGTCTATGCGTCTACATTGCCATCGCCATTTTTATCACGGTCTTATTGCGCTCTATAGCTTGCCATTGTTTATAGCACTCTTATCGTGCTCTTATGCTCTTATCGCCCTCTTGTTATGATCTATAGCTCGCCATTGTTTATTGAGCTCTATAGCTCACTATTATTTATCGTGCTCTATAGCTCACCATTATTTGTCGTGCTGTATAGCTCACCATCACTCGCCATTGTTTATCGTGCTCTAATCGCGCTCTTATGGCGCTCTACAGCTCGTCATCACTCTCCATTGTTTATCGTGCTCTTATTGAACTTAGTAGCTTGCCATTGCTTACTGTGCTCTTAATGCGCTCTTATTGTGCTCTTAATGCGCTCTTAATGTTCTCTTATTGCGGTCTTATTGTGCTCTTATTGCATTCTTACTGCGCTTTAATTGCACTCTTATTGCGCTCTATAGCTCGCTATTGTTTTATCGCGCTTTTTTAGCTTGCCATTGTTTATCGTGCTCTATAGCTCGCCATTGTTTATTGTGCTCTTATTGAGCTCTAAAGCTCGCCATTGTTTATCGCGCTCTACAGCTCATTATTATTTATTGCTCTCTTATGGCGCTCCATAGCTCACCATTATTTATTGCGCTCTTATGGTGCTCCATATCTCACCATTATTTTTTGCGCTCTTATGGAGCTCTATAGCTCACCATTATTTATTGCGCTCCTATGGCGCTCCATAGCTCACCATTGTTTATTGAGCTCAATTGCTCGCCATTGTTTATCATGCTCTTATCACTCTCTATAGCTCACCATTGTTTATCAGTGCTCTTATCTCGCTCCATAGCTCACCATTGTTTATTGAGCTCAATAGCTCGCCATTGTTTACCATGCTCTTATCACTCTCTATAGCTCACCATTGTTTATCGTGCTCTTATCTCGCTCTATGGCTCACCATTATTTAGCATGCTCTTCTCGCGCTCTATAGATCGCCATCACTCGACATTGTTTATCATGGTCTTATCGCGCTCTATAGCTCGCCATTGTTTATTGCGCTCTTATTGCACTCTTATCACACTATTATGGCACTCTATAGCTCGCCATCACTCATCATTGTTTATCGAGCTCTATAGCTTGCCATTGTTTATCGCGCTCTACTGCTCACCATCACTCGCCATTGTTTATTGTGCTCTTATGGCACTCTATAGCTCGCTATTGTTTATCGTGCTCTTATTGCGCTCTTATTGCGCTCTTATTGCGCTCTTATTGCAGCTCTTATTGCCTCTTATTGCGCTCTTATTGCACTCTTATCGCGCTCTTATCATGCTCTTATGGTGCTCTATAGCTTGACATTGTTTATTGCGCTCTTATCGTGCTCTTATGGCGCTCCACAGCTCGCCATCCACTTGCCATTGTTTTTTATGCTCTTATCATGTTCTTATTATGCTCTGTAGTTCGCCATTGTTAATCTCGCTCTTTAGCTCGCGATCACTCGCCATTGTTTTAATGCCCTTATGGCGCCCTACAGCTCGCCATCACTCACCAATGTTTATCGTGCTCTTATGTGCTCTTATTGCGCTTTATAGCTCGCCATCACTCGCCAATGTTTATCGCACTCTTATTGCACTCTTAATGCGCTCAATAGCTCGCTATTGCTTATTGCGCTCTTATCACATCCTTATCGTGCTCTATAGCTCGCCATTGTTTATCGTGCTCTTATTGCGCTCTTATTGCACTCTTATCGCGCTCTATAGCTCGCCATCACTCGTCATTGATTATCGCGCTCTGATGGTGCTCTACAGCTCGCCATCACTCGCCATTGTTTATTGCGATCTTATGGTGCTCTACATCATTCGCCTCTGTTTATTGCGCTCTTTTTGTGCTCTATAGCTTGCCATTTTTTATCACGCGCTATAGCTTCCATTGTTTATCGCGCTCTTTAGCTCGCCATTGTTTATTGCGCTCTATAGCTCACCATTGTTTATTGCGCTCTTATTGCGCTCTAAAGCTCGGCATTGTTTATCGCGCTCCACAGCTCATTATTATTTATTGCGCTCTTAGGGCGCTCCATAGCTCACCATTATTTATTGCGCTCTTATGGTGCTCCATATCTCACCATTATTTATTGCGCTCCTATGGAGCTCTATATCTCACCATTATTTATTGCGCTCCTATGGCGCTCCATAGCTCACCATTATTTATTGAGCTCAATAGCCTGCCATTGTTTATCATGCTCTTATCACTCTCTATAGCTCACCATTGTTTATCGTGCTCTTATCTCGCTCTATGGCTCACCATTGTTTATCGTGCTCTTATCTCGCTCTATGGCTCACCATTATTTATCATGCTCTTCTCGCACTCTATAGCTCGCCATTGTTTATCGTGCTCTTATTGCACTCTTATCACGCTCTACAGCTCACCATCACTCGCCGTTGTTTATCGTGCTCTTATTGCGCTCTTATTGCACTCGTATCGCGCTCTATAGTTCGCCATCACTCGTCATTGATTATCGCGCTCTGATGGTGCTCTACAGCTCGCCATCACTCGCCATTGTTTATTCCGCTTTTATGGTGCTCTACATCATTCGCCTCTGTTTATCGCGCTCTTATATTGCTCTATAGCTCGCCATTGTTTATCACGCTCTATAGCTTGCCATTGTTTATTGTGCTCTATAGCTTGTCGATGTTTATCGCGCTCTTTTCGTACTCTATAGCTGGCCGTTGTTTATCGCGCTCTTATTGTGCTCTACAGCCCACCATTGTTTATCGCGCTCTATAGCTCACCATTATTTATCGCGCTCTATATCTTACCATTATTTAACACATTCTATAGCTCGCCATCACTCGCCATTGTTTATTGCACTTTTATTGCTCTCTTATTGCGCTTATTGCACTCTTATTGTGCTCTATAGCTCGCCATCACTCGATCTTTTTTATCGTGCTCTTTTGGCTCTCTACAGCTCGCCATCCCTCGCCATTGTTTATCGCGCTCATATTGCGCTCTTATGTTGTTCTATAACTCACCATCACTAGCCATTGTTTATCGCGCTATTATCACACATCATTGTTTATCACGCTGTTATTGCACTCTTTTGGCTCTCTACAGCTGGCTATCACTCACCATTGTTTATCGCGCTCTTATCACGCTCTATAGCTCGCCATTGTTTATTGCGCTATTATTGTGCTGTTATTGCATTCTTTTTGCACTCTTATTGCACTCTTATCGCACTCAATAGCTCTAAATTGTTTAATGCGCTCTTATTATGCTCTATAGCTCGCCCTTGTTCATTGCGCTCTTATTGCACTCTTATTGCGCTCTTATAGCTCACCATTATTTATCGCGCTCTTATTGCGCTCTTATCATGCTCTGTAGCTCACCATTATTTATTGCACTCTTATCATGCTCTAGAGCTCGCCATCACTCGCCATTGTTTATCATGCTCTTATGGCGCTCTACAGCTCGCCATCACTCGCCATCGTTTATCGCGCTCTTATTGCACTCTTTTTGCACTCAATAGCTCGCCATTGCTTATCACGCTTTTATCGCGCTCTTACCGCATTCTTATCACGCTCTTATCGTGCTCTATAACTCGCCATTGTTTATTGTATCTATAGCTCACCAATATTTATCACGCTCTTATCGCACTCTATATCTTACCATTATTTAACGCATTCTATAGCTCACCATCACTCGCCATTGTTTATCTCACTTTTATTGCTCTCTTATTGCGCTCTTATTGCGCTCTTATCGCACTCTATAACTCACCATCAGTAGCCATTGTTTATCGCGCTCTTATCACACATCATTGTTTATCGCGCTGTTATTGCGCTCTTATGGCGCTCTATAGCTCGCCATCACTCGCCATTGTTTATCGCGCTCTGATGGCGCTCTACAGCTCACCATCACTCATCAATATTTATCGTGCTCATATCACACAGTTATCGTGCTTTATAGCTCACCATTGTTTATTGCAATCTTTTTGCGCTCTTATTGTGCTCTTATTGCACTCTTATTGCACTCTTATCGCACTCAATAGCTCAACATTGTTTAATGCGCTCTTATTATGCTCTGTAGTTCGCCATTGTCCATTGCACTCTTATTGCGCTCTTAAAGCTCACCATTATTTATCACGCTCATATCATGCGCTATAGCTCACTATTATTTATCGCACTCTTATTGTGCTCTATAGCTCGCCATCACTCGCCATTGTTTATCGTACTCTTATGGCGCTCTACAGCTCGCCATCACTCGCCATTGTTTATCATGCTGTTATGCGCTCTTATTGCGCTGTATAGCTCACCATCACTCGCCATTGTTTATCGTGCTCTTATTGCGCTCTTCTTATGCTCTTTTTGCGCTCTTATTGCTCTCTTATTGCGATCTTTAGCTCACCATTTTTTATCGTGCTCTTATTGCACTCTTATCGCGCTCTACAGCTCGCCATCACTCGCCATTGTTTATCGCACTCTTTTTGAGCTCTATAGCTCGCCATTGTTTATCACGCTCTTATCACGCTCAATAGCTTGCCATTGTTTATAGCTCTCTTATCTCGCTCTATAGCTCACTATTGTTTATTGCGCTGTTATTAAATTTTTATCGCACTCTTATTGCACTCTAATCATGCTCTATACCTCGAAATTGTTTAATGCGCTCTTATCATGCTTTTATTGCGCTCTTATGCTCTATAGCTCTCCATTGTTCAGTGCGCTCTTATTGCGCTCCTATTGCGCTCCTATTGCATTCTTATTGCGCTCCTATTGCACTCTTATTGCGTTCTTATTGCACTCTTATTGTGCTCTATAGCTCACCATTATTTATCGCGCTCTTATCGCGCTCTACAGCTCGCCATCACTCGCCATTGTTTATCGAGATCTTATGGCGCTCTACAGCTTGCCATCAGTCGCCATTGTTTATCGTGCTCTAATGCGCTTTTATTGTGCTCTATAGCTCACCATCGTTCGCCATTGTTTATCGTGCTCTTATTTCACTCTTATTGTGCTCAATAGCTCACAATTGTTTATCGCGCTCTTATCGCGCTCTTATCGCGCTCTATCGCGCTCTTATTGCGCTCTTATTGCGCTCTTATTGCGCTCTTATTGCGCTCTTATTGCGCTCTTATTGCGCTCTTATCGTGCTCGAAAGCTCGCTATTGTTTATTGCACTGTTATTGCGCTCTAATCATGCTCTATAGCTCGAAATTGTTTTAATGTGCTCCTATCATTCTTTTATCGCGCTCTTATTATGCTCTATAGCTCGCCATTGTTCATTGCGCTCTTATTGCACTCTTATTGCGCTCTATAGCTCATCATTATTTATCACGTTCTTATCGCGCTCTTATGGTGGTCTATAGCTCAACAATATTTATCGCGCTCTTACCACGCTCTATAGCTTGTATCACTCAGCATTGTTTATCGTGCTCTTATGGCGCTCTACAGCTCGCCATCACTCTCCATTGTTTATCGTGCTCTTATGCGCTCTTATTAAGCTCTATAGCTCGCCATCACTCGCCATTGTTTATCGCGCTCTTATTGAACTCTTATTGCACACTTATTACGCTCTATAGCTCGCCATCACTCGCTATTGATTATAACGCTCTGATGGTGCTCTACAGCTCGCCATCACTCGCCATTGTTTATCACGCTCTTATTGTGCTTTATAGCTTGCCACTGTTTATCGCACTCTATAGCTCGCCATTGTTTATCACACTCTTATCATGCTCTATAGCTTGCAGTTGTTTATCACGCTCCTATGGCACTCTATATCACTCGCAATCACTCGCCATTGTTTATCGCGCTCTTATCGGGCTCTATAGCTTGCCATTATCTATCAAGCTCTAGCTCTCCATTGTTTATAGCACTCTTAGCACAATAAACAATGGCGAGCTGTAGAGCTCGATAAGAGCGAGATAATAGTGCTATAGACAATGGCAAGCTATTGAGCGTGATGTTATTGTGCTGTAATTGCACTCTTATTGCACTCTTATCACGTTCTACAGCTCACCATCACTCGCCATTGTTTATCGTACTCTTATGACGCTCAACTACTCGCCATTGTTTATCGCATTCTTATGGCACTTGTATGGCGCTTTTATGGCACTCTATAGCTTGCCATTGTTTAATGCACTCTTATTGCACTCTTATCTCGCTCTATAGCTCGCCATTGTCTATCGTGCTCTATAGCTCGCCATTGTTTACTGCGCTCTATAGCTCGCCATCACTCGCCATTGTTTATCGTTCTCTTGTTGCACTCTTGTTGCACTCTTGTTGCACTCTTGTTGCACTCTTGTTGCACTCTTGTTGCACTCTTTTGCACTCGTATCGCGCTCAATAGCTCGCCATTGTTTAATTCTCTTCTATCGTGCTCTTATCGCGCTCTATAGCTCGCTATTGTTTATCATGCTCTTATTATGCTCTATAGCTGCCATTGTTTATAGCACTCTTATTGCGCTCTATAGCTCACCCTTATTTATCGCTCCCTTATGGAGCTCTATAACTCGCCATCACTCGCCATTGTTTATCGTGCTCTATAGCTCGCCATTGTTTATCGCGCTCTATAGCTCGCCATTGTTGATCGCGCTCTATAGCTCGCCATTGTTTATCGCACTCTATAGCTCGCCATTGTTTATCGCGCTCTATAGATTCCAATTGTTTATCGCGCCCTACAGCTCGCCATTGTTTATCACGCACTATAGCTCGCCATTGTTTATCGCGCTCTACATCACTCACTATCACTTGCCTTTGTTTATCTCACTCTTATCGTGCTCTATAGCACGCCATCACTTGCCATTTTTTATTGCACTCTTATCGCGCTCTTATCACGCTCTATAGCTCGCCATTGTTTATTGCACTCTTATTGCGCTCTTATCGCGCTCTACAGCTCACCATTGTTTATTGCATTTTTATTGCACTGTATATGCGCTGTAATTCGCTCTAATTGCGCTCTTATTGCACTCTGTAGCTCGCCATTGTTTAATGCGCTCCTATCGTGCTCTTATCATGCTCTTATTGCCCTCTTATTATGCTATAAGTTCACCATTGTTTATCGCGCTCTATAGTTCACCTATATTTATCTCACTCTATGGCGCTCTACAGCTCGCCATCACTCGCCATTGTTTATCGTGCTTTAATCACGTTCTTATCGCGCTCTATAGCTCACCATTGCTTATTGCACTCTTATTGCACTCCTATTGCGCTCTTATTGAGTCCTTATTGCTCTCTTATTGCCCTCTATAGCTCACCATTATTTATTACGCTCTTATCGCGCTATTTTGGAGCTCTATAACTCGCCATCACTCGCCATTGTTTATCGTGCTCTATATCTCGCCATTGTTTATCACGCTCTATAGCTCGCCATTGTTTATCACGCTCTATAGCTTGCCAATGTTTATCGCGCTCTATAGCTCGCCATTGTGTATCGCGCTCTATAGCTCACCATTGTTTATTGCGCTCTGTAGCTCGCCATTGTTTATCGCGCTCTTATCGTGCTCTATAGCTAACCATTGTTTATCTCGCTCTTATGGCGCTCTACAGCTCGCCATCACTCACCATTGTTTATCTAGCTCTTATCCCGCTGTATAGCTTGCCATCAATTGCCATTTTTTATCACCTCTTATGGCGCTCTACAGCTCGCCATCACTCGCCGTTGTTTATCGTGCTCTATAGCTCGCCATTGTTTAATGCGTTCTTATTGTGCTCTTATGCTCTTATCACCCTCTTATTATGCTCTATAGCTTGCCATTGTTAATTGCTCTCTATAGCTCACCATTATTTATCACACTCTATAGCTCACCATTATTTATCATGCTCTATAGCTCACCATTATTTACCATGCTCTTATCGCTCTTTATAGCTCCTCACTGCCATTGTTTATCATGTCTTGCGCCCTACACTCGCCATCACTCGCCATTGTTTATCGTGCTCTAATCGCGCTCTTTTTACGCTCTATAGCTCATCATCACTCGCCATTGTTTATCGCGCTCTGTAGCTTGCCATTGCTTATTGCGCTCTTAATGTACTCTTATTGCGCTCTTATTGCACACTTATTGCGCTTTAATTGCACTCTTATTGCGCTCTATAGCTCGCCATTGTTTATTGCGCTCTATAGCTCGCTATTTTTTATTGCGCTCTATAGCTCGCTATTGTTTATTGCACTCTATAGCTTACCATTATTTATTGCACTCTATAGCTCACCATTGTTTATCGTGCTGTTATCGAGCTCTATATCTCACCATTGTTTATTGCACTCTTATTGCGCTCTATAGCTCATTATTATTTATCACGCTCTTATGGCGCTCTATAGCTCACAATTATTCATTGCGCTCTTATGGCGCTCTGTACCTCACCATTATTTATTGCGCTCCAATGGCGCTCTATAGCTCACCATTGTTTATCACGCTCAATAGCTTGCCGTCACTCGCCATTGTTTATCACACTCTTATTGCACTCTTATGGCGCTCTATAGCTCGCCATCACTTGCCCTTGTTTATCGTGCTCTTATGGCGCTCTACAGCTCGCCGTCACTCGCCATTGTTTATCGCGCTCTTATCGAGCTCTTATTGCACTCTTATCGCGCTCTATAGCCTGCCGTTGTTTATCGTACTCTATAGCTCGCCATTATTTGTTGTGCTGTTATTGCGCTCTAATTGTGCTCGAATTGCCTTCTAAAAGAAAAAAGATACCTCTCTCTCTGTTAAATGTGCCACGGTCCGTGTCTGACATGTTTTTCCTGCCACCTGACTAGAGATAGATTTAAGTTTGTACCTAGATAGGAATAGAGTAGATCATAAATACATGGCCCTGCATCATTAATGTAAGATTTTTGACTTTTAAGGCTTACTTCTTCTGGTAGCAATGAAGATCGGTGGATACTTTATAAATCAGTCTTCCTGTAGTCGATAAGACGATATCTGGACTGTGTTTTTTGGCCAGCACCCGTCTCACTTTGTTTACAGTGGTTTAATGTCTACTTTAAAAAACAAAACAAAACAAAAAACAGTAAACCACTTAATAAAGATTGAGTTGAGCCCTTCAATCTTAAAGGGATCCTGTCACCTCCAAAACACCTCCTAAGCTAGCAAAACATGTCCCTGCAGCATCCCATCACTAATCTCACACTCCTTTTGTCTCCTAAAAGCATCCTGTGAAAGTGCATAAAAACGTTTTTATACTCATTAGTGATCATAATTAGAAGGGGCTATATTCTTTAGTCACCAGGGCATGTTGTTTTGCAGCCTCGAGGATCCACCCTCTCTCTGTCTGTACATCTGTACTGCTGTTATGTGCAGCTAAAGAAAGGACTAATGATTTGCATTCTGTGAGTGATCGAGAGGGGTGAGGGTAAAGCCTGCACAAGCAGAGCACAAACACAGAGAGAGGGTGGAACCTGGAGCTGCAAAACAACCCGCCCTGGTGACTTAGGAATATAGCCACTGCTAATTATAATCACCAATGAGTAAGTATTAAAACGTTTTTTATGCACTTTCACAGGATGCTTTTAGGAGACAAAAGGAGTGTGAGATTAGTGATAGGATGGTGCAGGGACATGTTTTGCTAGCTTAGGAGGTGTTCTGGGGTGACAGGATCCCTTTAAGGTATGAAAATTTGAAAAAGACTAAATTAATTGCTGGAGTCAATGACAGCACCAACGTGACAGAGGGAAACCTAGACTAAACGGGCGGTGTCTCTCCTCCTCCTCAGTTGGATTTCAGAGCATGAGAGGGACTACGGAATCTAAATATATAGAAAAGTCACCTCACACCAAACATATGTCAAAATGAATGGTAAGTATAGTTTATATGCAAAGTGCAGAACATCTGTGATAAGGGAGAGCATATATATTACTACTGAAAATGCATCTTAGAGGCTGCTGCATTCTTGTTAAGAAAATGTACTATCCTGGACACCGATACTATAATTTCGCATCCAGGATACTGCGGGGAAATAAGGGAAAGACTCCCCACACACCTGTCGGAGGATTTAGCATCATATTGTCCTGTAAAATCTGGTTAAAGGGAGGATCTACTGAAAAGGACTGAATGCCTCTAATCCTACGGGTTGAAGTCATGACAACTAACAGTTCCCCCTCTAATGTGGAAGCTGTTGTAGCAACAAGAAAATCTTACCATTTCTTCTTCTTCAGTAAGCACAAAACAGGCTACTTGGTAGGTAGCCGTCTTATGGGATTTAACTCCGACAATTATTAGTTGTTCATTTTCATAGATGTGACGCATCCTCTCTGTGCACTCGGAAACCTGTGAGTGAAGACATGGGAACATAAGCTAGACATGTGGTTTTAAATAACAATAATGTGGAGTTGCTTGTTACTTGTGGTTTTAAATAACAATAATGTGGAGTTGCTTGTTACTTACGGTCATGTTTCTTATAACTCCTGGTCTTTGCAAGTGCTTTAGTATGATTAATGCCTCAAGATAATTTAGTATTTCCAACTGATACACTTCATTTCGACATCCTCTTTGGACATCCTTGATTGCTTGCAAAAAAGTTGGCTTTGCAATGGTCAGGATCACCCAACATTGCTGAGGTATTTTGTTCAATTTATGCAACTCCCGGTACCAAAGAGAAAGATTAATAAATGTGATTATTAGGTAAGGCCTATTTTTAAGTCATGAGTGAAAATCCTGGAGGGAGAGATAAATTAAAAAAATAAATAAATAATTGTGCATACCTCTGTAAGGATAAATATTAGCTGACATACTTTTTGCTGACAATGTCTTTTGCAACTCCCTTGGAAAATTTCTTCTGGATGTCCGCATTCACATACTGGAAATACTTCATGGCCTTGAAGAGTTTTTCATTTGTATCGTTTAAACTGGTCGAAATTGGTATATAGTGTACAAATCTTCGGACGTTCTTAATGTAGTTGGTGACAGTTTGGTTGCACAGGCAAAGATCTTGCAATTTTTTGAAAAATAAATGGGTGTTTTCAATCTTTGTTGAAGATGTGTCAAGGTTTCTATACTTTATGAACAATTGTCGTGTGAGCCTCAACTTTGCAACAATTTGTATTTTTCCAACTTGCAATGGTTCTGCAAATGAGAGGAAAAACCTTTTATTGTTGGATCAGACAAAGAATGGCGATTATAAAAACCTGCATCTTTCATTTTGATCCTCTTGTCCACAGTCCATTTCTGGCTTGGCATCCTACAAATTTGGAGGAAAGAACAGGTCAGACTGGAATCAAATTACAACTTTGTGAAAAATACTTTGCGTGTGTGTTTATATATACATATATATATATATACATATACATAAAAATATACAGTGGCATCCTGCCAATGGCAGCAGACTATGCGGCCACTATGGGGCCTGCGAGTCAGGGGTTCCCTGTGCCAATGCATTCACGGGGCCCTCACCCAGTGCCAGAATGTGGTAAACATTTCTGTGTCCCCAGGCCCGATTTCTGTGGACCCCAGTGCTGACTGGCAGCAGCACTTTGCTGGCTGCCTGCCCTTTAGAACACGCAGCATTCAGCAGTGGATGCTGCATATAAAGTTTATCCATGGGTAAAGGTAGCACATGATCCTCTACTATCCCACAGATGAAGATAGTAATGGCAGTGCATTTCAGTATGCCCCGCCAAAGCTGTGTACCCCACAGATCTGTGTGTTTCTAGGGCACTTTTTTGGCATCCTGTTTTATGGCTGCAATGGAAGGAAAATTTATGGGCTAAAATAGGAGAAAAATTTACTTTGTAAGAGCTGTAAAGTTGTGGGATATGCTATTAAGTGACCCAGATAAATATTCTTGGTATTGTTTGCATATATATATATATTTATATGCATATATAATATGCATGATGAGAGAAAGTTACACACACGAACTGACCTCGACCTGTCTTCATCTGATTGGCTGGTATTTTCCTCACTTCCTCTCTGGTCTCTGAAACATCCGACAACGAAGCCGATCAACAACCAGAGGATGTAGAGTCTTCTGCAGCTGCAAGATTTACCAATTCAGGATTTGATATGGCTGGGTCGATGTGCCAGTTGATGTAGATGGCTCCTCATCTTCAACAGTCCTGTAAATTATAAAAAAACCTTAGTAATAAAGTGAAGTACAAACTTGAGTAGGCCAGTGGTGTTGACAATTTTTAAAAGTGGCCTAAAAGCCAGGAAGAATGCCTGCGAGCCTAAATCAGGGAGAATCTATAAAAAATCAAGAATGCGCACATAGGGTGATATCTTCTTTGAAGAAGGATAAAAGGTTATATAAAGAGGCTGCTCACCTGATACAGTTGTGATGACCCACAACTGGTAATGATCGCTCAGATACAAGTAGCTGCTGCAGGACCGTACTCTCCACAGATCCCTGTGGTATAATCAGCTCCCAGGACACAGTACCTCGAGGTCCGCGCTGCCACTTCAGAAAGGAACAAAAGAAGCCAGTACAAGAGAATGTCTGGATCAACGATTCTTCTTTATTGTCCTACGCGTTTCAGAGTCATCTCCCAACTCCTTCATCAGGGAATGTCCCAGGACATTCCCTGATGAAGGAGTTGGGAGATGACTCTGAAACGCGTAGGACAATAAAGAAGAATCGTTGATCCAGACATTCTCTTGTACTGGCTTCTTTTGTTCCTTTCTGAAGTGGCAGCGCGGACCTCGAGGTACTGTGTCCTGGGAGCTAAATCAGGCAGAAGGGCCTCATGACAAATGTAGAGGGTAAGGATTGAAGGGGTTAATATGGTTAACGGGGATTAAGGCTGTTGGCCTGCACTGTGGACGTGCAGGGGTTAGGATTGGTGGAAGGAATAAGGGGGCAGGTTTATGTGGGGGGATATGAGAGAGTGAGAAAGGGGGAGGTACCTTCTATTGTGCTGTGGAATCGACAGCCCACCCACCCGCCCTATTTGATTTGGTAATTGATTGTTTTTTTTGGTAAGCAGACATGTATTTTATAATAAAAAAATAAATAAATAATAGTAAACC
Organism: Allobates femoralis; assembly: GCA_033576535.1. Classification (NCBI taxonomy): domain Eukaryota; kingdom Metazoa; phylum Chordata; class Amphibia; order Anura; family Aromobatidae; genus Allobates; species Allobates femoralis. Next base: position 176,278,446 of record JARQOC010000006.1, on the reverse strand, counting down.
TAAAAATAAATAAACAATGGAAAGAACAGTAAAATCTTTGTCCATTGATGTAAGTATGTTTGGCAATTGATTTGTCGGATTCTGAGGCATGTGTTTTAGTTTTGTTTTATAAAAAAAAAAAAAAAAAATTGTGTATGTTAATGTAAGTATATTTGGGAATTAATAATTAGAAGTCTGAAGCATGTGTGTTTTGTTTTGTATAAAAAAAAAAAAAAAAAAAAAAAAAAAAAACTTGTATATTTGGGATTTGATATGGTAAAATGCCTGGACATGTGTCTGTTGTTTCGTTTACAAAAAAAAAAAAATTAATAAAACAATTAAAAAGGAGAGAGTAACATACGGTGAACACAATGTATTTGTCACAGCGGTGGATAGATCTGGTTCAGAGGCGGGATAACTTGTCATGTCCTTCGGTGAAAGCCACTATTGGTATATGGTGGCTTCTGGAACAGCAAGTTAATTAGCAGGCGTAGGTCCTGCCAAGGTTATGGAGGTATTGACCGTGGGGTGTTAATACCTCAGTCCCTGGCCCGGTCAGGCGACGGCCAGGGAGGTTTTGAATTTGCGGGTGTAGGTTCTGCTAAGGTTAGGGATATTAACCGTGGGGGCGTTAATACCTCTATCCCTGGCCTGGAGGTAACGGCCAGGGAGGTTGGGAATTAGCGGGCGTAGGTCCCGCTAAGGTTAGGGGTATTAACTGGGAGGTGTTAATACCTCTATCCCTGGGTCGGTTTGGGCACCGGCCAGGGAGGTTGGTAAGGTGTGGGGGTCACTATGAGGGGTAGTAGCTCCTGGAGCAACAATTAAATTAGCAGGAGTACATCCTGCTACGGTTAGGGTATTAACCATGTGGGGGGGTTAATACCCCTTTTCCCTGGGGCTGTGGATTGTGCAGCCAGGAGACAACTAAAAGGGGGGTTTGCCTCTGAACTAGATCTATTAACGGTTGGTAGTTATATGTGTGGGGTCGCCCTTGCGGTAGGCGCCCCTGGTTTGGTTTGGTGTAAATATTAATAAAAGTGCTGTGGCCATTTTACTCCAAGATACGACTGTTGTGTGTTTATTTTATATACATTATTGGGTATCGGTGATGAGGGAGGTGTTTAGCAGAACACGACCAAATCCCTCATCACATTGTCAAGAAGTAGACATCTTCCTTTGGCTGGAAAAATGGTCTTTCTTCAGCAGACGTTACTGTTGCTTTACCACCTACCCCACGGACACAAACCTTTTTGCCCTTTCCACCATGCTGATTCCCCTTTCCACCAGCAGCAGGCCTTTTGCCACTCATTTTGCATGTGACCAAATTGGCAACTCTGCAGATGTTGGGGAAAAAAAATTAGGATGGAAATCGAGCAGAGCTGAGTGGCCAAACAGTGCTACTAGGCCCAAACTATTAGCTGGGCTAGGTGCAGTTCAAAATTACTCTGAACTAGACAGGCGGTGTAGCTTGGTTCACAAGTGGGCTACACCACTGTCTACCAGACACTGCTACTAGCCCAAAAGAATTGCCTGAACTAGCTGCAGTAAAAAATTGGCTACCGGATAGTCAGGCAGTGTAGCTTTCTTCACAGCAGTGCTACACTACCTGCCCTAAAGGATTACCTGAGCTAGATTTGACCAGATGCTGTGAAAAACACTTGCACAGCACTGGCATATACCTGGCTGGCAAAAACTAATAGGAACTGCTCTAACATAGCCCTCAAAAGGGCTGATATTTACAACTAATCCCTACTCCCTAAACCTGTCTATCTAACTTGAGATTCACTCACTATCTATCTAACTAACACTTTATAGCGCCCACAGCAGCAGTAGCAGTACCTGACTAACACACAGCTGCAGCACTGAGGAAATGGTGGTGATGGGGAAAATGGCTGGGTCTTATAGGGCAAGAACATGTGACATACACAGCCAATGACATATGTCCTTGCTTGTGTGCAAAAAATGTACTTTGCTGTGTGTGTGTGTGATTGGCTGACAGCCTGCACCGCCCCACTGTATATGCAGTTAGGAGAAAAAAAAATTGAGATCGGCATTATTTCTGCGGCACTGATCTAAACCCCTTCTCCCCCCCCCCCCCCTTCCGCACACTATACACTGAAGCTGGATATTAACATTCATTAACAGTATTACTGTGAAAAGCCAGTTACGCTTTTGGTGAACGAACCGTTATCGAACATAAACTCGAACTGCTGAATTTGAAGCTAATTGTTCGCATTCGTCGAATGACTTGAACACCGCCCAAAACAGGTCGAATTTGAAATTGGCGAACTTTTCGAATCGAACACTGTTCGTCTCTAATTATACATACAGTCATGGCCAAACGTTTTGAGAATGACACCAAAATTATATTTTCACATGATCTGCTGCCCTCTGGTTTTTATTTGTGTTTGTCTAATGTTTATATGACATACAGAAATATAATTTCAATCATATTATGAGTACCAAAAGGTTATATTGACAGTTAGAATGAGTTAATGCAGCAAGTCAATATTTGCAGTGTTGACCCTTCTTCTTCAGGACCTCTGCAATTCTCCCTGGCATGCTTTCAATCAACTTCTGGACCAAATCCTGACTGATAGCAGTCCATTCTTGCACAATGCTTTCATTTTGGCAGAATTTGTTGGTTTTTGTTTGTCCGCCCGTCTCTTCGTCTCTTGATGATTGACCACAAGTTCTCAATGGGATTAAGATCTGGGGAGTTTCCAGGCCATGGACCCAAAATCTCTGTTTTGTTCCCTGAGCCATTTAGTTATCACCTTTGCTTTATGGCAAGGTGCTCCATCATGCTGGAAAAGGAATTGTTGGGCGCCAAACTGCTCTTGGACGGTTGGGAGAAGTTGCTCTTGGAGGACATTCTGGTACCATTCTTTATGCTGTGTTTTTAGGCAAGACTGTGAGTGAGCCGATTCCCTTGGCTGAGAAGCAACCCCACACATGAATGGTTTCAGGATGCTTTACGGTTTGCATGAGACAAGACTGGTGGTAGTGCTCACCCCTTCTTCTCCGAATAAGCTGTTTTCCAGATGTCCCAAACAATCGAAAAGGGGATTCATCAGAGAAAATTACTTTACCCCAGTCCTCAGCAGTCCACTCCCGGTACCTTTTGCAGAATATTAGTCGGTCCCTGATGATTTTTCTGGAGAGAAATGGCTTCTTTGCTTCTGCATGCACTGTGAGTTGGAGACTCTTTAAGCAAGGCCTGGTTTCAAGGAAGGCAGCACTCACACCAGCCTGCTGCCATTCCTGAGCAAGCTTGGCACTGCTGGTAGTCCGATCCCGCAGCTGAAACAGTTTTAAGATACGGTCCTGGCGCTTGCTGGTCTTTCTTGGGCGCCCTGGAGCCTTTTTGACAACAATGGAAGCTCTCTCCTTGAAGTTCTTGATGATGCGATAGATTGTTGACTGAGGGGCAATCTTTGTAGCTGCGATACTCTTCCCTGTTAGGCCATTTTTGTGCAGTGCAATGATGGCTGCACGCGTTTCTTTAGAGATAACCATGGTTAACTGAAGAGAGACAATGATACCAAGCACCAGCCTCCTTTTAAAGTGTCCAGTGTTGTCATTCTTACTTAATCATGACTGATCGCCAGCCCTGTCCTCATCAGCACCCACACCTGTGTTAATGGAACAATCACTAAAACGATGTTAGCTGCTCCTTTTAAGGCAGGACTGCAATGATGTTGAAATGTGTTTTGGGGGTTAAAGTTCATTTTCTAGGCAAATATTGACTTAGCAAGTAATTGCTGTTAAGCTGATCACTCTTTATGACATTCTGGAGTATATGCAAATTGCCATTAGAAAAACTGAAGCAGTAGACTTTGTAAAAATTTATATTTGTATCATTCTCAAAACTTTTGGCCATGACTGTACAAATCTTTATTGATAGAACAGTTTAAAATACAGGGTGGGCCATCTATATGGATCCACCTAAATAAAATGGGAATGGTCTATGATATCAACTTCTTGTTTGTGGCACATTAGTATATGGGAAGGAGAAAACTTTTCCAGTTGGGTGGTGACCATGGTAGCCATTTTGAAGTTGGCCATTTTGGATCCAACTTTATTTTTTTCAATCGGAAGAGGGTCATGTGACACATCAAATATATTGAGAATTTATAAGAAGAACAATGGTGTGCATGGTTTTTAATTGAAATAACTCATGAAAGAATAAAGTTTAAGTTGATATCGCGATTCATTCCCATTTTATTTAGGTGTATCCATATAAATAGCACACCCGAGCAATTGGGCCATTTATATTTTTATATTGCCTTTGGTCTCTGCCTCCATCATAATGCTGCCACATTCCCGAAAAGTGCCAGACTCTGTGGCACTGGGGGCGGAAGACGTCTCCCCCTCATACGCTCTCCCTCCATGCATTCTCTCTATCCCCTGTGCTGTCTCTCTCCCCCTTATGTTCACTTCTCCCTTCTGTGCTCTCTCCTTTAAGCTCTCTCTCATCAGTGCACTGTCTCTCCCCCTTGTGCTGTCCTATTCGTTAATGAGATCTCTTCTTTGCGTTGTCTCCCCCCTGTGTGCTTTCTCTGCCCCAGTGTGCTATTTCTACCTCCTGTGCACTCTCTGTGCCCCACTGTGTGATCTCTGAGCCCCCCCCCGTGGTGTCCAAAGATGGTGGTGGCGTAAGTGCGCATGCGTGCACTCGATCACACAGACGCCATCTTTGTATACCCAGGTGTACAAAGATAGCAGCCACTTGAGTAAGTGCGCATGGACACCGGATATACGCATGCACACTTACTCTAGCGGTGATGTGTCAGCGGCAGCACCTCTGGGGGACAACAGCTGCTGTTTTAGGTGGCAGCAGTTGGGGGTGACTGTGGCCCCACTGGCAGTATTGCGCAATGCACCAGTACCACAAGTGGGTGCCATATTTGTAGGCCCATCACTTGGGTGTGCAAATATGGTGGAGGCGCATGATAGCAGGATATCCGGATGCTGGAAGTGACAGACAGGACAGTGCAATTATGTAACTTCCCACCTGTGTGCGCTTTCTGCCCTCTGTGCACTCTCTGCACCCCTGTGTGCCCACCCCTCCCTCTTTGCACACTTTTTACCCCTTTGTGCACTCTCTCTGCCCCTGTGTGATCTCTGCCCCCCTGTGTGCTCTCTCCCTCCTTGAGCCCTCCATCTTCTCCCGTGCGCTCTCTGGGTGGTGCGGTGCGCCATGATGCTGCCATCTTTGTATACCCAAGTGTCCAAAGATGAAAAGTAATGAGTTTGGGTAGCACAGTCGTGCGATCCACCAGTCACATGCTAACTTTCAGCTATTTCAGAGGAAAAGAACAGACAGCATGTATGTATGACCGGGATCAGAGAGAATCGAGCGTGCTGTGCACCCTGCATATTGGATAATGAGGTCAATGGTAACTATATAATGGGGCTGAGGTTGTACTGAATTGGTACATCTTTGAACCTTTGCTTATACCAAGTTTATTTCTACTTTTTCATTTACAGGGCTCAGCTTGTTTTTTTCACTAAACTAGACAGCTAAAATCTTCAATAGCTACAGGGTTGTGCTGCAGTCCCTTTGCACACATTTGCAATTTTGCACATACTTCAGCAAGGAGAATGTAATTCCTCTTTGCTGTAGCAATTTTATGGTCATCTTCTGTTGCTGATAGCCCTGATGGTACCTTTACATGCCGCTACCGAGAAGTAGAAACCGGCAGGTGTCGGAGACAATTGTACCTTGTACCTTCAAAACACCGTGAAGTGGCGGCGTGTAATTCAGGTTGTTGCCACCTGTCTCTTTAGATATCTGTTTTTCAGCCGTGCTGAAAAACAAGCAGGTATAAACCCTATGGTAGCGGCGTGTAATCAGGGCACAGGCACGGTATTTGAGTTACCTGGGGCGTGCTACAGCGTCATGTATACCACGCCCCATCAGCTATCATTGGTGGGGACTACTGTGTACCCATTGGCTGTCCCTGTACAGGGCGGCATATTTAACGAGATGACTAGTCACTACACATTTGCTATAGCGTCCTGTATTAGCCAGCCTCCCTGCGCTGGCTGGCCAATCATGATGTTATTGCATTGTTCAATCACCGTACGAGCGTCGCGTAATACACAACTCTGTCACGCCTATGTAGTAACGGCGTACAATATGTACGCCCAGATTCCCTTGTGGTGGTGGCGTGTAAATCATGGAAGGTGCTCCACAGAAGGTAACCAGCGGCACCTGTCGGCACTTCCAGGGATCGAAAATACTTTCTGTGGAGCACCTTGTGGCGGTGTGTATTTGCGGTATCAGGTACCGTTAGCAACCGTTGAAAACTCGCACGTGCAGTGCCTACCTGTTGCTACCTTCGGTAGCGGCGTGTAAAGGTACCATTAGTGATTTATAAATTTGTACTTCATATACTGCTTTAGGATCTAAGGTTTGAATTGCTGATTTGAGTTTGCAAATGGGGGCAACATCATCCTGTTAATATCACTGTTTGACACAGTCTGTGGTTGTGACTCACTGAGAACTAGTAGTATTTTCTAATAGTGAGCATGAACTTAAACTAGCTCAGCTCAGATCTATGATATAAATCTTCCATTGGTAATTGCTGAAATTGTGATGAATCCTTTTGCTGTGCCACTATGGGACAATTATTTTATGCTTGCAATTGTTATGTTTTTGATGATATTGTCATAACAGGTGATACTTGGTTACTCATTATCCATATATATGTATTTGGTGGTATTGGTGTATTACCCCTTTTTTTCACACCAAGAATTAATGCTGGGTGACAGCCTTAGTTTGTTGGTGTTGTCACCTTTTAAATGTTTTGTCTGTTCCTGTATATACCGTGTTTCCTCGAAAATAGGGTGTCCCCCGAAAGTAAGGCATGCTTGGGAGGGCGCCCTACTTCCTAATATAAGGCACACCCCCCCTTCCCGATAATAAGGCATAACTCCTCAGCATGCCACCGATCACAAGACCTGGGAATGCATCTGTGTCTCGCTCCCCGCTGCCCCCGCTGTCCGGGCCCACCACTCTGTACTGCTGTTCTGCCGCGCTCACAGCCCTGGAGTGCAGCCGTGAATCACAGCTCTGGAGCTCTGTGCTGGTCTCTGCCCATGAGCCCTGAGCCAATTACAGCAGAGGAATCATGGGCCAGCTGACGTCAGTAGCTTCTGATTGTTCCTGGGTTGTGATTGGCCCAGGGCTCCTGCGCTGTGATTGGCCCAGGGCTCCTGCACTGTGCAATTTCTTTCCTCTGCGGTGCTGCTTTGGTGATGCAAAGAAAGAAGTACTGTAAGAAAGTGAAAGTGTGTGTGGTGTGTGTGTGTGTGTGTGTGTACACACATGGGAGGCTGCAGTGGGATACGCTACTGGGATGGGAAGCTGCTGCAGTGGGATACGGTACTGGGATAATGGGAGGCTGCTTCAGTGGGATATGGTACTGGGATAATGGGAGGCTGCTGCAGTGGGATAAATTTTTTTTTTTGTTAATATGACACCCCCCGAAAATAAGACTTGGCGCACCTTTTGGAGCAAAAATTAATATAAGACATGTATGTGTTTCCCCGAAAATAAGACACAATTTTTTTTATAATAAAATTTTAATTACTCTTATTAAGTGTCCAAAGATGGAGACAACCTGAGTAAGTGGGCATGCACATACCTGTCGCATGCATGCACAAATACTCAGGCCATCGCCATCTTTGGACACCCAGGTATTAAATTCAAGTGCACAGGTTAATTGTTTTCCTGGGATATATTTCCGCTAATGGATATACTTTACTTATTCACATTTTGAGTTAGACATCAAAAATCTCAGGTATAGTATTGTTTGTATAACTGCTTTGCAAGTCAAGCCAGATGCTAGTTCCTTCAATTTCTTTTCAAAATTCTTTTTATGAAAGAGAAAACAAACATTACAAGCTATACTGTCACATATAGAATACAAGCCTTACTTTCATTACAAAATTAGATGTGTTTAAATGGGCGGTTTTGAACAGTAAAATCAGAACAAGCGATATAAAGAATGGTGACCACACCGTGATAATATATCAATCTCCATCAATCAGAACAGACCGCTTTTGGTACTAAATATAAGTCTCATCGCTAGAGCAAAGTTAGGGATGAGCGAGTACTAAAATATTCGGACTCTCTAGACTCGTAACGAGTATGTCCTGATATTCATTACTCGTTAGGAGTATAGCGAGTCCCATTGAATTCAATGCTGAAGCGAGTATTGCGATTAATTCCTCTATTGCTGGACCCTATAAAGAGGTCTGGCAGCAGAGGAAAAACATGCAATACCCAAATTTATTGTTCTTAAGCCTGCGGTAAAAAGACCTAAACTGTAAATAAAAAAACGGATTCTCCCAGATTGTCCCGGTCCGATGCAATCCGGTCCCATAGAGTCCCATGTTAGGTGTCGCCGGATTTTCCTGGACCGGGGCAATCCGGGACAATCCGGTTTAATGACCAATTCTAAAAACAGGTCAAAACCGGATTCACCCGTTCCGGTGCAATCCGGCTATCATTAACATGAGGGTGTATGGCGCCGGATTGCACCGGCTTTAAATGTAAAAATCGGACCGCTTCCCGGAATGCAATTCCAGGCTGCAACTGTGCTGCAGAACAATCTGAGCACTTTGCACCCTCCCTCCCAACGCCACTTTGGGAAAACTCGGAAAGTCACATCAGGACTGGAGCCATTTTACTGGATGTAGCTCATCTTTATTGCATCAGCTAATTAAGGTGAGTGCAAATTCATTACTGTCCTGTCATACTCCTATTGCATCATCTGTCCATTTTAAACAGAGTCTGCATAGCGTGCTTGCAGAATACACATGCGTGTACGTTACCATGCATGGACATGTGCCTGATGTGCTTTCAGCATGCACATGCGTGTATGCGAACATGCATGGCCATGTGCATGCCGTGCTTACAGCATGCACATACGTCGTGCATGTGACCATGCATGCCCAATTGGCCATGTGCATGCTGTGCTTGCAGCAGGCTCAGGCGTCTAATTATGCATCCATGCTCCTGTACATCATTCAATAGCTGCATGTGTTATGGCAATAAATAGTCAATAACTTAAATAACTCTTATAGAAGTCATTCAGAAATCTTCCAGTGTGCAGACTGCAGCATCCCTCATCCTCCCCCTCCCTCCTTCGGGATTCCTCTGTCTCAGATTTTATATAATGTTTTGAGATAGATGTAGCAAAAAATGAAGATGCACAATCTTGTGAGACAGTCAAATAGTGTCTTCAAAGACTGTGAGGTCAGCGAGACTGGGGATAGAGGAGAAAAGAGAAGGCGCAGATCTAAGTGCAGTGTATTAGTAGCAACAGTTGTTCTCAGGTATTATTCTCACCTTTCGGGTGTCTTGTGCAGTTCGCATATAATCCTACAGAGGGATATTTCCTGGATCTCCTGGCCTGCTGCTTGTTCCCAGAGAAGCAAGTCGCCCAGAGGGAGGCTTGTGTTAAAGTGCAGGAAAAAAAAAAATATAACAAGCCTTCATCAGATAAAAAAACTTTTATCAGATTTTTTATCTGATGAAGGCTTGTTATATTTTAAGCTGAAACGCGTAATAAAAGAAGAACTTATTTTGGAATAATTTGCCATCCCTGTGATCCCTCTGGAAGCGCTTCAATTCAAACCAGAAAAAAATTTTTTTTTTCCTGCAATCTTGTGAGACAGTACTACTACGCACCTGGCTTTTCAACAATGGCAGTAAATTACACCAGAGAATGCCTAGTCTGTGCCTGGTGTAACCCAGGAAAAACAGAGAAAACTCCACAGAAGTGTACACCTAGACCCTTGCTTCCAACATATACAGATTGACCACATTCAGATGCCATCCTCAGGAGGATTTGATATGCACTGGTAATCGTGGACATATTCTCTAGATGGCCAGAAGCTTTCCCTGTGAAGAACCAATCTGCTAAAAACATTGCAAAGAAACTCCTCTCAGAGATGGTGTGCAGATATGGGGTCCCAGAAACCATAGAGAGTGACCATGGGCCAGCATTCACAGCCAATCTGACCAAAGAGATATGGCAGGCCCTGGGGACAAAGTTAGCTCTTCATACTCCGTATCATCCCAAAAATTCAGGAAGGGTCAAGAGAAGAAACAGGGTATTAAAGGCAAAAATGCTGAAAGCAGCGCAGGAAACGGGGAAGCCGTGGCATGAAAGTCTTCCCCTCGCATTGTTCAGTGTCAGACACACCCCAGCTAGTGCAACTAAGCTATGTCCCTATGAAATTCTTTTTGGAAGTGCACCCAGACTAGGGTTGTATTTCCCCCAACAGTTGACCCTACAGTATGACAGTTTGAATTAGTTTCTTACCAAATTTACAAAGCATTTGACTAAAATGCATTGTCGAGTTTTTTCCTCTCTCCCAGATCCTCAAAACCTAGAAGGAACCCATCAGATCTAGCCAGGAGATTGGGTTCTCTTCAAAAATTTCAGGAGATGTGCCCTCAAGCCTAGATACAATGGCCCCTTCCAAGTCCTGCTGGTCACCTCCACGGCTGTGAAGGTTGAAGGAAGGCCTACATGGATCCACGCATCCCACTGCAAGAAGGCACCAGATCCTGGAGCCAAAAATGGTTGTTTTGTGCCTTAATCCTGATATACACACTCAGTATAAAGCAGGGGGGAGTAGGTCACAAGAGAATATGGGAGATCATACGGGAGGTCATGTTAGTACCACAGCTACAAAGGTCACATATCAATTTGACTTTTACACCATAGTAAACAGATGCACAAGACACGAGATCTACAACAGCTATAGATAATATGGGGGATATAGACCAGTCCAGGCAAAAGAACGCAAAGATAAACGGGGTAGAAGCCTGCCAGACCATACGATCCTGACCAAGGGTAGATGGGAGCACAGCCAAAACCCTAAAAGGACTCACAGACCTGTCAGAAGAATTAGCTCATAATTCTGGTGTTAAGGATCCATGGGACACTTTGTTTGGGTGGTGGGATGGATGGCAGAGAGCACTTATTAAACTAGGTATAATAATCCTTTGTGTTCTATTCGTAGTGGCTCTAATTTCATGCTGTGTAATACCTTGCATCAAGAAGATGAAGTCTTGCGTCATGAAGGAGACAGTGACCACAATGTATGCAGACCTCAGAGGCCCTGATGATGAAGGAGAAATATACGCCTGAGAATGATGCCATTGCCATTGCCGCAAGATCCCTTGGAGAAATACGAGAACTTGAGACCCATCTTAGAAGATAGAGTAGGGACAGTTTAGGGTGTGGCTAAGGCCAACTGCAAAGGGATTCCGACGTTACGGTTTGTCTCAATGTTGGTGAAGTGTCCTCCCCTTTCCTCTACCTTTTCCCCCTCCGCCGCCTAGGGCAAAGATTTAGGGTAAGATTTTGAATGTTTCCAAAGGGGGGAATGTTATGGTAATAAATAGTTAACTTATATAACTCTTATAGAAGTCATTCAGAAATCTTCCAGTGTGCAGACTGCAGCATCCCTCATACTCCACCTCCCTCCTTCGGGATTCCCCTGTCTCAGATTTTATATAATGTTTTGAGATAGATGTAGCAGTGTAGAAGCTCCTTATCACAATGTCTCCGGACTGAATGTACTGACCAAGGCTAAACTAACTAACACACACTAAATGAATGTGAACCCACTTAGACAAAGCATCAATTTGGCGGCAGACAATTAGGATGACAGCCCACCCAGAAGGTGTGGAAGGCATCCATTACACATGCACTGGAAGGCCAGGCTACCCTCATGGGCATGTGCTGGGTGTGTAGTCATGTGTTGGCGAGCCAGGATATACTGTTGTTTGTGTGTGCAGATGTGTTGTTTAAACGCCCAAGGCTTGCTCCACAGCATGTGTGTTCATGTGTGTTTAGTTTAGCTACAGGGATTGTTCACCAGTGCTTAGCCCTAGGCTCTGTGGTACTCGGGTATCAGGCTAAAAGGGGTTAACGCTCCTGTGTCACGGGGAGTGGTGTCCGTGCCTGATCCCGTGTCTTGGGTGACTTCAGTGGAAAAGGTAAATATAATCCCATGTAAATATACCAAGTTGTCGTGACGCCACCTGTAGTTTCTGTTGAGGTGTCACCAGCGCAGCCACAGTTCACCGCAGGTAGGTGTTATCGCGGCTAGTTGTCAAAGTCCTCTACAGCAAAGTTAGGCATTACAGAGGATGATTTCAAAGCTTATCATCATCCCTCTACTTCATGGAAGTGAATGCTCACCAAATAAAATTATATCAGAAAAACACGGTGATTTTATGCAAAAAACGTATATAAATTTATTATTCAAATAGTTTAAAAATGTACAGATAAATAAGGTTTTTTCAGACAAAGTACACAAAATAGTGTTACATACAATTATATATTGATTATAAAGGTAATTGTAAAATCCATAGACAGCACCCTATAAACTAGGAAAACCCGTGATCTTCTTGTGTGATAAAAAACTAAAAAGACAACAACTCATAAACAAGTGTCAAAAAATTCAATAAGTTTCCATTAGTCACCTATCTCTCACATAGGAGACAGAAGAAAGAGTGATAGTGAAATAACCAATAGGTTTCTATAGGTCACCTATCTCTCACATAGGAGATCATAGAAACAGTGACAAAACTAAATTCAAACTGTGAAAATCAATCTAAAGGGTGATTACCTGGTGTATCTACAGACTCTGCTGCACTCTACATGCACGTTTCGGCTTACGCCTTCATCCAGGAGTGAATACAGCTCCCAACTTCCACCATTATATAGTGTGGAATGACCTATCCCTGAACCAGCCACACCGCACCCGCCCCCTAAAACAGCTGACCGAGATCAGTGTTCATTATTCTGTGGGGTAGAGAAACAACATGGTTGCGCCCATAAAGCGTCACAATCACCATGGTAACCTTAAGACGGCGCATGCCCGGCGTCCTGCGTCCGGATCCGACCACCTCAGCGCGTCATAGTGGTTGCCGTGGATCCGAGGATCAACATCCGCCCGATCGGCGGAAGTCGTCATCGGAGTCCCGGTGTTCACTGTAATTGACGCGCGGCTGGTCCTCTCCTAAGGCGCCGCCCCGAGCATGCGCACCAGGTCTCCCCACGGACTTATTACATAACAGAACACGGACGTAGCTGCAAAGAGCGGGCGCTATTTGAATGGCACAGGGGTAGTTATCTATATCCAAGTGACATATTGTGAATCTTTTGCTCAAATTCAGAAGTAAAGTAAATACAGTGCATTAATTTATGAATAAATAGTGAATAAAACATATGCATATATCGGGCTGTCATACATTGAATAGCTTATACTGGGGCACCTAACATCACAACAGAAATACCTATACATTTAATGGAGAGATTTCTCCTTTCCCACTACTATGACATTAATTATCGAGGAATAGGAAAATAGTGATCTTCTTCCAATAATATATTCTTGCATTCAGATGGAAAACAAGACACATCTTCTCAAAGATCTCTCCTGCGGCAACATAGGAAATCGCAATGTCACAGTATCCCAATACTAGAAAGTGACATAAAAAAAGAGACAAATTAATATCACAATTAAAAATTAATAAAAATAAATATAAAAATAAATGAAAAAATTACTCATAAAAACTTTAATGGTGAAAGTCTGCATAAAAAATAATAAAAAATTATAAACATAGATCAGTACTACTTATAAAAAGAGAACATATTCAGAGTTCAGATAAGGGAATTCTTCAGAGGAATGGGACGAAACTAATATTTTCATTGAGCCCTTTGGGGTAAATCGTGTCTAGTGTCCAGATCCACTTTGTCTCACACTGTGCAAGGAGCTGACTCACATTACCTCCTCGTACCCCAAGTGCTATCCTGTCAATCCCTTTTACTCTAAAACCAGATGGATCACAGTTGTGGAATAGTTTAAAATGCTTCGGTATTGTCCTAAGTACTTCAATCTCTTCTTCCTTTTCTGCCTTTGTTGCTGCAATAATACTCAAAACATGCTCCCGTACCCTCACCTTCATAGATCTTGTGGTAAGGCCTACGTAAATTTTCGAGCAGGGGCATGTCGCGTAATAAACAACAGCTTTGGTAGAGCAATCAATCTGTTGGGTGATTTTGAACTGTTTAGAGCCGTCCGAAGACGAAAAATGTTGGGCCCTCTCTACATTTGGGCAGGCAATACAGTTCCCACATGGTTTACACCCCCATTGGCCACCACGCCGGTTCCCAAAGGGTAGAAAACTCTGGTCACTCTTATCGTAGTGGCTTCGTACTAGGATATCCTTAATATTTTTAGTTCTACGTGCCACAACCGTAGGTCTTGGAGTGAGATACTGTTGCAGGATTGGATCCGTCATCAAAAGGGGCCAGAATTTGGTCAAGCCTTCCTGCATTTTTTCCCAATTTGAATGATATTTTGTAATCATTCGTACTTTCTGATCACCTTGCCTTTCTCTGACCGAATATAGCAGTTCCTGCCTATTGCTGTTCCTTGCTCTATTATACGCTTTCTTTAAAGATCTCATGCTGTAGCCCCTAGCCAGGAATCTAGATTTCAATTCCTTTGCCTGCTTCTCAAAGTCTTCATTAGAGGAGCAAATTCTTCTAATACGGAGAAATTGGCTCGTAGGGATAGATTTCACTATATGGGCGGGATGTGCTGATGAAGCCTGCAGGACCGAATTTGTTGCCGTACTTTTACGGAACAGATCCGTCTGCAATGTTCCTGTTACATCCCTCCTAACCATGACATCAAGGAATTCAATCTCATCCCTGCTGGACTTATAGGTCAAATGAATATTTTTCTCATTATTGTTGAGACGCTTAAAGAACTTATCCAATTCTTCTGAATTACCTTGCCAGATCAAAAACACATCGTCGATGTACCTTGTCCAGAAAAGGACCCGGTCCATCGACTGTGACTGATCCGACATAAAGATGTCCCTCTCCCACAGCCCCAGAAATAGGTTGGCGTATGAGGGGGCAAAGGCCGCCCCCATTGCCGTCCCCTGGAGCTGTAGGTAGAGGGACCCCCCGAAGAAAAAGAAATTATGTTTCAATGCAAAGTCCAGCAGTTCCAAGATGAAATCCCTTTCCTCCCTTGGTCGTGTAGTCATGGATAAGAAGTACTCCACAGCTTTTAACCCGTCTTGGTGACGAATGCTCGTATATAGAGCTTCGATGTCACAAGTCACCATAAGTGAACCATCCCCAAGATGTACTGAGTCAATTTTCTCCAAGAAGCTCCCTGTATCTTTAATATATGAAGGCAGTTCTTCAACCAGGGGCTTCAGCATGTGATCTATGTATTTACATACCTTTTCAAGATAATTGCCCACCCCTGATACAATTGGCCTTCCGGGTGGATGTTCTTTACCCTTATGTATTTTGGGCAAGAGGTATAAAGTTGGAATTTTTGGTTCCTTTACCCATAAGGCCTCTATTAGTTCTTTTGTGGCTACATCATTGCTCACTGCTGTCTCTAGAATCTTCTTGTATTCCAGGGAAAAGGAGTTCGATGGATTGTATGTTAGTTTCTGGTAACACGATTTGTCCCTCAATTGTCTATATACCTCCTTCTCATAGAGATCACACGGCCAAATCACAACATTCCCGCCCTTGTCCGCAGGTTTAATCTGTATGTCTTTCAGATTTTTTATTCTTTTGAGGGCCTCACGTTCGGCCCTTGAGAGATTGTCTATATGAATCCCATTTGGGATTTTTGAAAATTCCTCAGTGACCAATCTCACAAATAGTTCAATATTTGGACATGCGGACAAGGGCGGGAAGTAAGCTGACCGTGTACGTACACAGAGGGGGACTTTTCCCATAGTTGACTGATCGTGTTCCAGAGCTAATTCCTCCAAAACTCCCATTGTCTCACCTTCAGAGAGGGAGACTGGATCCTGTTTTCCCTTATGGAACCATCTCTTCAGCATCAGGGTCCTGGCAAATATGTGCAGGTCTTTTACTGCGGAGAAAAGTTCAAAGCGTGAGCTAGGTGAAAAAGAAAATCCCCTAGACAACACTGCCAATTCAGTATCTGAAAACACATGATCTGAAAGATTGATTACCCTTGATGTCTCTGGGAAAACTGCTGGTCTTTTACTCCCGGGATGTTGGTAATTCCCTTTACGTTTATTTCTAAACCGGGTCGTCATTGGTGAAAAGCCTGCTCCAGATAGTCCACCTGATGATGCTTGTGAAGACACTGATTCTGACCGTTGGTTATCCCTAGGCGTAAAGTTTCTTCGCCATCTATATACCTTCTGCTGCTCATAGTCAGTTAGATCCCTGGTCAGTTTTTTAGAATGGGTCTCCCTTATAGTTTTCTCCCATTCCTCTGAATTCTTGGTCATTAGAGAATCAAAAGTCAAAATCTCCTCTGTAGTGGAGATCTGCTTCAATTTTTCATATGTGCTATCTAGTTCTTTCTCTAGACTCTCCAACGATGTTTGGTTGTAATTGACCAATAGTTCCATCATTTTTAAGGAGCCATTGGTACAGACCTCCTCCCACTTTGTTATAAAGTTACTATCCTCTACAGGGAATGAAGGAAACACCTGAATACGGAGTCCCCTAGGGACCATTTTTTTCTGTACATAGTTTTCCAAAAAAGCTTTATTCCACCAGATCTTAGTGCGACGGTGTAACAAGCGTTTAGTGGAGGTCTGTAATTCAATTTTTCCCCTCTGAATCTCCGAATTAGTCCCTGGTACCCCCCCATTAAAAACCTTAGAACACTGTGCCTGCCAGGCTAGGTCTCTGGACTTGTAATCCATGTCTGTATGCTCGAGTTATCTGTGAAAAATACACAGCAAAAGATATACACCAAAGTTAGGCATTACAGAGGATGATTTCAAAGCTTATCATCATCCCTCTACTTCATGGAAGTGAATGCTCACCAAATAAAATTATATCAGAAAAACACGGTGATTTTATGCAAAAAACGTATATAAATTTATTATTCAAATAGTTTAAAAATGTACAGATAAATAAGGTTTTTTCAGACAAAGTACACAAAATAGTGTTACATACAATTATATATTGATTATAAAGGTAATTGTAAAATCCATAGACAGCACCCTATAAACTAGGAAAACCCGTGATCTTCTTGTGTGATAAAAAACTAAAAAGACAACAACTCATAAACAAGTGTCAAAAAATTCAATAAGTTTCCATTAGTCACCTATCTCTCACATAGGAGACAGAAGAAAGAGTGATAGTGAAATAACCAATAGGTTTCTATAGGTCACCTATCTCTCACATAGGAGATCATAGAAACAGTGACAAAACTAAATTCAAACTGTGAAAATCAATCTAAAGGGTGATTACCTGGTGTATCTACAGACTCTGCTGCACTCTACATGCACGTTTCGGCTTACGCCTTCATCCAGGAGTGAATACAGCTCCCAACTTCCACCATTATATAGTGTGGAATGACCTATCCCTGAACCAGCCACACCGCACCCGCCCCCTAAAACAGCTGACCGAGATCAGTGTTCATTATTCTGTGGGGGTAGAGAAACAACATGGTTGCGCCCATAAAGCGTCACAATCACCATGGTAACCTTAAGACGGCGCATGCCCGGCGTCCTGCGTCCGGATCCGACCACCTCAGCGCGTCATAGTGGTTGCCGTGGATCCGAGGATCAACATCCGCCCGATCGGCGGAAGTCGTCATCGGAGTCCCGGTGTTCACTGTAATTGACGCGCGGCTGGTCCTCTCCTAAGGCGCCGCCCCGAGCATGCGCACCAGGTCTCCCCACGGACTTATTACATAACAGAACACGGACGTAGCTGCAAAGAGCGGGCGCTATTTGAATGGCACAGGGGTAGTTATCTATATCCAAGTGACATATTGTGAATCTTTTGCTCAAATTCAGAAGTAAAGTAAATACAGTGCATTAATTTATGAATAAATAGTGAATAAAACATATGCATATATCGGGCTGTCATACATTGAATAGCTTATACTGGGGCACCTAACATCACAACAGAAATACCTATACATTTAATGGAGAGATTTCTCCTTTCCCACTACTATGACATTAATTATCGAGGAATAGGAAAATAGTGATCTTCTTCCAATAATATATTCTTGCATTCAGATGGAAAACAAGACACATCTTCTCAAAGATCTCTCCTGCGGCAACATAGGAAATCGCAATGTCACAGTATCCCAATACTAGAAAGTGACATAAAAAAAGAGACAAATTAATATCACAATTAAAAATTAATAAAAATAAATATAAAAATAAATGAAAAAATTACTCATAAAAACTTTAATGGTGAAAGTCTGCATAAAAAATAATAAAAAATTATAAACATAGATCAGTACTACTTATAAAAAGAGAACATATTCAGAGTTCAGATAAGGGAATTCTTCAGAGGAATGGGACGAAACTAATATTTTCATTGAGCCCTTTGGGGTAAATCGTGTCTAGTGTCCAGATCCACTTTGTCTCACACTGTGCAAGGAGCTGACTCACATTACCTCCTCGTACCCCAAGTGCTATCCTGTCAATCCCTTTTACTCTAAAACCAGATGGATCACAGTTGTGGAATAGTTTAAAATGCTTCGGTATTGTCCTAAGTACTTCAATCTCTTCTTCCTTTTCTGCCTTTGTTGCTGCAATAATACTCAAAACATGCTCCCGTACCCTCACCTTCATAGATCTTGTGGTAAGGCCTACGTAAATTTTCGAGCAGGGGCATGTCGCGTAATAAACAACAGCTTTGGTAGAGCAATCAATCTGTTGGGTGATTTTGAACTGTTTAGAGCCGTCCGAAGACGAAAAATGTTGGGCCCTCTCTACATTTGGGCAGGCAATACAGTTCCCACATGGTTTACACCCCCATTGGCCACCACGCCGGTTCCCAAAGGGTAGAAAACTCTGGTCACTCTTATCGTAGTGGCTTCGTACTAGGATATCCTTAATATTTTTAGTTCTACGTGCCACAACCGTAGGTCTTGGAGTGAGATACTGTTGCAGGATTGGATCCGTCATCAAAAGGGGCCAGAATTTGGTCAAGCCTTCCTGCATTTTTTCCCAATTTGAATGATATTTTGTAATCATTCGTACTTTCTGATCACCTTGCCTTTCTCTGACCGAATATAGCAGTTCCTGCCTATTGCTGTTCCTTGCTCTATTATACGCTTTCTTTAAAGATCTCATGCTGTAGCCCCTAGCCAGGAATCTAGATTTC
This sequence comes from Allobates femoralis, assembly GCA_033576535.1. Classification (NCBI taxonomy): domain Eukaryota; kingdom Metazoa; phylum Chordata; class Amphibia; order Anura; family Aromobatidae; genus Allobates; species Allobates femoralis. The sequence continues at coordinate 176,259,271 of JARQOC010000006.1, read as the reverse complement.
AATTCCTTTGCCTGCTTCTCAAAGTCTTCATTAGAGGAGCAAATTCTTCTAATACGGAGAAATTGGCTCGTAGGGATAGATTTCACTATATGGGCGGGATGTGCTGATGAAGCCTGCAGGACCGAATTTGTTGCCGTACTTTTACGGAACAGATCCGTCTGCAATGTTCCTGTTACATCCCTCCTAACCATGACATCAAGGAATTCAATCTCATCCCTGCTGGACTTATAGGTCAAATGAATATTTTTCTCATTATTGTTGAGACGCTTAAAGAACTTATCCAATTCTTCTGAATTACCTTGCCAGATCAAAAACACATCGTCGATGTACCTTGTCCAGAAAAGGACCCGGTCCATCGACTGTGACTGATCCGACATAAAGATGTCCCTCTCCCACAGCCCCAGAAATAGGTTGGCGTATGAGGGGGCAAAGGCCGCCCCCATTGCCGTCCCCTGGAGCTGTAGGTAGAGGGACCCCCCGAAGAAAAAGAAATTATGTTTCAATGCAAAGTCCAGCAGTTCCAAGATGAAATCCCTTTCCTCCCTTGGTCGTGTAGTCATGGATAAGAAGTACTCCACAGCTTTTAACCCGTCTTGGTGACGAATGCTCGTATATAGAGCTTCGATGTCACAAGTCACCATAAGTGAACCATCCCCAAGATGTACTGAGTCAATTTTCTCCAAGAAGCTCCCTGTATCTTTAATATATGAAGGCAGTTCTTCAACCAGGGGCTTCAGCATGTGATCTATGTATTTACATACCTTTTCAAGATAATTGCCCACCCCTGATACAATTGGCCTTCCGGGTGGATGTTCTTTACCCTTATGTATTTTGGGCAAGAGGTATAAAGTTGGAATTTTTGGTTCCTTTACCCATAAGGCCTCTATTAGTTCTTTTGTGGCTACATCATTGCTCACTGCTGTCTCTAGAATCTTCTTGTATTCCATGGAAAAGGAGTTCGATGGATTGTATGTTAGTTTCTGGTAACACGATTTGTCCCTCAATTGTCTATATACCTCCTTCTCATAGAGATCACACGGCCAAATCACAACATTCCCGCCCTTGTCCGCAGGTTTAATCTGTATGTCTTTCAGATTTTTTATTCTTTTGAGGGCCTCACGTTCGGCCCTTGAGAGATTGTCTATATGAATCCCATTTGGGATTTTTGAAAATTCCTCAGTGACCAATCTCACAAATAGTTCAATATTTGGACATGCGGACAAGGGCGGGAAGTAAGCTGACCGTGTACGTACACAGAGGGGGACTTTTCCCATAGTTGACTGATCGTGTTCCAGAGCTAATTCCTCCAAAACTCCCATTGTCTCACCTTCAGAGAGGGAGACTGGATCCTGTTTTCCCTTATGGAACCATCTCTTCAGCATCAGGGTCCTGGCAAATATGTGCAGGTCTTTTACTGCGGAGAAAAGTTCAAAGCGTGAGCTAGGTGAAAAAGAAAATCCCCTAGACAACACTGCCAATTCAGTATCTGAAAACACATGATCTGAAAGATTGATTACCCTTGATGTCTCTGGGAAAACTGCTGGTCTTTTACTCCCGGGATGTTGGTAATTCCCTTTACGTTTATTTCTAAACCGGGTCGTCATTGGTGAAAAGCCTGCTCCAGATAGTCCACCTGATGATGCTTGTGAAGACACTGATTCTGACCGTTGGTTATCCCTAGGCGTAAAGTTTCTTCGCCATCTATATACCTTCTGCTGCTCATAGTCAGTTAGATCCCTGGTCAGTTTTTTAGAATGGGTCTCCCTTATAGTTTTCTCCCATTCCTCTGAATTCTTGGTCATTAGAGAATCAAAAGTCAAAATCTCCTCTGTAGTGGAGATCTGCTTCAATTTTTCATATGTGCTATCTAGTTCTTTCTCTAGACTCTCCAACGATGTTTGGTTGTAATTGACCAATAGTTCCATCATTTTTAAGGAGCCATTGGTACAGACCTCCTCCCCTGATCTGGCAAGGTAATTCAGAAGAATTGGATAAGTTCTTTAAGCGTCTCAACAATAATGAGAAAAATATTCATTTGACCTATAAGTCCAGCAGGGATGAGATTGAATTCCTTGATGTCATGGTTAGGAGGGATGTAACAGGAACATTGCAGACGGATCTGTTCCGTAAAAGTACGGCAACAAATTCGGTCCTGCAGGCTTCATCAGCACATCCCGCCCATATAGTGAAATCTATCCCTACGAGCCAATTTCTCCGTATTAGAAGAATTTGCTCCTCTAATGAAGACTTTGAGAAGCAGGCAAAGGAATTGAAATCTAGATTCCTGGCTAGGGGCTACAGCATGAGATCTTTAAAGAAAGCGTATAATAGAGCAAGGAACAGCAATAGGCAGGAACTGCTATATTCGGTCAGAGAAAGGCAAGGTGATCAGAAAGTACGAATGATTACAAAATATCATTCAAATTGGGAAAAAATGCAGGAAGGCTTGACCAAATTCTGGCCCCTTTTGATGACGGATCCAATCCTGCAACAGTATCTCACTCCAAGACCTACGGTTGTGGCACGTAGAACTAAAAATATTAAGGATATCCTAGTACGAAGCCACTACGATAAGAGTGACCAGAGTTTTCTACCCTTTGGGAACCGGCGTGGTGGCCAATGGGGGTGTAAACCATGTGGGAACTGTATTGCCTGCCCAAATGTAGAGAGGGCCCAACATTTTTCGTCTTCGGACGGCTCTAAACAGTTCAAAATCACCCAACAGATTGATTGCTCTACCAAAGCTGTTGTTTATTACGCGACATGCCCCTGCTCGAAAATTTACGTAGGCCTTACCACAAGATCTATGAAGGTGAGGGTACGGGAGCATGTTTTGAGTATTATTGCAGCAACAAAGGCAGAAAAGGAAGAAGAGATTGAAGTACTTAGGACAATACCGAAGCATTTTAAACTATTCCACAACTGTGATCCATCTGGTTTTAGAGTAAAAGGGATTGACAGGATAGCACTTGGGGTACGAGGAGGTAATGTGAGTCAGCTCCTTGCACAGTGTGAGACAAAGTGGATCTGGACACTAGACACGATTTACCCCAAAGGGCTCAATGAAAATATTAGTTTCGTCCCATTCCTCTGAAGAATTCCCTTATCTGAACTCTGAATATGTTCTCTTTTTATAAGTAGTACTGATCTATGTTTATAATTTTTTATTATTTTTTATGCAGACTTTCACCATTAAAGTTTTTATGAGTAATTTTTTCATTTATTTTTATATTTATTTTTATTAATTTTTAATTGTGATATTAATTTGTCTCTTTTTTTATGTCACTTTCTAGTATTGGGATACTGTGACATTGCGATTTCCTATGTTGCCGCAGGAGAGATCTTTGAGAAGATGTGTCTTGTTTTCCATCTGAATGCAAGAATATATTATTGGAAGAAGATCACTATTTTCCTATTCCTCGATAATTAATGTCATAGTAGTGGGAAAGGAGAAATCTCTCCATTAAATGTATAGGTATTTCTGTTGTGATGTTAGGTGCCCCAGTATAAGCTATTCAATGTATGACAGCCCGATATATGCATATGTTTTATTCACTATTTATTCATAAATTAATGCACTGTATTTACTTTACTTCTGAATTTGAGCAAAAGATTCACAATATGTCACTTGGATATAGATAACTACCCCTGTGCCATTCAAATAGCGCCCGCTCTTTGCAGCTACGTCCGTGTTCTGTTATGTAATAAGTCCGTGGGGAGACCTGGTGCGCATGCTCGGGGCGGCGCCTTAGGAGAGGACCAGCCGCGCGTCAATTACAGTGAACACCGGGACTCCGATGACGACTTCCGCCGATCGGGCGGATGTTGATCCTCGGATCCACGGCAACCACTATGACGCGCTGAGGTGGTCGGATCCGGACGCAGGACGCCGGGCATGCGCCGTCTTAAGGTTACCATGGTGATTGTGACGCTTTATGGGCGCAACCATGTTGTTTCTCTACCCCCACAGAATAATGAACACTGATCTCGGTCAGCTGTTTTAGGGGGCGGGTGCGGTGTGGCTGGTTCAGGGATAGGTCATTCCACACTATATAATGGTGGAAGTTGGGAGCTGTATTCACTCCTGGATGAAGGCGTAAGCCGAAACGTGCATGTAGAGTGCAGCAGAGTCTGTAGATACACCAGGTAATCACCCTTTAGATTGATTTTCACAGTTTGAATTTAGTTTTGTCACTGTTTCTATGATCTCCTATGTGAGAGATAGGTGACCTATAGAAACCTATTGGTTATTTCACTATCACTCTTTCTTCTGTCTCCTATGTGAGAGATAGGTGACTAATGGAAACTTATTGAATTTTTTGACACTTGTTTATGAGTTGTTGTCTTTTTAGTTTTTTATCACACAAGAAGATCACGGGTTTTCCTAGTTTATAGGGTGCTGTCTATGGATTTTACAATTACCTTTATAATCAATATATAATTGTATGTAACACTATTTTGTGTACTTTGTCTGAAAAAACCTTATTTATCTGTACATTTTTAAACTATTTGAATAATAAATTTATATACGTTTTTTGCATAAAATCACCGTGTTTTTCTGATATAAAGTCCTCTACAGGTAGGGCTGGAACTCCGGGGCAGCGTTCCTGTATGGGGATCAAGCTCATGAAAGGAAATAAAGGCAGAGGCAAAGTCACTTTTCCGCCGGGAACTTTACTGTTAACTTGCATTGGCATCATACAAAGTTACAAGTTCAGCACTTTAGATGTTACAAGAACAGGTAGCTTAACGGGTGTCAGCAAGTACATGCCAGGTGGTATGGTTGAAGCCTTGGTGTACCTTCTTTAGCTAACCCGTGTGTGTTCTTCCCTGCTTTACAGTTTGGTGTGAAGCCTGGTGACTTTGAATCCAGCCTGGCATACTTTCCTCTCTCACCTTTTCTGTGGTTGCGTAACCCTCTACTGGCTGGCAGCTCGTTCCGTTGGTGGTGCCTGTTAACCTTCTTGTGGACTGCTGTGGTGCCCAGGAGACTATTAGACTCCACAAGAAACCGGATTCTCTGGCGTGCTTGTAGCTCCAGCAGTCTGCTGTCTCCGTTGCCCGGTAAGCTGTCTGGGAGAACCTATTAATGGCCCCTCTTTCCCAGACCATCTGCTTTCCTGGAAAGCTCCTTTCTTCTTAAACACTGTATTCTTCTGACATCTCTCCTCATGGTCCCTCAGCCGAGAGACCTAGTAGCAAATAACAAAAAGGCCAAAGACCTAGAGGCAAAGACCTAACACCTAAGACTTAGAGGCAAAGAACTTTTTCACCTTAGAGGTGAATTTATTCCCTCCCGGCTAACCTCCCACCCTGTATGGTAATGTTGGATTGCTTGAGATGGGTACCACCCACCATCCTAGGGTCCACCTGCAGCTGTAGCATCTGCACCTCTTGTACAGGTGCAGTACCTTTCTGTGAGGCCTGCTTCACGTGTTGCCACACCAGCACCTGTAATGTGTTTGGGTGTTTGCCTTTCAATGGATGTTGGAAAATGTAGTGTAGGGCTGATATGTTTGTCATCTTTTTTTTTTTTTGCGTTTCTCAAACTTGATTTTTATTTCCACAGACTGTTTTTCGTATTTCCGTGTGCTGCAATGTCTCGTCGGTTTTTAGGGCACGTGGAGGTGGGTGGTTATGATTTTTTTTTTTTGGTTTGTGCGAATGTTCTGTTGTTTATTTACAGTATTTAATTGATTTTTTTTTTATCATTTAAAGGATGACTCCGGATTGGAATGGGAGCCGGAGGGTGAGGATGTGCTGGTTGCTGGAGAGGATCATGTGAGTATACATCCAGCCTTCAAACATTTTTGCCTTAAGGCATCATCTGTATGTTCTTCGGTTATGACACTGCTCCTTTTTTTCTGCAGGGACCAGAGTCATCTGGAGAAGTGGCTGGGGGTCCATCCCATAGTTGTCACGCCAAAGCCAGAGGCGCTGGGACCCGTGTAAGTAATGTTAACATATTGTGTTCTTCCCACACCAGGGTACTGCCCATTTTCCCAGTTTCAGAAGGAAATGTGTGGCCCATCATCAGGGCAATTGTCAGTAGATGAAGGCCCACACATTTCCATAGAAACGGGTATTGTAGACTATGTATGTAGTTTATGTTAGTTTATTTTTTGTGAAAGCATAGCGATGCAGGGTTTACTACCAGCCTCAATATGGCTGATTTTTTACGACTGGCCATTTGCCAGCAACCATCGAAGTGTGGTTGAAAACTGGTGCCATTTTGCCGGTGGACTGTCCCTGTTGTTGAATGTTCGCGTTAGGCTGGCCAGAACATTCAGCAATGTGTGTTTTGCGTAACAGAAAATGACACATAGGTATACAATTATATAGTACCTAACCACACCTGTACCCGTGTAAAGCAGTGATGGAGTCAAGGAGGAGACAGCGGTCGTGTTCTGTCATGAGGAGCCCGGGGGACAGCGGCTAGCTGCGTCCAGGATGGGGCGTGGGAAGCCCTCCTGGCCACACCCGGCCGCTGTTCCACAGCTACCTTCTTCCCGTACAAAAGTCCTTTACACAGTAGACGGTGGCTCAGTGGTTAGCATAGTTTCTGGTGGCTTAGTGGTCAACACAGTATATGACGGTTGAGTGGACAGCACAGTCTATGCTTGTTATCGTTATTCCACACATTGATGTAGTGTTTTGAACATGGCTGGGTATTTCCCCTTTGTCATTGTGTGGTTAACAAGTTACACACGGAGGGCAAAAAGCAGACACAGGATGACTTTGTGTCCTCAACTGCGGGCCCAACCTAACTCATCGTGATATGATGTTCGATCACAATGGACAAGCAACACTATGTTGCTAAATGTGCCAGCCTTCAAAATCATTACACAATCTTCCTGTTGGAGTGGGACCTGACCCACAGCTGTAAACTTTCTGTAATGCAGTCCTGGTCTCATCATTGAAAGTTACATCTATACTAACTGGTTGTCCAATACACATATTAGGTAAATGTATGATGCGCAGTTGTTTTAACGTTGCAATTTAGTTCTTTTTTTTGGGTTTCTCCACCAGGCTTCCAAAAGGTCTCGCAAGGCCGTTACAGAAGATGTGCTAGATAAGCAACTCCTCATCCAGCTAGTGGAAGCACGGGCTCCTTTGTGTGGGATCCTCTCACCCACCAGCATAGTAATATGGCGCAGATTATTCAACTGTGGGATGAATTGTGTGCTGGGGTGGTCCGAGGATGGAGAAGTCTTAATCGGTCAGGCCAAGCTCGTCACTGTAAGTAATTTGATCTTCTTTGTGTGCATTTATTGTTACTTGTGGTCACAGGTATTTCCCTCCTAATTGTGTGACTGATGGCTCATAATGTCACATGGCATGGGAGTCAAGACAGGAAACGGGGTACTCTGCACCGGGCCATGGGGTCGCTTGCTTCATTAGGGATGTCACGTCGGTCGCAAACTGGGCCCTGGTCACAGGCTGACTCACTGAAAAGGGGGTTAACACTAGAAGTCCCAGAGACGGGTCATTTGACCGTTTTACCATTGAAAACCAAGGATCCTTTAAATTCCCGGGACTTCTAGTGTTAATAACAGAGGATATGGTTAAAGTTTGACACGCCACCCGGACTTATGTGGCCATTAAGGGACACTGCTGCCTGCATGGCAGATGGGGATTATGACTTGGGGGCAGCCGAGGTGGTAAGCCCTTTCCGGGTAGGGCTGTTGTTTCCTAGGCAGTAGTGGTAGATTGTGCACCTGAAAATCACATCACAAATAGCACCGTCAGTTAATTGGCAGGCAAAAGTTTACCACAGCTTTAAACAGTCATGGTGCTGGATAACATGTTGCTGTCAAAGAGAGAGACTGAGGCACAGGCAGGATTCGACGCGTTGTACTGTTCAAAGTTAACAGAGTGCTGTCCATGGAGTCTGCATCGGGGTACGGGGCTCTCCTACCCTGCTGGGTCATTCACCCTCCTTTTCTGTGCCTTGTGTATTAATGCGGCTCTGCAAATGATTTTCCGGATAAATGTTTCCTCCCGGGTACTGTTCGGACAGGCTACTCGAGTCCTTTCTGTATAACCTCTACGGGTGTATTTCTGAACTCTCCTGTGTTGCTGTGTCTTGGGCCAGATCAAGATCATTCAGTCCTCACTCCTCAGGTTTGCTTTCCAGTATTAAACTTGCGCAGCCACGGATCCGGCGTCCGTACTTGTGCTCCCCTGGGGTGAGTGGGTCACTACTCTGTTTCCCCAAAAATGTTCTTCCTCTATGTCTCCTTCCTCAGACCTCTGGATTTTTGGGCATGGACGTGTTCATTGAACCCCACAGAAGCTATGGTCTGCTCCTCTCAAATATGCAAACGGACTAACTGTTACTGGCTGTTTATTGTCCACTAAGACCACAACATATAAAGGGAAGCAGCTTTGTGTACCCCTTATGCCTTGGAGGTGCTACTGCAGTGTTGTGTCCTGAGTGTGAGGGTAGTTAACCCTTTAGTGATCTTATTGTGGCACTTCACTCTGGGTGTGACACACGTTTTGCCTTTCATTTTGAGATCCTCCTTTATAAATGCATTTGTCAAAATTATACTAACTTGTGTATTCCTCCATTGTTGTGCTTCTATAATCGCAAATTTCTTCAACAAACCAAACAAACCTTGAGTAATGTTGTGTCACAGCCATAATGTGTGATTGTCACAATAGTTTAGGGTATGTTACTGAAACTTTTCTTTTACACATGCAAGTGACATTGTGATGTGTAAATGGCGCAACATCCGCGACTGCTTCAGGAAGCATCTAAGAGCAGAGGAGGATTTTGCAGGGGTCTAAGGACCAAAAAAACACCTTACAAATACTCGGAGATGCTTGAGTTCCTGCGACCATGCATGTATGCAAGAGGGTAAGGAGGATTAATGTATGTTAATATTGAATGCAATTTGTCTAATTCAGGGTAGCAAGTACACTTTTGTACGGCTGGATTAACACTGCAGTTTACTACCTTCTGTGATTACATCCCTTTGTTGTGCAAAAACCTGGACAGGAACTTTCCAAGAGAAACTTTATTTAAATGTTTTCCACCTGCTGTGGATTCTATTGAAAATCCAGGTTTGGGCTCACAAAGCAAATGGAAGATGATCAGGGGAAAAACTTCTGTGTGAAACCAGCCATACTGCATATGTGGCCTACGCTTTTCATGAAAAACAAAATGGCAGACTTAGCAAAATGCATATATTGAAATTTAAATCTGTGAAAACAATTACAGTAATAAGACGTGTGGTTGAGTTCATTTTTTTTTTCTTAACTACTCTGCATAAAATAACAAATTAAAATAATATAAAAACAGTGTATTTAGTTGATAGTTTTTTTGCAAAAAAATAATTACAAAAACACGATTCACGTGTTCACGGTAAACCTTATCAAAACTGTCCTATCTGTTGTAATAAAAACATGACCATGTGAAATTATACATAATGAGCAGGGTCAAAACAGGTGCAGTGTAAGAAAAGGACTGAGGGCAAAGACACCTTATTGTGTGCAGGGCTCAAGGGGAGGGGCGGGAGGTTGTCATCTCTTAAAGGCAAGAGACAATTAGATAAAAAGTAAGTATAACAATTACAAGTAATTTAACCTGGTAACGTGATTTTTACTCCTCTCACCCACAGCACCCAACGTAGACCCCTGCAGCCACCAATTGCAAGAGACCATCAGCCACTGAAGCAGTCCCGGAACATGTCAGCGGTGATGACTTGGCCACGTCTGCAGACCTATCGGAGGATGACCGTACTGGCACAGGCACAGACTCCAGGCAAGACGTGAGCCATGCAGAAGCCGCTCCAACATCTCTTCCCCTATCGGAGCCACCTGACTCTGGTGCACCTTCTTAACTTGCTGCTTGGGTTGGCCGCCAGCGCCAGAGGGGTTCCAATAGGAGTCTTGACCCTGAGGTTGCACATTGGTCTCAGACCCATCAGAACATGTATAATGAGCTGGCCCTCAAGATGACAGATGGCTTGCAGCGTGTCCAAAATGAGCTGATGGATCTGAGATCAAATGTGCAATGAAATTCGAATTTGTATTTCAAAACAATAAGCAGGGAGATGGAAGAGATTTCGAGTGAGCAGCAGGCTTACATAATACAGTGTTGTCAGGAGGCTGTCCGGAAAGCCAAACTGATGGCTCCCAACATGCAGCTACAGCAACAGACTCGGGCCACCCAACACCCCTCCCACAGTCCTCCTCCAGTTGGCAGCACTGATACATCGTTACGTGATCACACTGAAAGCCGGGTACATGTTCCACTTGTACCAACTGTGGAGTCATGTAGCCTGCTTGAGTCTTTGAGGGAGCCAAATCTGCCACATTATACATTGCAACATCACATGGCAGTGGGGAGCATTGTTGACATTCAAACAGCTTCCTTTGGAAGAAGACACACCCTTCTAACCGGCTCAAGCATCCAAGGAGACAACGTTATACACACCCGACCAACCCATGGTACTCCAGCAACCCAAGGGTATGTGTATCCATACTCCCACCAAGTGAGGCAAGGTTCTGGATCACAGTGGCCCTACCAGCCAACACATTCTCACCAACATGGGCGATTGCGACGGAGTGAATCCAGCCCACTTGGACAGTCAACATATGACTTCCCACAAGCAGGTCAACAGTTTGCTTCTTCGGATCAAATTATGCCTTCTTAGGGACTAATTATCAAGAAAAATATTAATAACCTAGTGTTAGGTGCTCAAGTAGAGTTTCCAACCCGTTTAAAAATAATCAAATTAACTTGGCACAAAAATATTGAAAATAGAAGATTTTTATTAAGTAGCTTGTCTGGGCAGAATTATAAAGCAAAACGTTTCGGCCTACTGGCCTTCCTCAGTTGCTAAACAAAAGAACAAAGAAAATACATTTTACATGATCAATATTCATGCTCCATAAGGTAATACTGAATAAAACAAAATATAGATATAAATTTATACCATTAATTCTTGTCAACATGCTACTTCATTACTGACGATGTTGTCATTCACATAGGCTGTATGGAAGGTAAAATAGTCTTGTTCAGACAAGGGGATTTAAACAGACAAGAAATAGACATATTGTATAAGATTCAATATAAGAAAAGAGATTTGGCACAAAGGCTCCAATGGTAATACCACCTAAAAGATCAAATTCATATGTATCATGCATTAATATACAACACTCACCAAGATAATGACGCTTATAGAACCGCACTGCAATGCCAAAGATAACAGCATACTGAACGCTGTATTTCATGTGTATTTATCCTTCTAACCCGGAACTAGGAAGCAGCACATGATCCAGCGTCATAGAGACGCGCGCGCGCATGCACATAAGTTATGTTATCGGTAATCAGCGTTACCGAGTCATGTGCTCCCGCGTCACAAGCTTGCGGTCATGTGACATCACGTCATAGAGACGCATGTGCATGCGTAAAAACAGTATTGCCGGTCATAGTAGTACTGGTCTCAAATTGCAAGACACAGTAACGTAATATAGCATTGATCACTATATCTAACAGGGCTCTATACGGAGAAGGCTAAAGGGAAAGGTAGAGAGACAAGAAAAAGAAAGAAAAGGAAAAGATATAGATAAAGAAAGGGCAGCCAGTGACAAAAGGAGAGATGGAAGAAAAAAGGGAGAAAAAATGAAATGGGGAATATAATGGAGTAAAAAGAATTACCTTCACCAAAGGAAAGGAGTCAACGATTCTGAGGAAAAAAAGAGTAAAAAATAAGTAATTATAGAAAACTCACAGTGTCATAGTCATGATTAAGACCTCTAGGAGATAAAGTTTGTAATCTATATATCCAATACGCTTCGCGCATACGCATTTGTTTCTGGAGATTACCCCCCCCTGCGTGGTAGGAATACCCCTGCGTGGTAGGAATATCCCTTCTAACACTTGGTATTTGAGTTGAGAAACTCTATGGCCCATTGTGTTAAAATGATAAGGTAGTGGTAAACTCTTTTTCTCACATCGTATGTTCGATTTATGTTGGGATATTCTGTCCCTGATATGTTGAGTCGTTTCACCCACCTAAATGAGTTCACACGGACATTTTATGGCATATATGACATTGGTCGAATTGCACGTAAAAAATCCTTTGATGGGGATACCCTCACCCGTATGTGGGTGGTAAATCTTATCTCCTTTCGTAATATTATTACATTGAAGACAGTTCAAGCATGGAAAAGTTCCATGTCTTCTAGTCGATAAGAAGGATTGCCGAGTTACTTTAAGGGCTGAACCGACATCAGCTCTAATTAAACGGTCTTTAAGATTTTTGGCTCTCCTGAAACAGGGTAAAAAGTTATCCTGAAATTCAGGAATCGTAGGGTAACCTGATCACAAAATACCCCAAAATTTCCGTATTGAAGCTTGAAGTTTATAGAAAAAAGGGTGAAAGGTGTGCACCAATGGAAGCCGATTGCCAACTTTTCTCTGAGTCAAAAGATGACTGGAATTTTTTAATGTTTTTAAAGGATAACCTCTATCCGAAAATCTCTGACACATTTCTGATTGTCTTTGATCCAGCTCTGTGTAAACAGAGAGAATTTTGCGTACCCTATTTAGTTGTGACAGGGGGATCGATTTTTTGACAGTCTTTGGATGACAACTGGAAAAATATAGAAGGCTATTACGGTCTGTTGTTTTCCTAAAGATATCGAACATTAGAACATTATCCATCATATATACCCAGTGTATCCAGATAACTGACACGGTCTCGGCTATAGCTTATAGAAAATTGAAGCTCTGACCATATAGAATTAAGATATGTATGAAATTCCAAGCAATCTTGGACAGGGCCCCCCCATATGCAAAAAATGTCAGCAATGTAACGTCCCCAAAATTTCACATACTCTTTATAGTATGCATGAGTATAGACAAATTTATTCTCAAATGATTACTGACGACATATAACAATTTGCATATGGGAGGGCTACGTTAGACCCCATCGCTGTCCCTTGTCATTGTAAATAGTAGGTATCTTGAAAAGAAAAAAAAATCTCGTGTAACACCAGTGAGAGACATTGTAACAGGAATTCTTTCACATCCATATCAAAAAAATGTAACATCACTAGTTCCTCAACTGCATCTAGACCTTTTTGATGAGTAATCGAAGTGTAAATGCTAGTAACATCCCAAGAGACCAAAAATAGTCTAAATCCCTAGATAACCTACCATTAATCTGTTGAATAAAATCACCAGTGTCCAAAATGAAAGAGGGTGTAGTTTTAATCAATGAAGTTAACATTTTATCTAAAAAAATTGAAATCGGTGAAAGAATGGACTCCGAAGAGGTCACTATAGGACGTCCAGGCGGGTTATAAAAAGACTTTTAGGGCGTAAGCCCGGTATAAAAAAACTTTTAGGGCGTAAGCCGGTATAAATAGACTTTTAGGGCTAAACCGGCATAAAAAGACTTTTAGGGCGTAAGCCGGCATAAAAAGGCTTTTAGGGTGTAAGCCGGCATAAAAAGACTTTTAAGGCGTAAGGCGGCATAAAAAGACTTTTAGGGCGTAAGGCGGCATAAAAAGCCTTTTAGGGCGTAAACCGGCATAAAAACACTTTTAGGGCGTAAACCGGCATAAAAAGACTTTTAGGGCGTAAGCCATTTTGCATCAATGATGCCCTGCCTAAGACATAACTGTAATAGTTGAGTAATCTTAGATCTAATTGCAGGAGTAGGATTAGAAGACAAAGGTGTATATACAGTCGTATCAGATAGTTGTCTAAGATTACTCAACTATTACAGTTATGTCTTAGGCGGGGCATCATTGATGCAAATGGTGTCGAGTTTTTGACTAAGTCTCATCCGATTATTCCGGTATTTAGGTAAAATATAAAAGTACATAAGCATCTTGATAAGCCGCCTGGACGTCCTATAGTGGCCTCTACGGAGTCCATTCTTTCACCGATTTCAATTTTTTTTTAGATAAAATGTTAACTCCATTGATTAAAACTACACCCTCTTTCATTTTGGATACTGGTGATTTTATTCAACAGATTAAATCCCTAGATAACCTACCATTAGACTATTTGTTGGTCTCTTGGGATGTTACTAGCCTTTACACTTCGATTACTCATCAAAAAGGTCTAGATGCAGTTGAGGAACTACTGATGTTACATTTTTTTGTATGGATGTGAAAGAATTCCTGTTACAATGTCTCTCACTAGACACTACACTAGAATTTTTTTCTTTTTCAAGATACCTACTATTTACAACGACAAGGGACCGCGATGGGGTCTAACTAGGCCTCCCCCCATATGCAAATTGTTATATGTCGTCATTTGAGAATAAATTTGTCTATACTCATGCATACTATAAAGAGTATGGCCTTGTTCACACTCACCTGCGTTTTTGGAACTCTCTGCGTTTTTCTGCATTTTTCCAAAAACGCAGGTGAGTTAACGCAGGGTACATTTAAGTGTACATGCGTTTTTCAGCTCCACTTGCGTCTTTTTCCCCCAGTCCAAAAAACGCTGCATGCAGCGTTTTTTGGGTGCTGGAAAAAAAACGCAGGGGTTGTTTCCAAAAACGCATGCATTTTTTTTTAACATGGAGTCCTATGGGAAACACATGCGTTAACACAGGGTGCATATAGGCACCTGCGTTAACGCATGCGTTTCCCATAGGGCCCCATGTTAAAAAAACACATGCGTTTCTATAACATGGGGCCCTATGGGAAACGCATGCGTTTTTAAATGGCTCATTTAGGCACCCTGCGTTAACGCTAGCGTTTTTGCATGCGTTTTTGGGCAAAAAATGACTAAGTCCAAAAACGTTGCAAATCCTTTCAGACACAAAAGGGACATTTTTTAGCACTCTTAAAAAAACGCATGTGGTTTTAGGAGTGCTAAAAAAAATGCAAATTGTGTGTGAACAAGGCCGATGTGAAATTTTGGGGACTTTACATTGACGACATTTTTTGCATATGAGGGGGCTCTGTCCAAGATCTCTTGGAATTTCATACATATCTTAATTCTATATGGTCAGAGCTTCAATTTTCTATAAACTATAGCCGAGACCGTGTCATTTATCTGGATACACTGGGTATATAGAATGGATAATGTTCGATATCTTTAGGAAAACAACAGACCGTAATAGCCTTCTATATTTTTCCAGTTGTCATCCAGAGACTGTCAAAAAGCGATCCCCCTGTCACAACTAAATAGGGTACGCAAAATTCTCTCTGTTTACACAGAACTGGATCAGAGACAATCAGAAATGTGTCAGAAATTTTCGGATAGAGGTTATCCTTTAAAAACATTAAAGAATTCCAGTCATCTTTTGACTCAGAGAAAAGTTGGCAATCTGTTTCCATTGGTGCACACCTTTCACCCTTTTATCTATAAACTTCATGGTTCAATACGGAAATTTTGGGGTATTTTGCGATCAGGTTACCCTACGATTCCTGAATTTCAGGAAACTTTTTACCCTGTTTCAGGAGAGCCAAAAATCTTAAAGACCGTTTAATTAAGCTGATGTCGGTTCAGCCCTTAAAGTAACTCGGCAATCCTTCTTATCGACTAGAAGACATGGAACCTTTCCATGCTTGAACTGTCTTCAATGTAATAATATTACGAAAGGATATAAGATTTACCACCCACATACGGGTGAGGGTATCCCCATCAAAGGATTTTTTTACGTGCAATTCGACCAATGTCATATATGCCATAAAATGTCCATGTGGACTCATTTATGTGGGTGAAATAACTCAACATATCAGGGATAGAATATCCCAACATAAATCGAACATACGATGTGAGAAAAAGAGTTTACCACTACCTTATCATTTTAACACAATGGGCCATAGAATTTCTCAACTTAAATACCAAGTGTTAGAAGGGGATATCCCTACCACGCAGGGGGGGTAATCTCCAGAAACAAATGCGTATACGCGAAGCGTATTGGATATATAGATTACAAACTTTATCTCCTAGAGGTCTTAATCATGACTATGACACTGTGAGTTTTCTATAATTTCTTATTTTTGGCTCTTTTTTTTCCTCAGAATTGTTGACTTCTTTCCTTTGGTGAAGGTAATTCTTTTTACTCCATTATATTCCCCATTTCATTTTTTCTCCCTTTTTTCTTCCATCTCTCCTTTTGTCACTGGCTGCCCTTTCTTTATCTATATCTTTTCTTTTCTTTCTTTTTCTTGTCTCTCTAACTTTCCCTTCAGCCTTCTCCGTATAGAGCCCTGTTAGATATAGTGATCAATGCTATATTACATTACTGTGTCTTGCAATTTGAGACCAGTACTACTATGACCGGCAATACTGTTTTTACGCATGCGCATGCGTCTCTATGACGTGATGTCACATGACCGCAAGCTTGTGACGCGGGAGCACATGGCTGGTTACCGATAGAGACGCGTGCATGCGCATGAGTTATGTTATGACGCTGGACCATGTGCTGCTTCCTAGTTCCTGGTTAGGAGGATAAATACACAAGAGATACAGCGTTCAGTACGCTGTTATCTTTGGCATTGCGGTGCGGTTCTATAAGCGTTATAATCTTGGTGAGTGTTATATATTAATGCATGATACATATGAATTAGATCTTTTAGGTGGTATTACCATTGGATCCTTTGTGCCAAATCTCTTTTCTTATATTGAATCTTAGACAAGAATTACAATATGTCTGTTTAAATCCCCTTGTCTGAACAAGACTATTTTACCTTCCATACAGCCTATGTGAATGACAACATCGTCAGTAATGAAGTAGAATGTTGACAAGAATTAATGGTATAAATTTATATCTATATTTTGTTTTATTCAGTGTTACCTTATGGAGCATGAATATTGATCATGTAAAATGTATTTTCTTTGTTCTTTTGTTTAGCAACTGAGGAAGGCCAGTAGGCCGAAACGTTTTGCTTTATAATTCTGCCAGACAAGCTTACTTAATAAAAATCTTCTATTTTCAATATTTTTGTGCTAAGTTATTTTGATTATTCCTATGGACAAACACATGCTCAGCCTACAATGCGGGGGCTGCAGTTGCAACGTGCACCTTGGGTGCCCCAAAGTCCAGCCATTGTTGTGTGCAGCCCACAAGAAAGCGCTATTCGACAAGTAACTACATGCACATGGAGCACTTTGTCTGGAGCGGGGCACAATGTGCCAACCACAACAACTGTGTCCACGACTGTTGACACCGCAACTGAGGAACATGTTGCCAGCATCCCACCAAGGGACTTAACTGAGCTGTAATGTTGTATCACACATAGTCAGTATTTTCCTCTTGTTGACATAATAACACATAGCTATTTTTTAAAGCTAATCAATTCTTATTTGTTCTAAATTGTTGGGTACAATGTGTCATGTATATTTACAAGGGAACGTGACGCTTATTTTAATTTACGGTAATATATGTACCGCCGCTGAAAGCCGGGCGTTGAAGTGATGATGGTTTCAGCAGAGTGTGTTCCAGCTCCCCACAAGTTGAGCTTTTAGCTACATACAACGGTGATGCGTAACGAGGACGATGAGAGGGATGATGAAGTAGTTCTTGTAGTTGTTACCCCTCTGGTGAGATGCTGCAGATGGTGTTGAAGCCCTTTGTTCACCCGCAAGGAGAATGACAGACTGATTCTCCTCAAACTATAGTTTACTGCTTACCGACAGATGTTAAACGATACATGGTACAGTCTGGTTTACCGGTTGTCTTTAACCGGTTCAGGGTCACCCTTATGGAGGTTTCATATGTTCCTTGTTAGTATTTCTGTTAAACTCCTTGATTACTAAAGTGTAACCAAATTCGTAAATCTCTCCTGCCCTTACTACGGTCTGTAGCTAATAGATAAGGTTGGTAGAGTGAGAGGTATTTCCAGCGTTGTGACCTCTCTGACCTTGTACACGCTGGTTCTTCTCGCTCCTCACCCCTCCCTTCTTCCTGCTTCATGAAGCAGCTAGATAGCAGCTAATGTGAATTGTATTTATTTGTTTTAAATGCCGTGTGATAACTGTGTATGTAGTTTTCTTTTGCATTGGCATGTTGGTTGGCAGTTTGAGCCAGAGATAAGATTGTTTACTGTATTACCTGTGTTGACGGGCCCCTTGGGTTGGGAGTCTGCATTTAATCAGGGAGACGGCAGAAGGTGTGTTGAAGTTAGGATTAACTCTCATTATGCTCCACACACGGAGAGTGTTGGGTTAACACTTGAGCAAGTGTTTGCAGGAATCAGATTGTCTACTGGCGCGTCTGGGGAATTACTTTGCCCTGTGGCCATCCAGGAACTAAGGCTTGTAGTTGAAACTTTCTCTTGTTACCGCCGATGTGCCACTTAAAGTATATGTTATAAGATTATGCTTTTATGTTTAACCTATTGAAGCAGTGTGCGTGTGTCAGACAGTGAATACAAGGGAATTGATTGGTATGAGGCTCCTTGGCTGAATTGACTGGTTGTATGAAAGCTGTAAGGATCTGAAAAAAAAAAAAAAAAAAAGGTCCTGATTGACAAGAGCCCACTAGGTTTGATTCCTGGTCAACTGGCACCTGGAATAATTATTCAGGAACACTAGAACGTGTAATCACATAGACACATTCGCTTGAATGAGATAAGCCAAAACCAACTGATACTTGGGGAGGCTGTATGTGCAGTGATTGTGCAGCGTGATTGGGTTCCGGACAAGTTTTAATTTCTTCCCTTTCTAGGAATTGTGATATTTGCATTTATTTACAACGGTTAATATTATATTCTTTGTAATGGAAGTAAGAAATTTTCAACATGTCATGTCCTGATTGCAAACTTGGTTTGATGCTAGCTATATCATTGGCAGGTTGGAGAATTGTTAAAATTACAGACTACGGGTATAATAGAGAACGCACTGGGTTTGGACCTCTATCTGCCACACTTCCAAATTATATGGTATTCCGTCTCAATGTTCATGGTACCCTTGAGGACTGGGCTTTAGGAACATTGTTGACAGATATTGAGGGATACAATCTCTGGTATCCTGGTAATATACAATTCAGGTGCCCCCTGAATAACGGACAGCCAGAGGATCATACCCAGTCCGCGGCAGCTTCGGTTCTCCTCCTTGGATATCAATTGTAGAGTAATTAGTTTTATTTTTCTCTCAACTGTCCTGTATAACTGTTTACACTGTATTTCGTAGGGCATAGCAGTATTGAGGTGTAAGTGCTTTGATTTGATATGACCTGTGAATATTGCCTTTGTACTGTGACATTAGAACAAAGGGGTAGAGCTCAGACTTGGTATTTGGAACACATTTATCCCGAGCCTGTGTCCGCACATGAGTATATCAACCTGCGAGGCAATCCCTGCATAGTTATACCGCTTCATGTAATACCCTACACATATACAGTTAAGAGAAGTTGGAAACAAACCGGATCACCTAAGTGGTATTCACCAAACACTAGGAGTCAGGTGACGCATAATTACAGATACTCAGAGGAGGGTGTAGATTCCGGTATTGAGGTACCAACCTCAGATGATGATTGAGTGATTTTATTCTGCTGTGAAATATGATGTATGAGGAATACATTGGAGTTAGTTTTGGAATTGCATTGTATGCATTGGTGTTTATTTGCCTACTGAGACAGATTTACAACAGGCTTAGAGCAGATCAGAAGGCTCAGTTAGCACTAATTGCCCGGGAGGTTGTGACAACTGGACCGGAACAGAGACTAGAGGATAGGGTTGATTCTAGTTCTGTCTAAAACAGGTGGATTAGCAGAAGTCTAGTCTGAAATAAGAGACTAGAGGATAAGGATGATCCAAGTTTTATTCAGCACGGGTGAATCAGGGAGGTCTAGTCCAGAAATAGCAAATACTGTGGGAGGGATCGCTACCCTTCACAGACGCTATGGGGACCAGTTTCAGTAAGCACCTCACTAGGTCGGAACAAGAAAAGGTTCCTAGACCAAAAATGATAGATTTAGTGAGGGCACAACATGGACGGAGGGCAGTTAAGGATGCAGCCAGGATTTTGCTTAAAGCCCGGATGCCAGCTTCGGGCTGTTTGGACTCTTCCCGTTGGCGGCAGTTTTGCCGTGAAAATGACCAATGGATTCAGAAGCACGGATACGGGCACCAAGTGGAAGCCTGGATCCGGATTTATGAACGCCATCATCCCCTTATAAATGACGATGATGAAGAGTTTATGCGCAGGCATAGAGGACAGAGACAAGTACTACCAGGTGCAGTGCCGGCTGGACACCTGCCACCTTCTAGGGGCAGTGGCCAGCTCGCTCTACCCTTGCCTGTGTCAGGACAGCAAAGCCCTGATATAAAGACAATGTCACCAGTTAGTGTATCAGATGTAACTTCCAGTCCAGCCACGACAGATGACAGTAGGTCACCAGCTTCCACATCCAGCATTAGTACAGTACACTATTCACCCCCACAGTAGAGGTACGGAGGAGGGTAATGCCACATGCCATATACCTGGGGCTGCGGCATCTCCTCCTCCATATGATGATCGTAGCCTCTTTGGGCGTCTTCCAGACACATCTTCAGATGATTCATTTGGCTCTGACACAACAGGGGACGTTAGTCAGGGAACAGGCAGACAAGCATTTAAGATGCAACTATCACTATCTCCGGCCTCCGGAGACACAGAGACTCACGAACCCAGCACCTCAGTTAAGCACTCACAGGCTAAAGATGAGGCTATAGTTCAGCAACAACGACCACAGCCCTATGCACCTGACTATAGCATATCTACACGTTCAAAAGCATGGGCTTGTACAAAATGCAGTGCAGTCAACTCAAAAAAGCTTAACCATTGTAGTGACTGCAACACTGAGAGAACAAAGGAAAACACATGCACGCACGAGACAGTTCTCCCAGTAGTGACACAGGTCACTTCCGAAACAGGGGTTAATGGACAAGCAGGGGCTGCAAAAGAGATAACACAATGGTTTCGCCCATGGACTCGAACTGGTCAATTATCTTTAATCGAATCATTCCCTGACCCCTTTAAAAATCCTATGGGGTTTTGTAAACGGATGAATGATATAACTCAGAATTATGAGGGGACATGGTGTGACATGCATGGTTTATGTACTCTAGCAGCAGGAGCCCCTTTTGCAAGTAAAGTAGAAGACATAAAAGAGGGAAAAGATGGAAATCAATTCCCTGCGATACCTGCAGACAAAAAGACAAAGGAATCTGGGGTCCTCTACATGAATAGACTCAGGGCTGTAGCTAGACAGCTTACAGATCAACTGTATGCAGAATTGCCAGAGGTCATGCAGGAGCAGGATGAAACTGTTGATAAATTCCATGCCCGCTGTGTAACAGCGTTTACTGATCATGATTATGACGTCAAAAATGAGAAAGAAGCAAAATTCCTTAAGACATGTTCTTTAAGGGATTAAGGGAGGACCTTAGGACGGAGGTGACAAAGTCACGGGTGGAATGTCTTTATCAGCCCCTCACTTTGTCACTGCCAATAATAAGGGCCATAGATGATCAATTAACCAAGACAAAGCAAAAGAAGGCTAAGAAACCTGCTTCTGTGATGGTTAATTTGCAGCCAGGGGGACCCTGGAGGCCATACAAAAATCACTGGAATCACTCCAGTATGGCTTGAAACAACCCAAATCTTACACTTCAGAGGAGTGTAAAAAGAGAGGATTGTGTTTTGAATGTGGGCAGAGGGGACACATGAAAAGGGACTGCCCAAACAGGAAAAGATCAGGACAACCAGGACAAACAAAATTTGCAATGAATGTTGCTACTGTCAGTAATGACTCAGACTAGGAAACAGCCCCTTGAAAACCAAATGATTGTAGTCCCCCCTACAGGTGGACCATCAGCCATAGCAAAATTAACCCTTCCCACCGGCAAGAGTGTAGATTGCCTAATTGACATGGGGGCGAGCCGCACAATAATCAGGAAACAACATATGCCGGAACAATACATAACAAACAGAACAATTGAAGGGATGGGGGCAGGTGGCAAAATGAATCCCCTAAGAGAAACTAAGCCAATGATGGTGAGGATTGCACACACAACAGACTTGTGTGCACGGTTGCTTGTGTCTGACACTTGCCCTGTAAATTTGATAGGTGCTGACATACTCAATGCTATGCATGCTGTTATTACCTATGGTAAGAAAGGAATCACAGTAAAGGGTCCTTTGTCTGAATCAATTCTTACTGTAATGATGTCATTCCTTCAGATAGGTGATGACAGACTGCATACGGGTTTGGATGAGCAGATAAATCAGATGCTGCAGGAGGTGCCAACCGCACTATGGGTAAAAGACAAAACTGATGTTGGTTTGCTGAAAATAACGCCAGTGAAAATTAAATTGAAGCCAGGTGTCATACCGGTATGTATCAGACAATATCCCCTGAGCAGAGACCAAGACACAGCCATTTCACATCAGGTGGACGACTATTTGAAGGTGGAAGTTGTAAGGAAATGCCGATCCCCTTATAACACACCACTTTTTCCGGTAAAGAAAAAGCAAATACCTGGTCAACCTGCTGTGTACAGAATGGTCCATGATTTACGTGAAATTAACAAATTGATGGTTATTGACACCCCCATAGTGCCTAACTCGCATACCTTGCTAAACCAAATTCCTCCACAGGCAACAGTCTTTACAGTAATTGATTTGAACAATGCATTCTTTTCGGTTCCACTACATCCGGATAGTCAATTGCTTTTTGCATTTACGCATAAGAACACACAATATTGTTGGACAAGACTACAACAAGGTGGCGCCACTTCTCCATCTGTGTTCTCAGAAGCAATGGCAACTATCCTTCTTTCCTGGCACCCAAAGAATGAACATGTTCAATTGATTCAGTATGTTGATGATTTACTGCTATGTACACCTGAAAAACCAACTTGTTTACAGGAAACACTGTATTTGTTAAGGTTTTTGTTTCAGGGGGGATGCAAGGTGGCAAAGGATAAGTTGCAGGTAGCCCAGACTAAGGTTATTTTTCTTGGCCATTGCATCTCTGCTCAATCAAAACACATTACAAATGACAGGAAAACAGCAATCAGTCAGGCCAAGCAACCCAACACTGAAAGAACACTGAGAACCTTCTTAGGGTTGGTAGGCTATTGTAGAGAATGGATTCCTTCAGCATCAGAGAAAATGCAGCCTTTATATGATGTATTGGCATCTTGCAATAAGGGCAAACCTTACAAAATGACAGTAGAAGCCAAAGAGGGGTTTGACATGCTGAAGAAGGACATTCTCTCTGCACCAGCACTTAGATGGAATCCCAAATTATGATCTCCCATTCTGTTTTGTTATGAATTAAGTGGACATGCCAAAGGAGTATTGGCACAAAAACATGGGGGAAAGTACCGACCACTGGGCTATTACTCTGCCCAACTTGCCCAGTGATAAAAGGAGCACCCTCCTGTATCAGGGCAGTGGCGGCCTGTGCAATTTTAAAAGATAGAGTTGCTGATTTGGTATTGGACAATACCTTGGAAATACAGGCACCACACTGTGCAGGAAGTGTTACTCCAAGCACGCACAAAGCATTTATCAATGAACAGACTGACCAAATATGAAGTGGCCTTACTGACACCTCCAAACATCACCGTTAAGAGGTGCACAGTACTTAATCCAGCCACTTTATTGCCAGAAACAGACATTGACTTGACAAATGAAATTGAGCACAATTGCTTTGAACTAATGGAGATTGAGACTCAGCCATTAGCAAATGTACAGGAGACACCAATACACAATGCAGATTTAGAGCTTTATGTTGATGGGTCTAGATTCTACACAGATGGTGTGCCGCATACTGGATATGCTGTCGTCACCCTACATGAAGTTCTAAAAAGTGAAGCACTGCCTGCTAGGATGTCTGCCCAGGAAGCTGAATTAAAGGCTCTGACAGAAGCATGTGTCATTGGGGAGGGGCTGCTGACGAACATTTTTACCGATAGCCGCTATGCTTTTGGTTGTGTGCATGATTTCGGCCCTATATGGAAAAGCAGACAGTTTGTGGTAGCCTCAGGTAAACCATAAAGAACGCAGACTCAGTAGCGCAGCTTCTCCGAGCATTGGAGCTGCCCAGAAAGGTTGCAGTGATCAAGGTGCAGGCTCACACCAAGGAGCGCACCAAAGAGGCTAGAGGAAATGACCTTGCTGATAAGGCGGCCAAGGTAGCTGCCCTGCTCCCTCTCCCAGCAGGAATCTACACTGTGCAAGTGTCTGGGAGGGTGGATCTTGACCTTTTAATGCGCCTGCAAGCGCAGACTTCAAAACAGGAAAATGATGAATGGAGACGTGCAAATGCCCGAGAAGAGGATGGTCTATGGAAGGTAGGTATCAACTACTGCCTTCCTAGAGCACTATATCCCATGATGTGTGCTCTCTCACACGGGCCAACTCATCAGTCCAAAGACGCAATGGCGGAACAAGTGAAACATCACTGGGTGACACCTGGGTTCCATTATGCTGCTGCTAAACACGTACAGGGTTGTGTAATCTGTGCATGCCACAATGCTGGAAAAACGGTTAAGGTACCACAAAAATGTACGCCTAGGCCACTCTACCCCTTTCAAAGATTGCAGATTGACTTTATTCACCTTCCAAAGGTAGGCACCTACGAGTATGTACTGGTTTGCACAGACCTATTCTCAGGATGGCCAGAGGCCTGGCCTGCAGCCAAAGCCACTGCCAAAACTGTTGCTAAGAAATTACTGTCTGAAGTGGTGTGCAGGTATGGAGTGCCAGAAGTAATGGGAGGTGAAGTGACTTCCCCTGTCGCTCTCTAAGTCTGTCAGGAGGTCTTGCAAGCTCTAGGAATAGAGCAGGCTTTTCATACTTCATACAGGCCACAAAGTTCTGGAAAGGTCGAAAGGTTAAATGGGACTTTAAAGTTGAAAGTTTAAAAGGTCATGGCAGAGACAGGGAAGCCATGGACAGAGTGTCTCCCAATAGCCTTGTACTCTGTGAGGGTTACTCCAAACAAAAAGACTGGGTTGTGCCCTTATGAGGTGTTGTTCGGGGAACCACCAAAGACAGGACTGTATTTTCCTCAGCAGCTGCAAACATTGCACTCTGACATGA
This sequence comes from Allobates femoralis, assembly GCA_033576535.1. Lineage (NCBI taxonomy): Eukaryota > Metazoa > Chordata > Amphibia > Anura > Aromobatidae > Allobates > Allobates femoralis. The sequence continues at coordinate 176,234,247 of JARQOC010000006.1, read as the reverse complement.
CAGCTTATGTAGGAGCTTTGCAAAAGGTGTTGCATCAAATTCATAGACGTGTTTTTAGTTCCATTCCAGATCCCTCTTCCTTGGAAGGTACACACTCATTGAAACCAGGAGATTGGGTGACAGTTAAGAAGCACGTGAGGAAAATCCTGGAACCCAGATTTGAAGGTCCATTTCAAGTCCAGCTCACTACACCAACCTCAGTGAAGCTTGAAGGAAAGACCATCTGGATCCACGCATCCCATTGCAAGAAGTTTCACAAAGAGTGAAAAGATGACCGTGGGGAAGTATTGTTTGTTGTCTTTGCTTTTACTCTGTCATAGTGCTTCCCCCGGGAAAGAGACAGGAGATGAAACCCCACTTAAGCCGTGGGAGAGAGGAGTGCTTCAACAGGAAGAGGTAGCTAGGGAAAGTGGCTTATTATCAAGTGAGGAGAAAACAAAGGAATGGGATAATAAGTTTGTTAAATATCATGAGTATATAACACAGGCCCGCAATCTTTCAAATTGCTGGATATGTTCACATGCACCTATTGCAGCAAAGACTATGCCCTATTTTGTAACGCCAATCCCAGAGACAGAACTAATGGGTCCAAAGTGTTGGAAAATGGATGCTTTACAATTAAATGATCAACAGAGCAAAACCTCTGCCCCCTTACCTATAACAGGGTGGACTAGACCACCTTGGCTCCAGCTTAATTTAACTTCACAGCCACAGGGCCAAGGTAAAGACACAAGTAAGATGTTTGTAATCAAAGAACATGATGGGATTTGGGAAAGTGAAGAAACACGTAAACAATACTTGGGGAAAATACCCCCCCATCATTTAAAAATTAGTTTTTCTATCAAAAAGAAAACCCCACCTATAAAGGGAGTAGCAGATCCATACTGTGAAGACAAGCCTTTCATTAAAGATATGTACATGCAGCTAATTGGACTGAGGAAAATGATTATGCATTTGCAAATGGTAATACAGAGATGTGTGCCAATCATGGGGCGGTGTATGAGGAGGAGAGTTTGGTACACCAAAAGCAAAAACAACACCCTCACCAGCACCATTTTGTGAGCCTCTAAGATACTATAGATCCATTACCACTGATTTAGAGGACTCATGGTGCTTGTATACACAAAACATGAGGCTCATCTCTATAGTTATGGCATTATTAAACGAATATCAGTTTCAACTTCCAAACGGCATATACATTGTTTGTGGAGAAAAGGCCTACAGGTGGCTTCCAGTGGGTGCTGAAGGGTTTTGTACCCTTGCAAGGCTGGAACCTGCAACCTGGGTATGGGAGGATGCTGATTTTCCATATAAGAACATCCCCCGGCACATGCTTTCTAAAAGAGAAGCTAAATCACATTCTCATCACATCAAACATATGTTCAGTACCCCATGGTATGCCAAAGTGGGAATGGTCCTTGCATTACCAATAGGAACAATGGTTGGTACGATGAGGAATGCACAAATGATTGAACAATTAGGAGATATTTTTGATAATGTAACTGATCTTCTGTTTGATGCCATAGATGTAGAGTCAGCATATACAAAACAGCTCATCATCATTACAAATCAGCATTCAATGGTTCTAGACTATCTTACTGCCTCCTCTGGTGGATTTTGTATGGTAATCTGGGCATCATGTTGCCACCATATAAATCCCTCAGGGCTCATGCAGGTGACCCATGACCTCGAACAGGCAGAAAGATTAAAAGAGGAATTTAAGAAAGCCCACTCTTGGGATGACCTGCCGTTCCCTTCATGGCTCTCCTGGTTGAATCCTATCAACTTGTTCAAAGGAATAGGTGGATGGGTAACGGGAGTAATACATTTTGTGATCCAGGGGGCATTTATAATACTGGTAGCCGCAATTTTGGTAAAATTGTTTGTAATGATGGTAAGGAAAATTCTAGGAGCTAATTGCAAATGTTTTTCAGGTAAAAATAAACGGAGCAAAACTAAAGACAAGGCCACTGACCCCAAACACGCTCAAGTACTCATGACATTGACCACTATCAAAAGATGCAAGTGTATACTCTGTGACAAGGAAGCACTGGCGGATCTGGCTGACTGCTCCCATTGTGGAAATCCTTTGAAACCATGTCCACCACCAGAGATGCAAGGAAAAGAGAACTGTGGCGCCATATAAAATATATCACCACTCACATGTCATTTAACCAGTATATAATCAGTTTTGTTTCCTTACACTGTATACAGAGTGAATTTATCAAGTGACCTATAATCTATAGTATAGCGTGTAGACCAATATATATATCCTTAATACTCATAGAGTCTATCACTCCCCTCAGTATATCTTTATATTAGTATCTAGAGGTTATAGGGAGGGCAGTATAGGGAAAGGTCAGGGCCGATAAACAGGGTCTGTCTGAATGGTAACACCCCATAATATACGTAGGGGAAGCCTAGTGTATTGTGAAGTAAGGCAGCTCTGCGGACCTTGAGGTAGGCAAGGTCAGATAAGGAATAGAAATCATAAAAAGAGGGGAGTTGTTAAAGAAGTTGTCTGTTACTTGTATCTACTCTATATTGGCAGCCATTTTGTCCTTCTAGGAGCCATTTTTAGTTTATCATTCTATTCCTATTCCTTTGTAATATTCCTTTTAAACTTTATATACCCCTAGTAGGAATGTAATATGGCAATGGTTGAGGGCTGAGAGCATAGAAAAATATGCAGACATGGGTATGGGAGTATAGCAAAACACTTCCTATACTGTCGCTTTGTCTTCCCGTATAAGAATAATAGTCATGGAATCAGCATGTAGTCAGCTGACTGTGACCCTGAGCGCATAAAGTGCAGCAAACAGATGTCTAAATGATTGTAGCAAATGATTTATGACCGGTGAATAAGACATTCATTGACAAGTGTCATATCTTGATAAAGGTGATAGGTCTACATCTGTTTCTAGCACATTACTTGCATTTTTGTATATTTTTGTATGACTATGTCCCCGCCATCTTGCCACGTATTATCCTGTTATGTAATGATCTATTGTATGAGTGTCCTTGATTTTGATATATAATCTCGCTCCCATAATAAAGTGTGTGACTCTCTCTTGGAAGACCTGACTGATGCGTCTTTTTACTGAGTGTCCAGATACATGGCAGATCGGTGCCGATCCACCTTTATTATTTTACAAATCAGTCTATTCTGGTTAGCATAAGCATTGAAGCCGGTTTACGGCTCTCACATTCATTACTGTTACGTACGGGAGCATCAGGAACGCGCTATCTCTCCTGCCAATGTAATGCGGGCCGTCACCTAAAGTCTCCTGAACTGTTTCATTACAGATGGGTAACATGCATTTGTGGTGGTAACGTGAACATGATTACTATGGGCAAGCAGCTCGTTGGTTTGCTGACAGAGGTCAACTAAAGACCGACTCGGCTTCACGTCCAGACGTTGTTCACCAAACATGACGATCCGGCTACAATCAGTCCTGGTCACTTCCCTTGTGTCATGGCCCCCACTTAAAGATGGGTATACCTCCTGTTAGTGCTACTGTCAGGCGCGTCCTTCATGACTGCTTTCACAGCACTGTGTGTGGTTTAAGTGTCCTTAGTTTATTGTTTTCACACTGTTTTGTAGGCTACACCCCATTTTGGGACATCATAAAAAAACAGTCCCCCCATACTAAGGTGGCCAACTATTGTGTGTATGTATACATTGAGTCTCAATATGTTAAAGCCATCTCTGACTGCTTGTACAGATAAAACTTTTTTTTGTCAGGTGTAATACCTCTGTGTCGCCGCGTAAATATGCAAATTTTTTTTGATGAAAAAATGCATCATTATTAAAAGTGTACTTCTTGTTACTCAAAAGGTCTTTCTTTAATATTGTAATATGACAGTTAAATAAATCAATAAACAGTATTTTATGCTACACTGTAGTTTTTGATGAGAGTACCTTATGTAAGGGATTGAGCAGACATCACTTTGGAATCATTCTTGCAAGCTACTCTGGAATAACACAGTGTCATACAGTTGACCCAAAACATTAACTGTCAATCATGAACACACTTGTTCACAAACACGCATGTTTACATGTCAATATTTATATGCCTGCAATAGTTTGTATGCATGAATCATGCAGAGCTACATGGCCCTAATCCAGCTTTGCTTGTACTTGAAGCAGAGTACAGGCAATGTCCATGGTTCAGGCATAGGCATGTGGTTTTCAAAAATTAGCCCAAGGGGCTTTGATGCAGACTTGTAAGTAAGCAGGCCTACATGGCCCTAATCCAGCCTTGCTTGGACTTCAAGCAGAGTGCATGCAATGCCCATAATTCAGGTGTAGGCATGTGGTTTCCAAAATTTAGCCCAAGGGGCTGTGTTGTTGCTGCTGTTGAATTTTTTTTTTTTAAGGGATTAATGTTAACCCCCTGAATCACGCTAGAAATTTTTTTTTTTTACTTGCGTGACTTTAGCTTTGTAGCATATCGTCTGGAGGGCTTACAAACTGTGATAAAGTTAAATAAGGACTGGATTTCACCAGAGTCAGCATGTCTGCATTGTCCGGAGTCAGCCGTGTCTGTGTATCAGTGATGATAGCCCCAGCGGCACTGAAAACCCGCTCAGAAGGCACACTAGCAGCTGGGCAGGCCGGCACCTCCAAGGCATATAACGAGAGCTCTGTCCAGGTGTGAAGTCTGGATACCCAGTAATTAAACTGAACAGAAGGGTCAGTAAGGAAGCAGGTACTGTCACTTACATACTCGTTTACCTTGTTGTTCAATTTCTGTCTCCAAGATATGGAAACCAGAGCAACAAGACGTTGCTGATTCGATGGTTTATTGAACATGGCCCAGTTAGTGGACATCTTCTCACCACCTCTTTTGGAGATGCAGGCCCTGTGTGTTCCGATCAATGGCTGCTGTGTAAAGAGCTGCTACCTCTGGGGAGAGTGGTATCATACGGTGATCTTGTCAGCAAATTATCAACGAGAGCAGTCTTGGAATAATCAATTGTTAAGCCCCTTGGTGACTACAACAGCAGAGAATTAAATTTGTCCTTATAACGTGGGTCCAGAAATGTGGCCAACCAGTATAGGTTGCTGTTAAATATGTGAATCACGTGTGGGTCTTGTGACAGACAATTACACATGAAGTCAGCCATGTGTGCCAAGCTGCAAAGACTCAAATGTTTGGTGTTACTAGAAGCCTGACCAATACCCATTGTGGCCTCCAAGTCTGTGTCCTCCTCCTCCTCTCCAGCCCACCCATGGTGTACCGACATAAAACTGGTGTTGTGAGTACCATCGGTAGCATCAGGATTCCCGTATGTACCACCGAAAAATAACTCCTCCTCTTCATCATCATGTTCTTCTTGACCAAATGTTGCCTGATGAGATTGGCTGTGCTGGGTAGGATCAGGTATGTTTAAATCTGGCTCCACAGCCAACCGCTGTGCCGTCAAAGAATCATTTTTAAGATTCATGAGCGATTCTTTCAGCAGACATAGCATCGGTATAGTAACGCTGATAATTGACTGATCACCGCTCACAAGCTTTGTGCAGTAATCAAAATTATCTAGCACCTCGCAAATGTCAGCGATCCACACCCATTCGAGAGTTGTAATGTGTCTTGGCTGAGTGTTTGTGTGACGGGCATGTTGGAGCTGATATTCTGCAATTGCCCTCTGCTGCTCACTAATCCTAGATAGCATTTGAAATGTTGAGTTCCAGCATGTGGGCATGTCACAAATTAGCCTATGGTTGGGCAAATGGAAGTCTAAAGTGCTTTTGAAGCGCTAAAAAACAGCAGTTGACGAATGTCGGAAATGAACGCAAATTCAGCGCACCTTCTCAAGTAGGTCTGGTAACTCCGGGTAGGTTTTAATAAATTTCTGAACCACTAGCTTCAGCACGTGAGCCATGCAAGGCACGTGTACCAGGTTACTGAGCTTTAGAGCCGCCACGAGGTTACGGCCATTATCGCTGATGACCAGACCTGTTTGATGAGTGGCTCTCCCCACTGCAACTGCAGTCTGCTGCGTTAGACCTTTCAAGAGCTCTGCTGCTGTGTGCCGTGTTTGACCTAAACACATGAGCTTCAGCAGAGCTTGTTGTCGCCTTGCTGAAGCCCTGCTGCAAAACTCCCAACTAGGCCGTGATGTTGAGAGCAAATCAGCATTGGCAGAGGAAGTGGAAGAGTGTTGAGTGGAGGTATATGAGGAGGCGGACACCCTGAATGATTTTGGGCCCGCTTCGTGGTGTGGGTAGTATCTCACACGGTCCACGTTGAGAATTTGTCACACTCTGCACCAGGTTGATCTAGTGTGCCATGATAGAGATGTATCATCCCTGTCCTCAACTACTTGTCCACATGTCCGTTGTTAGGTGGACTTTTCCGGTTACAGCAATGGTCAGTGCAGGCTTTATGTTGTTTAACACGTGCAGGTGTAACATGGGACGGCAGCAGGGGCTGACTGACCCAGGTGGCAGGAAGGCATTTGCCCCCCAGGCTGGTAGTTTAGTCCCAGTTTAAAGCCGCCCCCTCAGTGAGAGCGGCCGCGCGAGACCCGGGACACAGCAAGCAGGACGTCAGCGTGGAGGCTAACTGTGACCTGGGACTGGCGCGGCGGCAGCAGGCAGCTGGAAGGCTAGTGAAACAGTGCCAGCACCCACATTCTCTTCAGTTGGCCTCTGTAGTTGTAGCACCCATCCCTTCGCTCTTCAGCTGGCCACCGGCTAGAAAAAGTTGACTGCCCCCAGGGCAAGATCTGCCAGCCAGCCCCTGGACGGCAGTAGTTGAAAAGTAGTGGTGACTGGGAGCAGAGTATCGTGGTGCAGCCACAGCCAACAGCTCCCGAAAAGACTCAGTACCCACAAGCCTAAACGGCAACATCTCCACAGCTAGCAACTTAGCAATGTGGCCGTTTATTTTTTTGGCAAGTGGGTGAGAAGATTGTTATTTCCGCTGCCTTTTATACAGCTGTGCACGGACAACTGGACGCTTGGCGATGACAGACTAGTGGCTGGACTTGTGTCCTGTCTCTCTTCACCCGCAGGTTGGGAGCAGGAAGTATCAGAAGGACCTGCTTCATCTGCAGTAGATTGTGAAGGACGGATCACAGTTCTTATGGCAGTGTTTTGAGCCAAAGACAATGATTTGGTACCCTGCTGTTGTGACCACCGAGTAGGGTGCTTAGTTGCCATATGCTTACGCATACTTGTGATGCCCATGTTGCCTTTGCCATGCCCTCTGCTTAGCTTTGTATGACAGATCATACAGATGACTACATTTGCTTCGGATGGGCTATCCTTAAAAAAATTTCACACAGCGGCTGAACGAGCTCTAGTCTTGATTTGTGGCACAATGGGATTGCTATGGGCAACAGGTGAAACAGTTTGCACTGTGTTTAAAGCAGTAGGCCTTGGTACCATTGTTGGTGGTACATAGACACTTTCTTCCTCCGTGCTGCTGTTCTGGCTATGCATGGCAGCATTCCATGTCGGATCTGTGGTCTCATCATCTACCACCTCGTCATCAATTTCTTCCCGATTAAGTGATGTATTAGGCTGGCCAGATGACAATAGTGTCTCCTCATCATCATCATCGGCCACCTCCTGAGACAGTGTATGACGTGGCTCAAAGTGGCTTTCTTTTCCTGGGGTGATTCCAAAATTTGGCCCTGAATCGAGAATACGTCTTCTTGTTGTATATCATGAAGGTTTTACGCTGAAAGGCCAGAGTCAAGCAAGGGATCATACGAACCAAGCAAATCCTCTGAGTGCCCAATGTTGTGTTCCAAAAATTCCAGGGGCTGAGGATGGGGTGAGGAAATTGGAACATGTTCAGGATTTGATGACCCAGCGTTGTCTCTAGCGCAAGTAGACTGTGTGATCAATGAAGATTGGGTGCTGCTAGAACAAGTCATTGATGTCTTATCAGCCATCCAAGACGTTATCTGGTCTTGCTCTTCAGGCTTCAAGACACATTTTCGTTCCATAGTGGGAAATTTCGACAGGAAGGTTGATCTATCAATCTTTATCTGTCTACCTGACTCTGGCAGTCGCGACAAACAAGGCACAAAACCACGACCACGTCCCTGTCCCTTTCCAACCGCTTTTTTTGGTTGTGGTTTTTGGGACATGTTTTTAGATGTTTATTTACAGCTTTTGTAAAACAAGTAGCAGCAGGAACTATTTCCTAGAAGGAGGAGAGGCTAATGCTTGTTTTATTAGTAACAGAACAGATCCTGCACAGAACAATCGCCAAGAGGTTAGAGGCGGGATTATGCAAAACCAGTCACCATCGTGGAGTGCGGTGCTGGCTGCGTGAAAGATTACAGGCACAGTGCGAGCTACTAGGTGGAATAGCAACGCACTGTCCCTATAAAATTATATATTACGCATTACCAGTCACCACCGTGGACTGCGGTGCTGGCTGCGTGAAAGATTAAAGGTACGGTGCGAGCTATTAGGTGGAATAGCAACGCACTGACCCTAAAAGAATTATGCTGAAGGGGTAAATATGACCCCCAAATTATCTGGTGAAACAAAAAAAAAAAAGTTTCAAAACAGATACAATCGGATCCGAAATCGGACCCCATGTTCCCCTATGGGAATCGGATGGGATCGGATGTGCCACTATTGGCATCCGATTTTGGCACCATCCGATCCCATCCGATGTAATCACGGGCACAAAATCGCAGCCTGCTACGATTTTGTGTCCGTGACTCACATCGGACAGCCTCGGATCACTGCTGATCCTAGTGCCCACAGCATAGGAGCCTATGGACATCGGATCTGAGTTCACCTCGGATCTGATGTCGGCTCTGTATTCCCTGTCTTTCCCTGCTTCTGCTCCTCCATCTTCTTCCCTCTCCTATGCTATTCTGTGCCCCCGCTATTCTTTGCTGTGCCCCTGCTTCTCTATCCTCCTCTATCCCTATCCTGTCACCTCTTGTCTCCCTGTGTGTAAAAAAATAAAAAAACTCCTCCGGGAGGATACATCACCTCTCACCAGCTCCAACGCTGCAGCACGATCAGGACTGAAGGACCTGTGATGATGTCAGCAGCCCGGTCACATGACTCGTCAGCTGATCGGGTCTCTTACATCATCACAGGCTCTTCTGCCCTGATCGTGCTGCAGTGTTGGAGCTGGTGAGAGGTCATGTATACTCCCGGAGGAGTTTTATTTTTTTACACACAGGGAGAGGACAGGGGACAGGATAGGGATAGATGATGATAGAGAAGAGGGGGCACAGCAAAGAATAGCGGGGGCACAGCATATAGAATAGGAGAGGGCAGAAGATGGAGGAGGCAGGAGTAGGGAGAGACAGGGGACCGCAGGATCCACACGGATCCTGCAGATCGGATGGCTATTTGCCATCCGATTGCAGGGATCCGTATGGATCCGTGCCTGTCCGTGGGATCCCCCTTCAAAGTCGGATCCCAAGGACAGGCACAAAAACGTTATGTGAAACCAGCCTTAGAAGCATTGGATTAAGAAAACTGTTCCCAATAACAAGTGCAAACAGTAGACAATAGTTAGTGAGAGAAAAATAAACAAGGGGGGTAAGGGGGTAAGAGTATACATACCATAGCAGAAGTGGGATAGTTGGAAACGGTATAGAGGAGGGTAAAAGGATAAGGGAGGCAGGCACAGGTGGGTGCATATTATGATATTCAAAAAGTTAGTTTATGTAGTCAGGGTAGAGGATCTATAGTTAACCATGGTTGCCAGATGTCCAAAAAGGTGGCTCGTGAGTGGTTCACCAGGGACACCGTCTCAGCTACATGATAGAGTAAATGTACCTTATTTTGGAGATGTAGTAATGTGGGGAGATCAGTGGTTTTCCAATGGACCGGTATTAATATTTTAGCTGCATTAAGGATATGTTGGGCCAAGAGCTATGCTCTTTTAAGTTCTGGCCAGATCAAAAAGTTCAATAAAGCTGTCTCTGGTTTTAGTTTCAAATCTTTCCGTAACACAGTGCCAATAAGGCTCTCAACTTGCTTCCTAAATTTAATGATGATGGGACATTGCCACCAAATATGAAAGTAGCTGCAAGGACCCGCTCCACATCTCCAGCACCCAGAGGAAGTATATTCACTCCAGCCAGAGCTCCGGATTGGCGTGTGATACCATCTCATAATTATTTTGAAGGTGTTTTCTTGTGTTCGGACACACTGGGTCGGGCCATGGGAGTGCTTATATATATGGAGAGTTTGGGCCGGTGTGAATTCGTAACCCAAGTCTCTTTCCCAATTTGAGACATATGCTCTTTTTGGACCGCTGTCAGAGGTCACTAAGGCTTGATAAATGGTGGAAAATATTTTCTTGGGTCTAGAGGTCTTGGCACAAAGCATTTCATAAGTTGTTAAAGTTCTGACTAGACTAGTATTTTTAATATGACGTTTTAAGAGTGCATTGATGGAGCCGTAATGAACAAAATTTAAGAACGACAAGCCCAGGATTTGGTGTAACTCGGATAGTGGGAGGAGTGTTCCTTCTTGCACCAGTTGATCTATAGAAATGTTGGAATATTTTAGATCTTCCCCAGTCTGTCCTGAGTTTAGCATAGAGTGAGTAAGGATGTCCGAAAGCTTAAGTAGGGGAGACAAGGGTGGGGCCAAAGTGTTTATGGAGTCTTGCCATATTTTGAGTGTAGTTTTAGTATGTGAGTTTAATATAAGAGTTTCAGGTCGTAGATGTGTCTGTACTAGGAAAAGGTATCTGAAAGGGAGAGGGGCAAGTGCTTCCTCCACCTCGAGCCATTGCCTATCTCTGGAGCCTCGAATTATATCTACCGTCCTAGTCAAAATGGCAGCTCTATAATGATGTCTGATGTCTAGTGCACCCATACATCCATCCCTCCTTGAGAGCGACATCAAGCGATAGGAGATGCGAGATTTCCTATTCTTCCAAATGTGTGTGGAAAGAAGAGAATTCACCTTCTGGAGATAAGACAATGGTATTTTCAATTCAGTTCCTTCAATTTCTTGATTCATTATCCTCTTTTTTTGCTTGTTTGTTCCAGACCCATTTGCACCCATCAGTGCCCCTAGTCTATTGACTTTCCTTTCATTGCTTCAAATCACCCATTTCCAATCTTTTACTGTCCACTTGTCATAAGAAGCTCACGTATACAAAATAGTATGACAATATTGAAGTTGAGGCTTCTTTGTGTTTTTCCAGCCCATTATTCCAGACTTGTGTAACAAGCATCGTATGCAGGACCGCATCATCAATGAGCCAATATGAGCACTGTGCTCAGGCGGCGATGAGTCCCCTGTAGACAGGGGGCGACAGAGCAGTCAGATTCCATGCTGCCATGCTCCTGCAATCCTGTGTGTTGTCAGTGACTGTGTGGAGCAGCTGCGGTCGGGACTGGGGAGGGAGGAGGCTCCTGGCTGCATTTACTTTCAATACAGCAGCAATTGGCTCTGCCTCCTCAGAGTCCGCCCCTCCTGCCAGGGAGTGTGATGATTGGTCAATGCAGCAGTCATTCTACCTCTGCATCAAGTGACCCTGTGTTCATCGGGACTCCAGGTGCTGTATATGGGGGGGCACTGCTGTATGTGGGGCTTGGGTGCTGTATATGGGAGAGCTCTGCAGTATATGGGGGTGCTGTATATGGGGAGCTGTATATAGGGGAGCTCTGTATATGGGAGGCTCTACCGTATATGGGGGGGCTGTGCCGTATATGGGGGTGTTATGCCATATATGGGGGTGCTGTGCCGTATATGGTCGTGCTGTATATGGGAATACTGTGCAGTTTATGGGGGTGCTGTTCTGTTTATGGGGCAGCTGTGCTGCGTATTGGGGTGCTGTATATGGGGCTCCTGTGCTGTATATGGGCAGGGCTATATATGGGGTGCTATATTGTACATGGGGGTGCTGTATGGTATATGGAGGGCTATGGGGTGCATTATACTATATGGAGGACTATGGGGGATGCGATATAGTATTTGGAGGACTATGCATGGTGCATTATATTATATGGAGGGCTATGGCGGTGCTTTATAATATTTGTAGGTTTATGTGGTGAATTATAATGCACCCCCATATTCCTCCATATATTATATATATGAAGGGCTATGGAAGTGCATGTATTATAATGGAGCCAATTATGCTATATGGAAGTGTGGCGCCCCTGCGACCAGGGTGGCCACATGAGGAATTGCAGCCAGGCAGATAGGAGATAGTTTGTGCACCAAACAACTTCAACACACACACCCACCAGACACAACACCCAACCCGGAGCCCAGGACTCTAGGCGGGCAAAGGGGTTACACGATTTAGAGGGAAGTGGGTGGAATGTAGGTCAGGTGAAAGACCAATGCAAAAGGAGGAACAGTAGGTGGAGTGAGTTAGTAGGCCAAGGATGCTGACCAGAACAGACAAGAACAGACAGAAAGTGACACTTCCTGGAGAGATAAGGATCCCTGGAGGCGCAGAATTCACAGAGACACCGATCCATGGAGAGAAAGCCTGTCCGTAGCCTGCAGCCCAAGGGGATGTAAGGACAGAGACAGGACCGGGTCCGAGGAGTACGGCAGCATTGACCGACTACAGACGGGATAGGTTTCCCTTGTTGTACCCGGATAGTCACACGGGTGGGAAAAAGCCGGTGATCCCTTGCAAGACAGAGACACTTAGAGCCGACACTCTGGTCCCAGCCTAGCCTGAGGGGGACTGCAGCTATACACCGGCTCCCCAGACAAACCGCTGATTCCAAGCCAGAGTTCCTAGTACACAGGCTGAAGGCACAGCAACACTATAGGACCCAGGCTTGCTGCCCATGCACAAAGGGAGAAATCATAGAAATGGGACCTAGTTGCCGCCATACAGCCTACAAGGAAGAACTGAGGAAAGGAAAGGTTACAGAGAGAGTGAGGGGTCTCAGGAAGATAACCTGGCTGCAGAGGGTTTGGAGAGTAACCGGAGTTAACTGTGTGAAGGAACTGTACCCTGAACTGGTTAAATTGCACTAAGAACTTGTCAGTAAAACCCGGTGAACCCTGCTTCAGTCTTACGTGTATGATTCCCCCTCATCAGGACTTTGATTACACTTTACACTCTGTCAGGAGCAGCCCCGACCCACGGTGGGCTCATCCACCTTGCTGCAGCATCCATCCATGCTCCTGACAGAAGTACACTGCAGTGATGGTCCCTTCACTGACCACAACCCGTGGGTGGCATCACGACAACAATCTCCCTTGTAAATACCCCTTTTACTTGTGGGGCTCGGGACATGGTCCGGACCAAGACTGCCATGATATCCCCAGTGTATACCCCGGTCCAGTACAGAGTATCCCGTCCCAGTGGGCCACACAGAAGTCATTATAATATTTGGAGGGCTCTGTGGGGGCAGGATAATACTTGCAGGGCTATGATGGAGCCTTTATACTTTATGGTGGGGCTATTTGAGGGCTGTGTTGGTGGGACTATTTGTATAATAGACCCCAACACAGCCCTCAATGTGAAGAGGTTTAGGGACCATTATACTATATGGAGGGCTGTGAGGGGGTCACAGTTGGGGATCATACTGTACCAGAGTAGTTGGGGGGTACTGTATGGTACGTGTGAAGGTTCCTGTGGAGGAAGTCACTGTGGGGGAATCATAATGTTTGGGGGACACTTTTGGTGGCATCATACTTTATGGGGGCAATGAAAGATCAATTCTCCCGCCGGTTTGTCGGCACTTATCCATCTGCAGCACCCAACATCCCCCAATGTGGGAGCAGGAAGGAGGACGATGGGGGCTGCAGATGGATGATGGATGACAGTTTGGTTATGCTGGTCTGTGATGACAAATACTGTACAGTATGTAATAAATGTTCATTTTTTTTGTTCATCAATAAATGTGAAAATTTCATGGAGATACGACATCCACTGAAAATAAGACATCGCGCTTCTTTGGGGGCAAACATTAATATAAGACGATTTCTTATTTTCAGGGAAACATAGTATTAGCTCTGGACAGCCCCGTGAGTGCAGTTAGTGATTGGCTAAGTGTTTTGGGAGGAGGCGTGGTCTGTTGGTGAAGATGCGCGATTTTACCAGCTTAGTGCAGTGGCAGCTTGTTGATGCTCAGACTGCAGGTCTTTGTATGTGTGGACGGTGCCGCATGGTGACATGTCTGCCTAGTCAGTGCCAGGCAGTGATCATTGGAGCTGCCCAGAGTTTTGTAGGTGTGTGCCATAGATAATAGGTGGCAATCAGTGCTGTCTCCTGTACTATAGGGCTGCAGCCACCATTGTGTGACTGTAGCTTGTGCCGAGCTGCCATTGCCATTAATGATCCTTAATCTGGATTCTTCTAAGTGATTCTTGCATGTGCGTGTGATGGTGCTGACATCCTTGTGTTTGGGTGGGAAAAGTGCAGTTTTAAAGTTCGCCTCAGGCAACAGAGAGGCTAGGTTCACCCCTGATTGTATGGTGCTTGCATGGACACCTGTGAGCTCACTATTATGAAGCATATGCGCCACCTACAATACCGTGTTTCTTGCACCAGAACTGATAGTTGTTGGTGTGATCTGACTTAAAGGCAAATTATTGAACTCATGTCCACCTCTTAGCTTTTGAATGTTTAAATGAACTAGATCAGCAGTCCCCAACCTGTAGCTTGGGAGCCACATTTGGCTTGCGGGCATGTGAATTGTGGCTCCTGAGTGTCTTCCATCTTATTACATTAGCACCAGGTCTAGTAAACACCTATGAAGAGCAGGTCTCCAGATGGTGACTTTTGTGCAGGGCCGAACTGGGACCAAAAAGCAGCCCTGGAAAACAAACCCCACCAGCCCACATACTATAACACCCATCAGCCCCGATCAGTGAAATTTGCCTTTACGTTGTCATGACCTCATCACTTTTTTAAATGAGTTATCTGAAGAGCCACATGTGAATGGTGCAGCAGAGGAAATAATCAACTGCTCCATTTACATGGTGCTCTACAAAGCTACATTTCTCAGGATTGTAAGATCCAGCGATCACATTAAGAATAAAGGGCAAGTCATCACCTGACAGAATATAAGTGATGACTTCAATTATTCCCAATATGGATTTTCAGCATTTAACTGCTGTTTAATTTAAAGTCCAATACTGCCTCTCTGACAACAGGACAGGAGAAGTGGTACTGTGCAGTGTATATATACAGAATAATACAGATACTGAGGATTACACCCAGTATACAGGACAGGAGAATTATACCCAGGAGGCTGTGCTATATAGATAGCAGGCTGTGGTATAGCCAATACTCAGCCAGATCCTGGAGATGGGGAAAGATGAAAGGTGGTGGCAGAAAGTCCAGTGCTGGGCGCAGAGAGGAACAGAATCCATGGAGGCACCGGGAAAAACAGAGCACGAACTCTGCCCGCAGGAAAACGTTTTGATGCTGCACATTAGAGACTGCGGGCCATATACACAACACAGATTGCTGGCTGTATACACATTAGAGGCTGCAGGCAGAATACACATTGAAAACTGCGGGCCATGTCCACATTGCAGACTTCAGGCAGTATGCACATTGCAGACTGCATACTGTATGCACTTTGCAAACTGCGGGCTGTGTGCACATTGCAGACTGCAGGACACTCACCTGTTTTACACCTAGGACAGTGTGATGGACACCCTGCATAGCGGTCGCACTGGACTTGGCGGGAACTGTACATAGTTAATTATGCATGTTTTTCTACTTTAACATTGCAGAATGTAAAAGTAACAGTACCTCCCCTTAAAGGGATGAAAAGCTTTCTTATTTTAGTTGTTGACATTTATCATTACAACATTTTGCATTTCTTGATACCGCGTGTTTTTCTGTTCGTAAACCCAGCCCGTCCTCGGGCTGAAAGAGGAGGGGGAGTGTGGCGCCTCTGCGGATCCAGTCGCCACAGAGGTACTGCACCCGTTAGGGTGTAGTATCCCACTCACGGGTAAGGGGGGTACGGACCAGTGCCGGGGCACCCAAGACACACACTAGGAACCACTGTAGTGGCGATAGGTGGAGAGGAAGTAATTAGAGGGAGCACTTGGGAAGGAGTGAAGCCAGGAAGAACACACACAGATGATGTGGAACATGTGATAAAGGGTATAAATAGAGTGGGAGAGATCTAGAAAGGGTATAAATAGAGTGGGAGAGATCTAGAAAGGAGGAGACAGTTGAACAGCAGAGAGGAGAGACCGCTAAACAACAGTGAGAAGAACAGCAGAACAGTGAGAGTCGAGTTGGAGGGAAGCAAGAGAAAGAAAGCCTGTCACAGAAGAAAAAGAATTTGAGAGAAGTCCAGAGGACTGAAGCTAGTGGGAGCTCGTCCTGAGGGCAGACTGAGGAGCAGAGACAAGAACTAGGTGGCTCCAGGAGGAAGAGGGGTCCCAGAGACACAGGATGCGAGCGATCCACCCATGGAATGGTCGAGCCCCAGGGTGTGGGGTACTCGGGTATCAGGCCGCAGGGAGTTAACTGTGTCACAGGGAATGGCGGCCGTGCCTGATCCCGTGTCCTGGGGGACTATTCTCTGAAAAAGGGGTTGATATATACAGGGGACTATTTGCAAAATTTATTGTCGTGACGCCACCTCCAGTTCCTGGCGAAGTAACACCAGCGCCACCACAGTCCTCCAGAGGTTGGTTGTATTGCGGCTGAGATGTTGTAGTCCTCCGCAGGCAGGACTTGGGACCTCCAGGGCAGAAATCCCGTGAAGGAATAAGTTCATGGAAAGAAGATGCAGCAGAGTCAAAGTCACTTCACTCCGGATACTTTACTGGAACTTTAGCAGCAATGGTTACAGTTCTCAGTTCAGCAAGATGTTAAACGACAAGTGGCTAACGGGTGGCTGCAAGCGGATCACAGGTAGCTGGATGGAACCCTCAGTGTGTGCCTTTTCTCTTTCAATTCTTCCCTGCTTCCCAGTAATTGAGTGAAGTCTGACCCCATACAGTGGATCTGGCCTCCTGCTGTCTCTCACTCTCCTCGCTCCCGTCGGGTTATCATCAAGTGGTGCCTGGTACCCTCTTCTGGTCGCTTAAGAGTCTGAGCGGTATATATATATCCCCCTCAGATTGCCGGATTTTCTGTGGTCCTTGGAGGATCCCACAGGTGCAGGCTCCGGTGCCGGTAAGCTGCTGGGGTTGGACTCTCCGAAGTCCTTCTCTTCCCACCGGCTGGCTGTCTGCACCTGGGATCTGTCTTTAGCCTTTCCCGGGCCCTCAGCAAAGAGACCATCCTTGCTCCCTCAGGCTCACTGCCTGGCTTCTAGCTGAGCTGAGCTGGCTCCTTCTCTGTCTAGTTCCCCCTGGAGGTGACTATATCCCCTCCCGGGTACCTCCCACCAAGTGATCTAATGTGGGGGTGCTTGTGTGTAGGTTCCACCCATCAACCTGTAATCCACTTACAGTTGGAGTATCTGCACCGCTTTTATGGGTGCACTACCCCTCAATGGATACGAGTTATGTGGGGCCCCCCCATGCAGGCGTCATAGTCAGGCGCAGGCAAGTGGAGGGACCAGGCCGCAAAAACAGGGGCATCGGGAACCCCAAGACTAGTGGAGACATCAGACAAGGCTCAGCTAGCAACCCGGAGTCTGTGGAACGTCCATGGCGACACAGTCGACAACTACACACATTTGCTAAAAAGGTGGCGCCCATAAGGTTAAGGGGTGATACTGCAGGTCAACACCTAAGAAAAACCAACAGTCACTGGCTCAGGGCTCTGTGTGGTGAGGTGCAAGGTAAGAAGGGGAAGGCAAGCGCAGTGTGAGACGGCAGAGAAAGGGCAGAGAAGGGGTGTTAGTTGGGTACCATCCTACTACCTGGGTGTAGCTGGATCCCTGCCTCCCAGAACCCAGTCTCAGCCGACTGTTACACAAAGACTGTGAGTAAAAGACCTGAAGGCTGCAACCCGCTGTGTCTGTGAACTTTCTTAACTCGTCAAGAGCACCAGAAACACGACTATGAACTCACTCAGGTACCTCTAGCTGCCGTGGGGGTCAGCTCTACCAGTAGAGGGCTTAAGAACATTGCTGCCTCCCTACCATCGGCCCCTAAGAGAACTGTCGTGCAGTGGCAGCCATCTATAGCTGCAACCTGTGGGTGGTGTTACGTAAAAACACAAGTATCCCCAGGTCCAGACCTTTGAAGGAGTCCATCCTGGTGGTCACTGAGAAGGTGAAGTTGTAGATAGAAGGAAAGAAAAAGTTTCCTTGTGTATGGCTTCTAAGCCATGAAGCTGTCCTTGACTGGCATTCTGAAGACGTTTTACACTGTCATGTCAACAGAGGTGTCTCAAGTCCATACTCCTGGTTCATTCTCCGCTGCTGCCATCATCTCTGCTGGGATTTCCATTGGCCTTTTAGTCGTAGACGGATGTCTTCAATAAAAAAAGGCAGAGACTCTTCCTTCATATAGGCTGTACAACTGGCCCACTGATTTAATTCCAGGTGCTACTCCATTAACACTAGAAGTCCCAGAGATGGGTCATTTGACCTTTTTACCATTGAAAACCAAGGATCCTTTAAATTCCCGGGACTTCTAGTGTTAAGGGGCATATATTTCGCACCTGCTAGGAACCGGGGTACTCGGGGCTGGACCGTGCTCTCTCCGGGGTTGCCACAGTGGTGTGGCCCCAGGTGCGGCAAATAAAAAAAAAAAAGGGGGAAATAAAAGGGGTAGAATTCATTCTACACTCTTACGGTGTACCGGGTTCTTTCAGCAGTTATGGGTTCAGGTGTTTACTGCAGTGGGAACCGTTCCTCTGCATCATTCCCCTCTGTGTACCTTTCAGACCTTTCTAGTTTCTCTCCCTCGTTAGGTCAGGTCCGGCCGTCATGGGCTCTATGGCGTGTCATTCCCTAGCCAGGGTCACCAGCCCTAGTGCGACAGCTTTGTCATACTCCGTAGCGGTAGTTAGGTCTCGGAGACGTGGAGTTCCTGCACCCCGCTGGGATGTCTTGTGTCTTGTGGTTAGAGGCTTGAAGCGGTCCCGACCACATCTATAGAGCCGGCACTCAGGTCGCTGATGTCTAGACCAGAGAACCAGTGTTAGCACTAGAAGTCCCAGAGATGGGTCATTTGACATTTCTACCTTTGAAACCCAAAGAAGGGACAAATGACCTGAAGGATTTTATCTACATCTTATCTTATCTCTAATTACAGTCTTTTGTTCTGTTATTAAGGCCATTACTGTCACACCACAGGAGGTTGTTTGCTGTTTTCCATCTAGTTTAAGTAGTTCTATTCAGTCTATTGTATTTGATAATATAAAGACTATAAATATTGTATTTAGTTTACCGTATATACTCGTGTATAAGCCGACCCGTGTATAAGCCGACCCCCCTACTTTTGCCCCCAAAACCTGGGAAAACCTATTGACTCGTGTATAAGCCGAGGGTGGACTCCAGCACAGGTATACAGCCCCCAGCAGTGTGGTATACAGGCCCCCCAATGGTAGTATACAGCAGCCTCCCCAGTGGTAGTATACAGCAGCAGCCCCAGTGGTATATACAGCAGCAGCTCCAGTAGTTAGTATACAGCAGCCCCAGAGGTATATACAGCCCCAGTGGTAGTATACAGCATCCCCAGAGGTATATACAGCCCCAGTGGTAGTATACAGCATCCCCAGAGGTAGTATACAGCAGCCCCAGAGGTAGTATACAGCAGCCCCAGAGGTAGTATATAGCAGCCCCAGAGGTATATACAGCCCCAGTGGTAGTATACAGCAGCCCCAGAGGTATATACAGCCCCAGTGTAGTATCCAGCAGCCCCAGTGGTAGTACACAGCCTCCCTCCTTAATATGCGTCCCCAGTAGTAATAAACAGCCCCCCCTCCTTATCATGTCCCCCCCCCCGGCTGCGGCAGCTGTGAAAATAACAAACACTTTATACATCACCTTCCGGCGCAGCTCTCCGCTCCTCCGGTCCTCAGCTCCTCCGCTCGCGGCTTCTTCTTCCTTGATGTGCCGGCTTGTGACCGCGCGCAGGAAATTACGTCATCTCCTGCGCCCGGTCACATGACACCGCACAACAAGGAAGAAGAAGCCGCGAGCGGAGGAGCTGAGGACCGGAGGAGCGGAGAGCTGCGCCGGAAGGTGATGTATAAAGTGTTTGTTATTTTCACAGCTGCCGCAGCCGGGGGGGACATGATAAACAGCCCCCCCCCTCCTTATCATGTCCCCCCCCGGCTGCGGCAGCTGTGAAAATAACAAACACTTTATACATCACCTTCCGGCGCAGCTCTCCGCTCCTCCGGTCCTCAGCTCCTCCGCTCGCGGCTTCTTCTTCCTTGATGTGTCGGCTTGTGACCACGCGCAGGAAATTACGTCATCTCCTGCGCCCGGTCACATGACACCGGCACAACAAGGAAGAAGAAGCCGCGAGCGGAGGAGCTGAGGACCGGAGGAGCGGAGAGCTGCGCCGGAAGGTGATGTATAAAGTGTTTGTTATTTTCACAGCTGCCGCAGCCGGGGGGGGACATGATAAGGAGGGGGGGGGGGGCTGTTTATTACTACTGGGGACGCATATTAAGGAGAGGGGGCTGTGTAGTGCAATATGCACGGCATCCCCCCGCCGCTGATGGACGGGGGATGCCGTGCATATTCATTGCACTAATGAGGCGGCCCACGTGACCGCCTGCGGTCACCGCGGCCCCCTCCTGCCTCCTCCAGCCCCCGGTCACAGCCCCCCCCCCCACAGCATACCGTATGACCCGTGTATAAGCAGAGGGGGGGACTTTTCAGCCCAATTTTTGGGCTGAAAAATTCGGCTTATACACGAGTATATACGGTAGTTTTATTTGAGCAAGAAAGCACTAAAACAATGAATCATTTTTTATATATTTTAAATAAAGAATTAGACATTTTAGAGCAAGGTACAGCTGTGAGTAATGACCAGAAGCATGTGTCTAAAGGTACCGTTACACGTTGCGATCTCGTCGACGATATAGTAAGAAATGTCACGTGATCACATCTTTCGTGCAATCTGTTTCACATCATCCAAGAGGCGTCACACGCAACTATCTTGTTAACGATGTCAATTTTGGCACCGCGCCAGCCTCATTGCAAACATTTGCGGAACGATTTTTCAATGGCAGGAATAGGAGAATTTAGATGGATATGGTTCATCTCGGCATTACACGGAACGATGCTGCACATCTTCTGACACATAATTGGATGAGGATCGTCAGATTTGAGATCCTGACCTCAAATCTGCGATCAGCGATCCAACGATGTGTTCGTCCGATATCTTCACGTTACACGTGAAAACGACATCGCATGAACGACGTGATCACGTGACATTTTCAAATGATGTAGTCAACGAGATCGTAACGTGTAACGGGACCTTTAGGCCTCAAGCACACTAGCAAAAAAAAAAACAAACGCAGCATGTTCATTCTTGTGCATATTTTGCGCGAAAAAAAATTCGCACAAGAGAACTGAAACTTTAATGTGAAAAATATACAAAAGAACAACTGTTATTTGTTTCTATGCTTTTTATTTTTTTTAAAAAAACCAATAAGATTTTTTTTTCACTAAAGGGTCATTTCACACCAACATCAAACAAATAGTCACATTTTCAAGATGAGCAGTGTATTAGCGGCATGGCCAAACAACTGTGATAAGACAGTGAACAAGAAAACAATGGCCGCCTGAGAATGGACGCATGTGAGAGGGCTCCGGGCTTGTAGCACTCAATCCACCCCATCTGTCCATGCCTGGGCCCCTCACACAGCCACACCACCGCTGCTGCTGCCCCCCATACAGCCCGCATTCAGCCGAGCCCTCCATTGTACCCTGATTCGGCAGGGTGAGAGCAGAGCCACAGCTGAGGACGGGCGACCAGAGGCCCGACCTGGGCCCACCAGAGGAGGTGAGCGCGAGGGCCGCAAAGCCACAAGGGGACCCCCTGACCACAGGCACCCGACCGGGCACCCCCAGCTGTGACTAGCAGCGAGGACCTGAGATCTGTGAGTGCCTGACAGCCGGCGGGCGCCGAGGAGACCGCAACCGCGCAGACTGTACCACCTGCCGGCTGGTCCTCCCCGTCACTGAGCGCCGGATCCCCCCTCTCCTGGCTCCTATATCAGAGCGGGCGATAGCGGCAGTCTCTGCCTCCCACAACCGCTCGATGAGCCGAACACTATATGCAGCCTCTCAGGTCCTGTCCCCGGCCTCCAGTGCCTGTCAGCCCCGGAGAGCCGACGCGCTACAGAGCAGCAGCAGAGCTCTGCTTTGATCTGCCCGCGCTGCCTGGCCGCACACATCAGTGACTGTCAGCACAGCGGCGGGCGTAGCCACCCGTGGCTGCATCTCAGCCCACCCATGGCTGCATCTCAGCCCACCTGTCACTTCACCTCACCCGTGGCTGCATCTCATCTCACCCGTGACTGCATCTCACCTCACCCGTGGCTGCATCTCACCTCACCCGTGGCTGCATCTCACCTCACCAGTGGCTGCTTCTCATCTCACCTGTGGCTGCTTCTCATCTCACCCGTGGCTGCACCTGCATCTCTACCTCATCCTGTGCCACATCTCATCTCACCCTGTATCACTGACCTCACCCTCTCTTGGATCTGCTCATACCTTACAGACCGCACTTTCAGCGTCACCTACTCCCACACCTCTTCCTCATCCTACCCCCTCACTGTCGGCGTTCCCCAGGGATCGGTCCTGGGGCCATTGCTCTTCTCCATCTACACCCTCGGCCTAGGGGAACTCATTGAGTCCCATGGCCTCCAGTACCATCTCTACGCCGACGACACCCAGATCTACCTCTCCGGACCCGACATCACCTCCCTTCTGTCTAAAATCCCCCAATGCCTGTCCGCCATCTCATCTTTCTTCTCCGCTCGCTTCCTCAAGCTGAACATGGACAAAACAGAGTTCATCGTCTTCCCCCCAGCCACCCTCCCCCTCTACCGGACCTGTCCATCCTAGTCAACGACTGCTCCCACTCCCCGGTCCCCCACCCCAAGTGCCTTGGGGTTACCCTCGACTCCTGCCTCTCCTTCAAACCTCACATCCAAGCCCTCGCCACCTCCTGCCTTAGCACTTGGTTCTCCATCTGTAGGGTACGGTTATATTGGGGTGGAATGGAGACGTTTCCCCACTTGTACTTCATACCACACTGTGCCATCTTTTGCGGTCTCTGTCGGCTCACTCGCAAACCGAGCTCTCTTTTTTGGTAGAGGCGGAGTCTCCTCATCTGCAAGATAAATAATTTCAAATTAACATTTTTTTGGGTTTTAAATAAAAAAGATAGTCAGGAAATAAAAATAGGTAATTCACACTGCTTTTTTTGGCATCCTGTTCTGTCCGTTTTTGAAACGAGGGGAACAGGATCCATTTTGGTCCCCATGCACCATGGGTGATGTCCGTGTGCTATCCGTGAATCCACAGATAGCGCTGTCTGGTGTCACCACATACTCACCTCCCTCCAGCGCTGCTTCTCCTCTCACTTACGGTTCGCTCTTGGGCTCAGTGAAGTGAATATTCATAAGCCTAATGAGCGGCACCGGAAGTGAGAGGAACTGTCAGCATTGGACTGAGGTGAATATGAAATTCTTTATTTTTAGGCTTTTCACTTTCCTTCATGGTCCATGCACACGGAAGTCACACGGATGACATCTGTGTGCATGGACGTTTTCGCCAAAAAGCGGTCCGTGCTTCCGCAAAACAACGGACATGTCTCTGTGTAGAGCAGACGGACACGCATGTGCTCCACACAGAGACACAGTTCATGCAGAATGGGGCCATAGGGGAACATGTGTCCCGTATGTCCGTGCCTACGGCATGTGTCAGCACAGATGTGTGAATCAGCCCTAAGAGGGAGAACCGGGATGAGACAGCCAGAGAAGACAGATAAGACAGGGAAGACACAGAAAAGCGAGAGACACAAGGGAGAGACAGAAAAAGAGAGCCACAGTGGAAAGGACATTAACCCAGCACCAGACCGACCCCGCACAGCACTGACCCTGCACCACACCGACCCTGAACCGCAGCGTACTGCCCACGCACCACACCTGCCCCGCACCGACCCTTATCTGCACCAACCCCTGCAAAACACAGGATCCAAATGAAGAGGCAAAAAAGGGAGTGTGAAGCCAGCCTAACCTGAAGACAGCTCAGAGTCCGAATCCGGTTGAAGGACTATGTCTTCTCCATCTGAGTCAGAAGGGTTTGTGTTGCTCAGAATTAGTTCCAATGCCTCTTCAATGGCGTGCCTTCTATTTTGTTCACAGAAAGAAAATGGAGAGGTCTCTCCCCCACAGCACATAAAGCTGCATGCAAATTTGCTGATGCAATGCAGCTGGGGGGGGGGGGGGTTGGGGGTGGGCAGACACACAGGAGCAGCTCACATTCTTTGGGTACGGACACACTTCAGTTCCTGATCAGTTTTCCTGATCAGTGTCCATCCAGTTTGTGTGCCAAAACCAGGAGTGACTCCAAAACCCAGAACAGGTGTCAATCTTTCAAGATTTTGGCAAAAAGCGGTCTGTGCTTCTGCAAAACAACGGACATGTCTCTGTGTGTAGCAGATTGTCTCTGTGTGGAGCACATGCGTGTCCAAGTTTGTGCGGAAATATGGACGTGTGAATGGGGCCATTGGGGAACATGTGTACCGTCTGTCCGTGCCTACGGCATGTGTCAGCACAGACCCCATATGTGCCAGAGGCACAGATGTGTGAATCAGCCCTAATGGGGCCATCACACGGGGAGATGATTCCCGGCGATGTGCGAGCAATCACATGACACGCGCGGACATGTCACCAGCGAACGTCTGTGAAGGATCGCCTCAGAACCAGCCTATAGTTCAGAGGCGATTCCTGGGCGAGGCAGGGAGCTATACTTTCTATAGCTCCCGTCACCTTAGACATCGCTATTGCCGCGTCACACACGCATCCCAGGCTAGTTGGGAAATCTCTGAACTGAGAAACACTGAATCATCGCCGAACGATCGCCCTGTTACTGCGACATCGCCTGAGCGTCGCAATGTGTATTTCTTTATTGTTTATTCCATAAAAACAGGCGGTTATGCAGGGGTGGTGGAGGGAGGATTGGGGTCACAACAGCCAGTTGTTGCTGTTATGGCAATAGTTAATAATTTTATTGGAATAATTGAAGCCATTTCAGAACCCTTCCAAAAGCATGGTTATGTGAATCCTTGGACTTTCATCTAGAAGTTTCTGTGTCTCTGATTTTGTATAAATGTTTTGATTTAGAGGTAGCCGTATAGAAGTTATAGAAGTTCTTATCAACATGTTCTGAATGTCCTGTACAACTTCAAGGCTAGTTAAACTAACTACCACGCAGAAAATATAATTAAATGTTTTCCAGAATAAAATGTATATTCAGCATAACGTGACGCAATTATCTAGTCACACCCCTCTGCACATCCCTTTAAGGATAAGTAATAAAACTGCTAGCTTTTCCTTTAATAAAGGTCTTTGTCATTAAGCCTTTACATTGACAATGTGTCAGCGTGGATTCTTTCGTGACGTGCACACACGTAGACAAAGCATCCAATTTGGCGGCAGACAATTAAGACGGCCTCACCTGAAAGGTGTGGGGGGCATCCATAACAGTTGGCGCCCAACGTGCTAGGACGAGACATCCAGGGAACGACAGCCACAACAGAACCTTCATTCCCTGAATGGATCAGACACGAGGGGTAGACCTGCAGGCTACAATGAGGTAAGAAAATGATTTATCTTACCTAAGCCCTCCTGTAACTCCGTGCAGGGATGATGAAGATAGCTGGCTGTCAGACTTGGACATAGATGACCGGATCTGAGAAGTCCTAGCCCTTGTAACCCAGTCATGAGAATTCCTTAATTGTCTGCCGTATTTGTGTTCTTGCAACCTGATCCTGACTGAGTTTGTCTGTGTTTATGACAGTGCTATCATTGCTACAGTTTCAGTAAATAGAATCTCCCCACTTAGCCGCCCCGTCTCTCCATTTACCATGCTTTCTCTCTTTCCTTTCTATGTTTTCTGTTTCCCTGGTTCTTCAGCTCTATTCCCAGGGAATAGAGCTGATGGCAAATCGACCCCTAATAGGGTTGATGGTTTGTCGACCCCTGGTGTAAGGGGGGGCCGATGGTTTATTTCACTACTGGTGCTCCAGCCTCTGATACGGCTGGTGGTTTGTTCACCCCGCGCTCGCAAGCTAAGGATGGAGTGTAGTCCTGGCTGCGGTGGTGGACGGGTACTTAATTTACGGAGATTTTGGTAGTGAGGATTTTGTTCCGTTCTCTCCAGATGCCGTGTGTGTCACTTATGTAAACAAGGTATAGAGCTAGCAATTACACCCGCTGGTTGGAAAATAATTCATGTTACTGACGTGCCATATGCACGGGAAGAAACTGGTTATATAGCAATCCCTGGCACTTCTCCAGTACTCCAGGTATTCAGACAGAATATACATGTCCAGTTAACGTTAGTAAAATAAGGGTCTTGTTGCAAGAAGTATATTGTAAGAAAGTTATATGACCCAGTTGTTGCCCCACTGAGGTGTAGAGGGGGCCGACACAATTTGATGTTTATTTGTTTTATCTGTTTGGTGACCACTAGTGTTGAGCGAACATGCTCGGCACTACTCGTTACTCGCACGAGTATCACTGTACTCGGGCGACTCGCCGAGCACCGAGTAATCTCGCGATACTCGTGCTGTGCTCGTGGTCGTCATCTCTCCATGTTGGCGCTCTTTTGAGAGCCAGCCCACGTGCAGGGATTGGCTGACAGACCACTGCAATGCCACAGCCCTGTTAGTTGTGGTATAGCAGTGATTGGCCGGCCTGCACAGCGTCACCGAGCCTTTATAAGTCCCAGCGCGCTGTGCTCGGCACACAGCCTTCCAGACAGTGAGTGTAGGGAGAGTGCCTGCTGCTGATTAGGGACAGATTTGCGGCCCTCATAGGTAGATCCGGATCAGGGCTGCAAACTGCTGCTGACCACAACAGTCCTTCTTCTAGGACTAATCTAGGAGGATATAGGCAGGTGGATACAGATTGGAATCCAAGCTTTTCTGTGACCATTAGAGTCACCACACTCTTGTACTTAGTACCTTAATACAGGTTAGGGACTAAAATTCTCTCTTCAAACCATTACAGTCACCAGACAGGTGTACGTACTACCTTAATACAGGTTAGGGACTAAAATCCTCTCTTCAAACCATTACAGTCACCACACTGTTGTACGTCATACGTTTCTACAGGTTAGGGAACTAAAATCCTAACTCTTGTCATCTCAACTGTCACCACACTGTTGTACGTCATAGGTTTCTACAAGTTAGGGATTAGGGAACTAAAATCCTAACTATTGTCATCTCAACAGTCACCACACTGTTGTACGTCATACGTTTCTACAGGTTAGGGAACTAAAATCCTAACTCTTGTCATCTCAACTGTCACCACACTGTTGTACGTCATAGGTTTCTACAAGTTAGGATTTTAGTTCCCTAATCCCTAACTATTGTCATCTCAACAGTCACCACACTGTTGTACGTCATAAGTTTGTACAAGTTAGGGAACTAAAATCCTAACTCTTGTCATCTCAACTGTCACCACACTGTTGTACGTCATACCTTTATACAGGTTAGGGAACTAAAATCCTAATCTCCTGTGACCTCCACAGTCACCAGGCAGTTGTCGCTCTATACAGGCAAAATGCGCAAAGGCGTTGGCAAGGGCGTTGGCAAGGAACAAGGAAGTGGACGTGATGGTGGTGCAGGCAGAGGCCGAGGTCGTGTGCAAGCACTCATTTCGCAACAACAAAGGGCCACATCTCCTCGCTCGCACGTCCTGTCCCAAATTCTTGGGGCCCGCAGCAGTACACCACTGTTGAACCAAGACCAGTGTCAACAGGTTGTTACTTGGATAGCGGATAATGCTTCAAGTCAGATGGGCACCTCCACAAACACCCTGTCTTCCGCACGGTCAACTGTCAGTAGCCGTGATACTGCACCGCACATTTCCCAACCTGATCCTCCTTCCTACCACCTGGCCGATTACACGTCCACGGACATTACAGATCCCACACTAGGACACTCGGAAGAGCTGTTCACGTATCCATTCGCAGAATCTGGCCTGTCGCCACCTCCTCTTGAAGTGGGTCATGAGGAGATGGTATGTACAGATGCCCAAATATTTGAGCAGCCGTGTTATGACGAACGGAACGTTGTCAAAGTGTCTCAACAAGGGGTGGACGATGATGAGACACAATTGCCAGGAAGTCAGGAGGAGGATCAGGGTGCGGAAGAGGAAGACGACGTGGTGGATGATCCAGTAGCTGACCCTACATGGCAGGAGGATATGCAGAGCGAGGACAGCAGTGCACAGGGGGAGGGAGGCGTAGCATCACAACAGCCAGTACGAAGCAGGGGTGCGTCCGCAGGCAGAAGGCAGGCAACCGTTCCCCGGAACAACAACACGACTCAAGGTGCCTGTGCAAATGTTCGGTCTTCCCGAGTCTGGGAGTTTTTTAAGTTGGCTCCAGAAGACTCTAAAAAGGCCATTTGCCACACCTGCCATGCCACTATCAGCAGGCGTACGAAAACTAGCAGCCTGACCACCACCAGCATGATCAGGCACATGTCAGCCAAGCACCCGACTTTGTGGGAAGTAGCACAGAGTCGAGGAGCGGTGCGTGCTGATGTCACTGCTACGTCTTCGGCTGTTGTGCATGCAAGCCAATCCCCTGTCCATGCTGGCCGTGAACAAGCCTCCGGTCCTGCACCTGAAGTTGCTGAAGCACAAATTACGCCACCATCAAGCACGTCCTTGTCCCAGCGCAGCGTTCAATTATCCATTCAGCAAACATTTGAACGCAGGCGCAAATACGCTGCCAATGCCCCACATGCCACAGTCCTCAATGCTCACATTTCGCGACTCATAGCGCTAGAAATGTTGCCTTTCCGTCTGGTGGAGACGGACGCATTCCGCGACCTGATGGCGGCTGCTGTCCCACGTTACTCGGTCCCCAGCCGACACTATTTCTCCAGATGTGCCGTCCCCGCATTGCATAACCACGTGTCCAACACCATCACACGTGCTCTGAACAATGCTGTTTCAGCCAAAGTCCACCTAACCACAGACACGTGGACAAGTGCTTGTGGGCAAGGCCGCTACATCTCCTTGACAGCACACTGGATTAATATTGTGGAGTCTGGGACCCAGTGTGAGCGAGGGACGGAACACGTCCTTCCCACACCAAGGATAGCAGGCCCTACCTCTGTCATGGTTTCACCGACACTCTACAGCTCCGGAATGTCATGCTCTTCAGCCTCCTCCTCCTCCACCTGCGCATCCTCATCCACTGTACCCTCCACACCAGTCCCAAGCTGGAAGCACTGCAGCACTGCCTCTGCAAAGCGGCAACAGGCTGTGCTGAAGCTAGTCTGCATAGGTGACAAACCCCACAATGCAGAAGAGGTGTGGACAGCTCTGAAACAGCAGGCAGATCACTGGCTCACACCTCTGAACCTAAAGCCAGGAAAGGTCGTGTGTGACAATGGCCGGAACCTGGTGGCAGCTTTGAGGCGAGGGCAGCTGACGCATGTTCCATGCGTGGCCCATGTGCTCAACCTGGTGGTTCAGAGGTTTGTGAAGTCATACCCGGAGGTGTCTGACCTGCTGGTAAAAGTTCGGCGTCTGTCTGCACATTTTCGCAAGTCACCTGCTGCTTCAGCCGGTCTTGCAAGCTTTCAGCGCCGTTTGCGTCTTCCGGCCCACAGACTGGTGTGTGATGTCCCCACGCGTTGGAATTCAACGCTGCACATGTTGGTCAGGATATGTGAGCAGAAGAGGGCAGTTGTGGACTACCTGCATCACCTAAGCCGTCGGGAAATGGGTCAAACTCCACACATAACACCTGAGGAGTGGAGATGGATGTCGGACCTATGCACCGTCCTCCAAAACTTTGAGGACTCCACCAAGATGGTGAGCGGTGATGACGCCATTATTAGCGTCACCATACCACTACTCTGCCTTCTAAAACGGTCTCTGCTGAAAATAAAAGAGGATGCATTGCAGGCAGAGCGCGATGACTTAGAGCAAGAAACTGTAGTGGGTGTGGGTGAAAACACACAGCCCAGCCTCATGTCATCACAACGTGTAGTGGAGGACTATGACGAGGAGGAGGAGGAGGAGGAGGATGAAGACATGGAGCAACTCTCAGGCCAAATTGGGGATATGACATGCACACCAGTCATACCCTCGATTCAGCGTGGCTGGCCAGAGGACAGGGGAGATGAGGAGGAGGAGGAGGACAGCATGTTCAGTCATCGTGTTGGTCTGGATACTGATGTGATGGCTGTTAAGAGTCTGGCGCACATGGCTGACTTTATGGTAAGCTGCCTGTCTCGTGACCCTCGCGTTCAGAACATCTTGGCCGACAATCAGTACTGGTTGGCAACACTCTTAGACCCACGCTACAAGGAGAACTTTATGTCTCTCATTCCTGAGGCGGAGAGGTCAGCCAAAATGCTGCAGTTCCAGAGGGCCATAGTCACGGAAGTTGTGAAATCCTTCCCCTCACAAAACGCTAGCGGCATAGGTCAGGATTCGATGGACAACCAAGGCGTACGGCCGAGAGGGGCACAAGTCCAATCCGCCAGAGGCAGGGGAACTGTCTTTACGATGTGGGACAGTTTTCTCAGCCCCTCACGTACCACAGCCCCTGAGGTGCGGGGTAGTGCCACCAGAAATGCTAAGTTCGGGCAGATGCTGAAGGAGTACCTTGCAGATCGAACAACTGTACTGCGAGATTCATCGGTGCCTTTCAATTATTGGGTCTCCAAGCTCGACACGTGGCATGAATTGGCTCTCTACGCCTTGGAAGTCCTGGCCTGCCCTGCCGCTAGCGTTTTATCAGAGCGTGTTTTCAGTGCAGCAGGTGGAATCATCACTGATAAACGCACCCGCCTGTCAACTGAAAATGCGGACAGGCTCACTCTGATCAAGATGAACAAGGGTTGGATTGGGCCAGACTTCACCACACCACCAGCAAATGACAACTGAATTTTATTTTGTTATTTGAATTTGACATGTACCTCCACTCACCCATGGGTACACACTTCCGTACTTTGGCTAATCGCTGGACTGCTACTCCTTCTCCTCATGTGACACCATGATGAGCGTTAGAATAGTTAGGCTCTTGTTTGAGGTATACCCGCAGTGGTAAATTTTTTAGCCCATTCTGTTAGAATGGGCATTACAACGACAGGAGACCCGCTCCTTTTCAATGGGAAAAATGTTTTTAGGTACTCCTACACGTCTCTATCCAGGGACAAAGAGGAGCCTCTAAATTTTTGGCTGCCCTGACCAATGGGCTATACTACAATACACCCAGTTCTTCTTAACAGGCCCTCCTGCACGTCTCCATCCAGGGACAAAGAGGAGCCTCACAATTTTTGGCTGCCCTGACCTAAGGGCTATACTACAATACACCCACTTGAGGGTTACAGGCCCTACTACATGTCTGTATGCATGGGTGATTGGTCAGGGCAGCCAAAAATTGGGAGGTTCAACAAAGGGCTCTACTACAATACACCCACTTGAGGGATACAGGCCCTACTACATGTCTGTATGCATGGGTCATTGTTGAACCTCCCAATTTTTGGCTGCCCTGACCAAAGGGCTATACTACAATACACCCAGTTCTTCTTAACAGGCCCTCCTGCACGTCTCCATCCAGGGACAAAGAGGAGCCTCACAATTTTTGGCTGCCCTGACCAAAGGGCTATACTACAATACACCCACTTGAGGGTTACAGGCCCTACTACATGTCTGTATGCATGGGTCATTGTTGAACCTCCCAATTTTTGGCTGCCCTGACCAAAGAGCTCTACTACAATACACCCACTTGAGGGTTACAGGCACTACTACATGTCTGTATGCATGGGTCATTGTTGAACCTCCCAATTTTTGGCTGCCCTGACCAAAGGGCTCTACTACAATACACCCACTTGAGGGTTACAGGCCCTACTACATGTCTGTATGCATGGGTGATTGTTGAACCTCCCAATTTTTGGCTGCCCTGACCAAAGGGCTCTACCACAATACACCCAGTTCTTGTTTACAGGCCATCCTGCATCTCTGTATCCAGGGGCATTGGTGAACCTCCCAATTTTTGACTGCCCTTGCAAAGGAAGATACTACAATAGACCCAGTTCCTCAAAATGGGCACTTTATTTGTAGACAGGGCTTCATGTACGTCTCTTGTCAGGGTCATCGGAGTGTCGCACAATGTTTTCACGTAAAATCTTTCATGTAATCACAAAAAGTGACATACACCAGCTGTATCTCACTATTGGGTATGTGCCCTTAACATTTCCACCCTAAATATTCATTTTGGTGTCATTTTGGAAGGTTTTCTGGACACTCCGTAAAATTGCCGTGAAAGTCGGACAACATTGTTCACATCTGTGACTTTTGAGTGAGAAATGCTTCCAGGGGTCTTCCCCATGGTGTTGCCATGTCATTTCAGCACTATTCTGAGACTTTTGTGACATTTTTAGGGTTTTTCCAGGCAGCCGGCAGTCATTTCATAAAAATACTCGTGTCTCCCATAGGATAACATTGGGCTCGTTACTCGGGCCGAGTACACGAGTATCTCGGGATGCTCGGCCCGAGCTTCGAGCACCCGAGCATTTTAGTACTCGCTCATCACTAGTGACCACCATTCCAGTCCCGGTCCTCAGATTGACTCTGACTGACTGACCTGATAACTGTAAGCAAAATACACATCTACTCAGTATTTATCAATTTTCTAATTTGGAAACCCCTAGCAAAAAGGTATTGACGCCCTTAGTGTCTTCCCCGAAAATTGTCCTTATATTAGAGGTAATATGGCGGCTACAGGAGCCGTTATATGAATGTCCAACAATCCAGACATGCTTCCTATCTATTGGGCAGAGAAGAGGGCCCACGGACGTCTGTATTCAGAATATTTTTATTTATTTTTTTTACAAGGAGTTTATCCACATACGGTGGTACTGAATTTAGGTTTAACTGTTCCACACGTGGTGTGTCCAGGGGCCACCTTAGGGTAAATACAAAGGTTATTGTTCTGCATACTAAGTAAGCTTTAGTCATTTCACAACATATACCTTTTAGAGTTTTTATTATCCCCTGTGTAGAAATATTTTGGTTATTAAGAGTGTTCAGAATAAACTTTAATGCCCGGCTCACTGAAGGTATCCCAGTTGACTCCCCTTTTATACAACCCTGCTGACAGTGGTAGTCTTGAGGGGTGGACAGTTATAGCCAAGGTAGAAGCATAGAGACTTGGGTTTAAGCTATAATATGGGTGTTAATCAGTCAAAGTCCAGATCCACAGGTTTACAAACAGAAGTCCTAATTGGAAAATATAAATACAAAAAGGGGTTGGGGGAACAAGAGGCGCAATAGTGCCCTCATCACTAGACACTAAATCGGCAACTCAGTGAGCAAAAGGGGTTCACTCACCTGGTCCAGTTGTGTCACCCACAACTGGTTTGTAGACGTGTTAGGAATTATATCCTGATGGCTGCTGCTGGACCTTCACTGAACCACTCAGATGTGGAGAAGCATCAGATTACTTGGGAAAAGGTGTTTTATGATCCGCGCTGCCAGACTGACTCGCATCAAAGAAGACACTTGATGATGAAGTGTTGATCAAATCCTTCTTTTATTCACCGACGCGTTTCGGTGCCCACCTGGCACCTTCCTCAGGGATTCCTGAGGAAGGTGCCAGGTGGGCACCGAAACGCGTCGGTGAATAAAAGAAGGATTTGATCAACACTTCATCTTCAATTGTCTTCTTTGATGCGAGTCAGTCTGGCAGCGTGGATCATAAAACACCTTTTCCCAAGTAATCTGATAATTGGAAAATATGTAGTATATAGAGAACAGACAAAATATATTAATTTTAGTGATGAGCGAATCCTAAATTACTCAGAATCGCTTGACTCTAGCGAGTCCGAGCACAGGACTCGCTACTCGTTGCGAGTCTAGCGAGTCCAATGTTAATGAATGGGGAAGCGAGTAATAGCGAGTAGTGTGCGATTTACAAATCACAGATGTGTCTCGGAAGCTTCAGCCTGCCATTGATTTGCATTGGACTCGTTTACTTTGCAACACAGTAATTGCTGGGAAACTCGCACAGATAAGAGTCCTGTCTGCTCTGTGTGCTGGCTGCCGCAGCTCCAGGGTCCTAGAGCCCGCCTGCTGCCTGATGTAGCAGAGCTGAGATTATGCACAGGGAATGAGCAGACTGAGAACAGACATCTATATCTATGCACAGGGATGAGCAGAGAGGACATCGCATTTTGGACTGCGTCGGACGAAAGAGGATTTTTTTAATTTAAGATGGAGTCCCTAATGGCTTTTTTTTTTTTTCTAATAAAAAATTTTCTCTGTGTTGTGTTTTTTTAAAAACAATTTAATAGAAATTCATGGCAGTCATGTCTAATATTGGCGTGACCGCCATAAATTTCGGGCTTAGGGCCAGCTGATAATACAAAGCTGGCCCCAACCTCTTTATTACCCAGCGTGCCACCGCCACCAGGGCCGCTGGAAGAGCGGGGTTCAGCGCCAGAGGATGGCGCTTCAATGAACGCGCCATCTTCTGGGGCGGCTGCGGGCTGCAATTTGCAGCAGGGGGTGCCCAGAAAGCTTGGGCATCCCTGCGCTGCGGATTCCAGCCCCCAGCTGCTTAGCTGTACCTGCCTAGACATAGAAATTGCGCGGAGCTCCACGCATTTTTTTTTAATTATTTCATGAAATTCTGAGATTCTGACTCTGAGACTCTGACTCTGAGACTCAGACTCTGAGAATCTGACTCTGAGACTCTGAGACTCTGACTCTGAGACTCAGACTCTGACTCTGAGACTCTGACTCTGACTCTGAGACTCTGAGACTCTCTGACTCTGAGACTCTGAGACTCTGACTCTGAGACTCTGAGACTCTGACTCTGAGACTCTGCCTCTGAGACTCTGACTCTGAGTCAGACTCTGACTCTGACTCTGAGACTCTGGCTCTGAGACTCTGGCTCTGGCTCTGAGGGTGAGACTCTGAATCTGAGACTCTGACTCTGACTCTGAGACTCTGACTCTGAGACTCTGACTCTGAAATTCATGAAATAATAAAAAAAAAATGCGTGGGGCTCCGCGCAATTTCTATGTCTAGCCAGGTACAGCTAAGCAGCTGGGGGCTGGAATCCGCAGCGCAGGGATGCCCAAGCTTTCTGGGTACCCCCCCGCTGCAAATTGCAGCCCGCAGCCGCCCCAGAAGATGGCGCGTTCATTGAAGCGCCATCCTCTGGCGCTGAACCCCGCTCTTCCAGCGGCCCTGGTGGCGGTGGCACGCTGGGTAATAAAGGGGTTAATACCAGCTTTGTTATACAAGCTGGTATTAAGCCCGAGATTCCTAATGTCAGGCCACGTTTGACCCAGCCACTAAGAATCTCCAATAAAGGGTTAAAAAAACACAACACAGAGAAAAAATTTTATTTGAAATAAAGAATGGAGTCCCTAATGGCTTTTTTTTTAATTAAAAAAATCCTCTTCTGTCCGACGCAGTACAAAACGCGATGTCCTCTCTGCTACATCCCCTGTGCATAGATATAGATGTCTATGCACAGGGAATGAGCAGACTGAGAACAATCTCAGCACTGCTACATCATCTCTGTGAGCAGGCGGGCTCTAGGACCCTGGAGCTGGCAGCCTGCACAGAGAAGACAGCTGGACTCGGCTCGCAATGTAACAGCAGTTACTTTGCGAGTTTCCCTGCTATCACTGGCACAGTAGCCAAGTCTAATGCAAGACAATAGCAATCCTAGTTTTGTCAGCGTTTGCCATTGATTTGCATTGGACTCGTGCGAGTAAACGCTGGGAAACTCGCAGAGTGCCGAGTCCTGGGAGTCCCTTACTACTCGCCGAGTAACGAGTCCTAGCGAGTAGATTCGCCCATCCCTAATTAGTTTACATTGTACTAGAATCACTGCTTTTGTTTTTCCTTTGGAAAGATTGTTTATAATAGCGCGGAGGAATGTTTGTGTGAAAGCAGGAATGTTTGTGTGACAATTTTAATCACAAGCAGCAGGGGGGGGATTGGGCTGGCAGCTACTGCTTGTTAATGATAATTGTAATGTTTGCACTGTGATTGGGAATCACAGACTGAAGTCATTTTGATTTGATTATTATTGTTATAGGTGACTTGATTATTGCATCGCTACTCGATCAAGACTGTGGTTTTGTGATTATTTGTTAGGACACATTCTCTTTAAATACAGGAACGCAGGCTGTCAGTACAATTATGAAGACAGGCGTCCTCTCCAAGAAGGAGGGAAGATTGGTGTCCCATGCTGGGATAGAGACACAGGTATATAGTGATTAAAGATGTTGCGTCTTTTCAAGGAAAAAACACTTTAATATGGTCCGTGAAAGAGAAGGGAGAAAGTATGTTAAAAATGCAAACAAACAATTAGAAGTGTGCCCTATAGCCAATTCTTGCGGTTTCGCAGCATTAACAACAGGAATGATAAGTTTGAGGAGCAGACTGATAAACTAGAATCAGATCTTCTATGTAGAGGGTATCCCGCCAGTATTCTCAAACAAGCTAGAGAAAGAGCTAGATCTTATGCCCCGAACCACGACACAGGTAAGTTGGCTGGAGGGCACGGTCCGAACTCTGGTGGTAAGCCGTTCTACTTCAGCTTTAAGCACGGGCCCATGTTCAATAGGATTACTACAGCCATTAAGAGGCATTGGCATGTGGTGGAGGCCGATAGGACCCTGGCAAAGTTGACCCCGGTATCTGTTGTGACATATAGGAGGTGTAGAAATCTGGGAGACCTGCTGGTTCAAAAACGACTTGGTGCGACAGAGAGTAGTGGGAACTGGTTAGCGAAAAACCGACCGCAAGGAAACTTCAAATGTGGACATTGTAACTGGTGTCCTCAGTTGTGTTCAGGTAGTCACCTTGAATTAGGCGGACAAAGAATAAAAATCAGTTCCTTTATCAACTGTCGCACTAAGTGGGTGGTCTATGCCATTTGGTTCCCGTGTAAAAGATTCTACGTGGGGAAGACCATCAGACCCATGTTTGTGAGAGTAAGGGAGCATTTTAATTCTATTGCCAAAAACAAGGGGTCCCCCAGATTGATTCAACATATAATTGATGAACACAATGGGGATGCCGGGGTACTCAGGTTTGCGGGAATCACCAGTTTACCACCATCCAATAGGGGCGGCGACCAACATAAACGCCTCCTGCAATTGGAAGCTAAGTGGATCCTGGAGCTTAATGCCCAGGGTGCACTTGGATTAAATGACAAATTGGACATGGCCGTGTTTTTGTAGGAGTGTTCGGCTTGCGCCTTGTGTGTGACCAGTGCTCTCCTAAGCCTTGTTGTCACAGCATCGTTGCCTTGTTTGGGTATAAGAAAAGTATTAATGAGGTTTGGGAATTGGGTTTACTTGTATAAATCTAGAATTCTATTTTCGTCCGGTCCGTAGTCTCTTGGTCTTTTTAGGGGGTTTCATTGTGGTCTAGTTGCTCTAATTCCTAAGATGCCGGCAGTAATCCCGTTTGTTCTTGCTGCTTGGCAAATAACCTGGGGTTGCTTACAGCACGCTGGTAAATATCCATAAACTACGTGTCCCGCCACTATTGGGTGAGCAGTAGGCGTGTTGTGCGCTCATTCAGGTATTGTTTTGTAGCAGGACATCCGTGCTCGCTGCTGATTGGTCCCCCTGTCACCTTGGGAACACGGGCAAACATTATGCCGCCGCGTCTGTATTGGAGCGCCCTTGCAGTTGCGCAGTAGAAGGGACGAGTGGGGACCAATCACAGAGCATCTGTATTGCGATCATGTGCTTTGTCACATGACCCGGAAATTGAGTAGCGTCTGGACACCGATATCAACATCCGCTCAGCTTGTCTATGGCATGTAAGCATAAGATCCTTGTATATCGGTTTACAATTATTGTAATGATTTTGTTCGCTTGTATAGCTTTTAATATGTGTCTTATAAGTTGGCTTGTTTTTAACATGTTCACATTACCTTGTGCACTTTTGTTTAGCTGGTGATGATGTCACGAGGGCGGTCCTGCTCCTCCTATATAAGGTTGGAGCAGGCACCACCAGCTGCCAGTGACCCGTTGAAGGGCAGTTTGCCCGAAACGGTGCCGTTGTCACCCGGTCCCCCTCCCTGCACCTTGTACCAACTACCCCAATAAAGGACATCGCATGATGCTACTTTGGTGAGTGCCGCTCTTTTCCTTTTGCTGGTTATTAAACAATTAGAAGGCTTTGAGTATGTTGAAGGAGGCTGTGAGCGGTGCACATAAGTGTTGAATGAAGCTGTAATCGGGGCCCCTGTGTATATTGTATGTATGCTGAGATGTGAGATGTAATGTCAGGGTTGACTGTATGTTTTGTATCACGCATGATGTAAAGCAGGTGTTTGTGTTTAGTATAAGTTTTTTGGGTTATACATGCTGCCAAGCGATTCCCTAGGAAGAATGCTACCTTATAATGTGTGTATGTTCCCCTGGTGTTGATTTTCTGCCAATATTAGACTTGTCAAGGTTAGAAGTGTGCACTGATATCTTCCCCTTCCATCAGTTACTATAGGGAGGGGGGGAAAAGTCTGCGTTTTGGGTCTTTCATTTTTACATGCAGTAATGAAAAATCATCACATTTCAGGTCCTTTCATTTTTGGCTGTGAACATTAAGAATCATAATGGTTTACTGTGTATTTAGTTGGAAGCTAGTAATATTGACTATTATTGGACGCAATAATAGTTATTTTAGACAGTTTTTGTACATTTCTACTTGAGGTTATACAAAATTAGGTTTTACTGATTTTCATTCAGGGATTATTATTCTATTTTATTGAGTCATACTGACACCCTGTCTTCTTGTTTGTGTTGATATTATTTAGACACTATGATAATTATTCGGGATCATTTTTGTATGTTTCTGTCTAAATTTTACGGAGGAACAATAGTTTTTAGAAGAGGCATAGAGAACAGATGATAATACTTAGTATATGTGTGTTAAATGTTCAGATTCTAATCCCATTGTTTTCTAAAGAAGTTTTTTATTGTTATGGCGCTGGCTCCGGGTGGGGGATGGACTTGTTTTCAGATTCAGATAGAAAACCTCAGCTCAGAGTGTTCCCCCATCTTAGGAATGTAAGACTCAGAGGACGTTTTGCCAATCAGAACTTCCCGTGGCAGCCATCTTGCACCACCCAAAAGTCCTGCTAACAATGAGACTACATCACAGTTAGTTCCACTACCAGATTATATATCCAGTTATGATTATAAAAGAATAATGTATATATATCTTTACTCGTTACTCTGATATCTTCTGATTTCCTCATGCGGAGGGGGGATGGAGACATATATGGAGAAATATATGGGGTTTTTGGTTAAGCATCATACAGTTATAGTTTCTAAATATATAGCGCCAATGGAAACATTTATAACAGAATTTAAATGGGTTTTTGGTTAAACATAAAACAGTCATAGTTTATAGCTATCAATATAATTAGTAGAGAATTGTAATAAGAATTTTGTTGAATAAGTATTTTTTCTGATTTTTTTAAGCTAACACGAATTCTTGAGTGTTTTATTTCAGATGTCCGTATAGGAAAGATGATCTTACGCTGGACACCGGTAGGATCCTCGCATGAGGTAATCAGAGCAATTGATTCTGAGTTTTTGTACTTTTTCATGAGCAGGTGGAGTTTCTTCTAGTTACAATTCTTACAAAAACGGTAAGCATACAAAATGCAGAATTGGTAAATCACGGTGAGGTAGACACCATGTTGCCAGTCTAGGATGGTATAATCATGCTGACAGTCACTACAGGTGACCCCCTAGAGGTAGAGGGCAAGGTACAATTTGAAGTTCAAATAAAGTTAGTCTAGGTAAATGGCGGGAGGTCATCCATCCCAGCCTTGTTACGTCTGGCTGCCTAAGCACCCCTTCAGTATCGGACTGCTCGGACAGAACTGAATAAATACTAAAAGAAAAAAAGGGAGTTGTGCTGAAGGATGGGAAAAAGGACAGGCCATGATGACGTCTCTCTTCAACAAAAGTTAGAATAGTCTTTGCTTGGCCCCACATACACCTCGACCGGTGACGAGTGCAGTCAGATGAATACTGCCTGGTTCGCTCCTGGTTACAGGTAAGGCCTCATGTACAATCCTGCATTATTCTCACGCACAACACAATTCAGAAAGGTAAGAGTTTGAAGCAGCAGCCGCTCCACAAGCTTTGAGAATTGCAAATAGGGTGCGGACAAGGAGAGGAAAGTAATAAACATGTCCTAGTAGGTGTGGATCTCTCTCTCCTATATAGAATACCATAAGATGTTTAATATGTTGGTTACAAATGTTCTGAAGCAGAGCAAGTAGGTAAATGAGTAAATATACATGTAAAAAAGAATATGGTAGTTGTATAGTAAATAGTTGGAAGTTTTCCCAGATATCCAGTTACCTTTTGACCTGTTTTTCAGAAAAGCAGAAGAGACCACTGATGATAAGTATACAGTAATTATATTGTCTAATGTTATACTATACGTTATATTTGTTTGACTTTACATTGTATCATATTGTTTATTTGTGCTCTGACCGACCTGCTGAAACCTGTTTCAATTGCACACTATCGACAGTGTATCTACTGACCCTCATATATATATGTTGACTGAGCAATTGCTGTATATGTTTATGGAAGGTAATGGACTAAACAACACTTTACAAACAAACTGAAAAAGGTATATAAGCTCAGGGATAGATTAGGGACAGATAGGGTGAGTCGACGTGGAGCGGGGCACCACAGGCGTTTCAAGAGGGTGTCGACCTCTGCTAGTTAGGTAGGTTTCCAGCTTTAAGGACATTACTAGGGTACTATTAGGAGTGGGTGTATCATTTATACATTGTGTAAATCTTATGTTTTTGTTTCCATGAACTTTCTTGGGTGACAATTAATTTTGATCAATAGAAAATGATTTTTGATTGTATATAAGATCCTTCTATCTAATATATAATTGCCGTAGCGCACTTCCGTAAGTTTCGGCGCTACTTCCGTCATCGTGGACGTGGCTGCCTCGCAGCCACACGACCCACGAAGCATTGGCCGGCGCGAGCAATGGCCGCGAGGCCATTGCGAGCCGTTGCCGGAGCGCGAGCAATGGCCGCGAAGCGGCCATTGCGAGTCTCCGGCCCCGTCCAACGACCAACCACAGCCGAGCCCCGTGGCCGAAAATAGAACCAGGGGCCCGGCCATAAATTCGGCGAAACACCGCTATGTATCTCTATGGGAAGTGAGGCGCTATGCTGATTGGTCGGCGCAGCACACAGCGACCAATCAGCATAGCGCCTCACTTAAGCGCGAAATTTGAAACTCAAAGTCGTCCATTATATCTCTATGGGAAGTAAGGCGCTATTCTGATTGGTCGCTGTGTGCTGCCGGCGACCAATCAGAATAGCGCCTCACTTCCCATAGACATAGAATGGACGACTTTGAGTTTCAAATTTACCGCTCAAAGTGAGACGCTATTCTGATTGGTCGCCGCCAGCACACAGCGACCAATCAGAATAGCGCCTCACTTCCCATAGAGATATAATGGACGAAAAGTCGTCCATTATATGTCTATGAGAAGTGAGGCGCTATTCTGATTGGTCGCTTTGTGCTGCCGGCGACCAATCAGAATAGCGCCTCACTTCCCATAGACATATAATGGACGACTGAGTTTCAAATTTACCGCTGAAAGTGAGGCGCGATTCTGATTGGTCGCCGGCAGCACACAGCGACAACTCAGAATAGCGCCTCACTTCCCATAGAGATATAATGGATGACTTTTCGTCCATTATATCTCTATGGGAAGTGAGGCGCTATTCTGATTGGTCGCTGTGTGCTGGCGGCGACCAATCAGAATATCCAGGATAAAAAATGACACGGATGCAGCTTATTATTTGCAGAAGAATGAACGCTTTATTATAGATGAGTGCACAATGGTCTCAAAGTATACATTGCATGTCATTGAAAGACTGTTACGAGATGTTATGACCAAAAAAGTTACCAACAAAGAAAAGACACCTTTTGGAGCCAAAGTAATTGTACTTGGAGGAGACGTTCGACAATGTCTTCCTGTCATTCCTCATGGCACAAGAACAGATATTGTAGAGAGCTGTTTAAAATATTCTACACATTGGCCACTTTTCAATCCACTCCCGCTTATTAACAACATGCGCTCTATTGATCCGGAATACAGCAGTTGGTTGCTTAAACTTGGTAATGGTGAGCTGTCCAATGAACATAACCTTGGAGATGATGTCATCGAGATTCCTCCAGATATGCTGTGCACTGGGTCTTTAATACATGAGATCTTTGGAGACAACATTAACATTGATGTCAATAACAACGAGAGTATCAATATCGCTGCTTCTCATGCTATCCTATGTCCTAAGAATGACGACGTCGATTTTGTTAATTCCAAAGTCATGGATTGCTTGATTGGTGAGTACACAGACTATATGAGTGAAGATTCTATTGATGCGGAGGACTGTGATGATTCAGAACAATACCCACCTGAATTTTTGCATTCACTTACACCTACTGGAATGACTCTACATCATCTCAAAATTAAAGTTGGCACCATTGTCATGCTGTTACGCAACCTGAATACCAGGAAAGGTCTGTGCAATGGTACTCGGCTCATTGTAACTGCATTGTTTCCAAACATGATCCAGGCTAAAGTTATTACCGGCTCAGCAGCAGGACAGGTGGTATTCATTCCACGTATTGATTTATGTCCATCAGAGACTGCATTACCATTCAGATTAAGAAGACGACAATTTCCCATCAAGGCAGCGTTTGCAATGACCATCAATAAATCGCAAGGGCAAACTCTCAATCGAGTTGGGATATATCTCCTGGAACCACCTTTTGCCCATGGTCAACTCTATGTGGCCTTTTCTAGAGTCAAGCAATGCTGTAATGTCAAGGTCAAAGTGCTCAATTCACCACTCCAAGGACAATTACTGCCTGATTCTCCTAAGGTCTTTACACACAATATCGTGTACAAAAATGTTTTACGTTAAGCTTTTTCTTTTTTTTCATACTGTTCTGATACTTTTTTTACAAAAAACACAAAATCTACAAAAAAATTAGTTTAGTCATATTTCTAAAGATATTACCGTATATACTCGTGTATAAGCCGACCCGTGTATAAGCCGACCCCCTACTTTTGCCCCCAAAACCTGGGAAAATCTATTGACTCGTGTATAAGCCGAGGGTGGACCCCAGCACAGGTATACAGCCCCCAGCAGTGTGGTATACAGCAGCCCCAGAGGTATATACAGCAGCCCCAGTGATAGTATACAGCAGCAGCCCCAGTGGTATTTACAGCAGCAGCCCCAGTGCAGCCCCAGTGGTAGTATACACGCAGTCCCAGTAGTATATACAGCCCCAGTGGTAGTATATGCAGCCCCAGTGGTATATACAGCCCCAGTGGTAGTATATGCAGCCCCAGTGGTAGTATATGCAGCCCCAGTGGTATATACAGCCCCAGTGGTAGTAAACAGCCCCAGTGGTAGTATATGTAGCCCCAGTGGTAGTATATACAGCCCCAGTGGTAGTATATACAGCCCCAGTGGTAGTATACAGCCCCAGTGGTAGTATATACAGCCCCAGTGGTAGTATATGCAGCCCCAGTGGTATATACAGCCCCAGTGGTAGTAAACAGCCCCAGTGGTAGTATATGCAGCCCCAGTGGTAGTATATGCAGCCCCAGTGGTAGTATATAAAGCCCCAGTGGTAGTATACAGCCCCAGTGGTAGTATATACAGCCCCAGTGGTAGTATATGCAGCCCAGTGGTAGTATATGCAGCCCCAGTGGTAGTATATGCAGCCCCAGTGGTATATACAGCCCCAGTGGTATATACAGCCCCAGTGGTAGTAAACAGCCCCAGTGGTAGTATATGCAGCCCCAGTATTAGTAAACAGCCCCCCTCCTTATTATGGGTCCCCCAGGCTGTGGCAGCTGTGAAAATAACAAACACTTTATACATCACCTTCCGGCGCAGCCCCTCCGGTCTTCCGCTCCTCCGCTCGCCGGCTTCTTCTTCCTTGATGTGTCGGCTTCTGTGACCGCGCGCAGGAAATGACGTCATCTCCTGCGCCCGGTCACATGACACCGGCACAAGAAGGAAGAAGCCGGCGAGCGGAGGAGCGGAGGACCGGAGGAGCTGCGCCGGAAGGTGATGTATAAAGTGTTTGTTATTTTCACAGCTGCCGCAGCCTGGGGGGACATGATAAGGAGGGGGGGCTGTTTATTACTCTGGGGGAACCATAATAAGGAGGGGGGGCTGTGTAGTGCAATATGCACGGCATCCCCCCGCCGCTGATGGACGGGGGGATGCCGTGCATATTCATTGCACTAATGAGGCGGCCCCACGTGACCGCCGGCGGTCACTGCGGCCCCCTCCTGCCTCCTCCAGCCACCGGTCACAGCCCCCCCCCCCCCGTATGACTCGTGTATAAGCCGAGAGGGGGACTTTTCAGCCCAATTTTTGGGCTGAAAAACTCGGCTTATACACGAGTATATATGGTAATTACATGGTTATTATATAGCCATGTTATATATATAGTTATTTTTGGGGAGATTAAATCCCTTTTGTACAGAATTTATCATATATATATATATATATATATATATATATACAGTGGTGTTCAAAAGTCCTGCATAGGCGTGAAGAAAACTATATATTTCATACTTCTGCATCTCTACAGTGAAACTGGTGGAACATATATGTTTTTGTAATCCCTCATTGTGTGCCATACTCATTTTTGAATGTCCCAAGTGTAT
Organism: Allobates femoralis; assembly: GCA_033576535.1. Taxonomy (NCBI): domain Eukaryota; kingdom Metazoa; phylum Chordata; class Amphibia; order Anura; family Aromobatidae; genus Allobates; species Allobates femoralis. The sequence goes on along the minus strand of JARQOC010000006.1, from coordinate 176,189,431 downwards.
AAATTGTTATGGTATGCGCATTTTTGATATTTTTTTTTTACACCATAACTATACCTACACCTGTACAGTGTGTAGAATGGTGAACAGGTTTCTAAGTTCATTAACTTCCAATGCAAGTTCACACAGACTTAAATTTTACTTTTTAAGATTTATCATTTTTTATTTAATTCAGAGTCCTGAAAAGGGCCTTTTGAGTGCATCTTTAGCTTCTAATACTTTATTGGCCAGCCTTTGCTCTTGAGCACCAACTTGCATCTCTGTGGCATTGAGTGAACAAGCTTCTGCAGATGTTAACGAGTGATGATGTGGTTCCAGGCCTGTATCAGAGCCTCAATCAACTCTCTCTTGGTCCTTGGCTGTTTTTTAGATATCTCTATTGATACCTTGTGCCACAAGTTTTCAATTGGATTGAAGGCCGGGGACTGGGCTGGCCAGTCTATAGTAGCCACCTTGTTCTTTTTTTCCATTCCATTACTGTCTTAGCTCTGTGACAAGGAGCATTATCATCCTGGAAGATATAATTCCCTGAAAACAGGTGTTGAGCAGAAGGCAGCATTTTCTTATTAAGGATGTCTATGTATTTTTTTTGCATTAACCATACCCTCCACAATATGAAGCCTTCCAACACCATTGGCTGCCATACAGCCCCAGACCATTACTTTCATCAGATGTTTCACAGAGAAGCTCAAACACTCTGGCTTGTACTCTTCATGTGGAAACCTTCTCACATAAGACTTGCCATCATTTCCTAAAATGCAAAAAGTGCTTTCATCACTAAATAGCACTTTTTACCACTCCTCCTTCCTCCATTTTGAATATTTCAATGCCCACAGTTTTCGCCTCTGTCTTTGTATGGCTGTCATCAATGGCTTCTTTCGGGCCTTGCACCCTCTCAATCCTGCTTCCAAACATCTCTTCCTAACAGTTGATGTTGCTACCTCAATATTGCACTTTTCTTGCCATTCTCGCAGAAGCTGAGGAGAGGGGAGCTTTCCATTGGTAAGGGATGTTCTTATCAGTACTCTATTCTCCCTTTTAGTTGACTTTCTGGGCCGACCAGATCTGGGCCTGTCCTGGGTAATTCCAAGCAGCTTATGTTTCTGCAAAATTCTTACGACTGTACTCTGATTACAGCCGACCTTCCTTGTGATCTGGGGGCCAGTATAACCCTCTTCATGTAGCACCACAACTCACACACGATCCTCCGCTGGCAAAAATCTGAAGGCTCCGATCATAAATCTCTACAGAATGATTCACTAGATAGACCAACAGATAAAACAAACAAAGCAGCAGATGTGATGCAATGTAATGGAATGTGATTGGCCTCCATATCCAGGTTATGATTGGTGACAAGAACCTCATCTGTGATTGGCTAATTTTGGATCTGAAGCTATACAATATTTAGTTGTGCTTTCAATTCCCATATTGTTGCAATAATTTAAGGCAAAACTGCTTCAAAAGCTAAAAATATTACAAGGAGAGAATGCAAAATTGTATTCTGAACAAAACCATATATAATATGTCATATTAGCATCGAAGACATTCGACAGAAAAGGTTTAAAACTTGAAAAATCAATTTATCCTATGCCTATGCAGGACTTTTGAACACCACTGTATATATATATAGATATTTATCATATATATATATACTAGCTGTGAGCCCGATGCAAATGCATCGGGATTCTAGAACGTGCGTTAATTTGATTATAGTAGTTATAGCTGTTAGACTAATGCAAATGCATCGGTTGTCTAGAATATGTTTATTGTTTTTTTAAAGATTTTTAAATAATAATCCAATTATTCCAATGACATCTTTACAGCAACTACATATATTTGTATTGTTGATATCATATAAGGAAAATTGAATAATTATGTTGTAAGGGTCTTAGAACACAAAGTAGCAATACTTCTTAATGCATCAATCATTAAAATTGATGAATTAATAACAGTAATAGGTGTATCTGCCAGTTTGTGTCAGCCCACCAATCGCGTCAAGATGCCCTTACGCCTGGTGAGTCCTAATCTAACTAAATCCGAATTGATATAATTTAGATATTTTTTATAGCTGAATTTTTCTTAGATTTTTTGAGGATTGTGATGTAAATAATAAAATTTTGTAAATTGATACAGAAGGAGTTACCAACTACAGACTTGCAGCAATATCCATGCAATAACAAAAAAACTTGTAGTTAACCTACGTAAATGGAGTTAACGTAGCTTCAGCAGGTGCATAAGATGCATCGACTAACTAACCACAGATGACTGCAGTTGATGTGGATGACACTGCCGCAACTATGTTGTCTGCACAAACCGCAAGTTAAGTACAAATTACAAATATGCAATTATGAAAATTACAGCAAGTATGTTGTTGGTGAGTCCTTCATGATCAATTATTATCATTTAGTATATTCCTCAACAAAGTGAAAAAATCTAAGAAAAATGGTGTGGTAGAATCTAATTAATAATTTATGTTTGTCCCTATCTATCTAAACATGTGGAACACACCTTGCTAATGAGATGTGTGTGAACAGCCGTCCCACCCGTCTCTTAGCTGTTCACAAAAACCTCTCCCTGTAAAGACTAACAATGAAATCTCTCAGCACATATAGTGCTGGAGCTTTAAATAGTGGTTTTTATCACCCACTGTAGAAATATGGATGATACACATCTCTCATATTATCTTAAATGTGTGTCCACAAAAATATAGTAGAAATCAGTATATAAAAGAATAAAATGTGAAACAGTAAATTTTTTTTTTTTTTTTTTTTTTTCAAAAGATAAATACCGTATATACTCGCGTATAAGCTGAGTTTTTCAGCCCAAAAATTGGGCTGAAAAGTCCCCCCCTCGGCTTATACGCGAGTCAATACGGCCCCCTAAAAAGTTTGGCGCCCCCACCTCACTTTCTGGGCCCCCCGCATGCAGCGCTGCGCATATACATTACCTGTCTAGCAGCTGTCACCCTCCGATGGCGGATCGCGGCTCCCGGCTCCGGGCTCCATCTTCCTCTCTGTCTTCCTGATTGTCAGGTGACCGGCTGGCGTCGCGATGACGTCATCGCGCTGCGCCCCGGTCACACAGCAGGAAGACAGCGAGGAAGATGGAGCCCGGAGCCGGGAGCCGCGATCCGCCATCGGAGGGTGACAGCTGCTAGACAGGTAATGTATATGCGCAGCGCTGCATGCGGGGGGGCCCAGAAAGTGAGGTGGGGGCGCCAAATTATGAGGGGGGCCCTGCTGGGGCCCTGTATACTACCACTGGGGCTATATACTACCACTGGGGCTGTATACTACCACTGGGGCTGTGTGTATACTACCACTGGGGCTATATACTACCACTGGGGCTGTATACTACCACTGGGGCAGAATATACCACTGGGGCTGCTGTATACTACCACTGGGGCTGTGTGTATACTACCACTGGGGCTATATACTACCACTGGGGCTGTATACTACCACTGGGGCAGAATATACCACTGGGGCTGCTGTATACTACCACTGGGGCTGTATACTACCACTGGGGCTGTATACTACCACTGGGGCTGTATGTATACTACCACTGGGGCTATATACTACCACTGGGGCTGTATACTACCACTGGGGCTGAATATACCACTGGGGCTGCTGTATACTACCACTGGGGCTGAATATACCACTGGGGCTGTATACTACCACTGGGGCTGAATATACCACTGGGGCTGCTGTATACTACCACTGGGGCTGAATATACCACTGGGGCTGCTGTATACTACCACTGGGGCTGTATACTACCACTGGGGCTGTATATACTACTGGGGCTGCTGTATACTACCACTGGGCTGTATATACCACTGGGGCTGCTGTATACTACCACTGGGGCTGAATATACCACTGGGGCTGCTGTATACTACCACTGGGGCTGTATACTACCACTCGGACTGTATACTACCACTGGGGCTGTGTGTATACTACCACTGGGGCTATATACTACCACTGGGGCTGTATAATACCACTGGGGCAGAATATACCACTGAGGCTGCTGTATACTACCACTGGGGCTGTATGTATACTACCACTGGGGCTATATACTACCACTGGGGCTGTATACTACCACTGGGGCTGTATACTACCACTGGGGCTGAATATACCACTGGGGCTGTATACTACCACTGGGGCTGTATATACTACTGGGGCTGCGTGTATACTACCACTGGGGCTGCTGTATACTACCACTCGGACTGTATACTACCACTGGGGCTGTGTGTATACTACCACTGGGGCTATATACTACCACTGGGGCTGTATAATACCACTGGGGCAGAATATACCACTGAGGCTGCTGTATACTACCACTGGGGCTGTATGTATACTACCACTGGGGCTATATACTACCACTGGGGCTGTATACTACCACTGGGGCTGTATACTACCACTGGGGCTGAATATACCACTGGGGCTGCTGTATACTACCACTGGGGCTGAATATACCACTGGGGCTGCTGTATACTACCACTGGGGCTGTATACTACCACTGGGGCTGTATATACTACTGGGGCTGCTGTATACTACCACTGGGGCTGTATATACCACTGGGGCTGCTGTATACTACCACTGGGGCTGAATATACCACTGGGGCTGCTGTATACTACCACTGGGACTGTATACTACCACTGGGACTGTATACTACCACTGGGGCTGTATACTACCACTGGGGCTGTATATACTACTGGGGCTGCGTGTATACTACCACTGGGGCTGTATATACTACTGGGGCTGCGTGTATACTACCACTGGGGCTGCTGCTGTATATACCACTGGGGCTGCTGCTGTAACACTGCTGGGGCCTGTATATACCACTGGGGAGGCTGCTGTATACCACACTGCTGGGGGCTGTATACCTGTGCTGGGGTCCACCCTCGGCTTATACACGAGTCAATAAATTTTCCCAGGTTTTGGGGGCAAAAGTAGGGGGGTCGGCTTATACACGGGTCGGCTTATACACGAGTATATACGGTAAACGGAAGAATAGTCATAGGGAAGAGTTCAGTGCAAAATATTCTTGTAGACAATATTTTTGGTAAATACTTTGTCACTGTTAGGCAGCAATTTGCCTTGGATTGGAGTGTCCACCACTTTCACTTTTACATTGGATCGTCTTCTCACTCTTGAAAAAGCCACATACAATTGTCCATGTCCAAAAACAGGTTCTGGCAAAAAAATCCCTACTTTCTCAAGTGTTTGTCCTTGGGATTTGTTTATTGTCATGGCAAAAGCTGGCTTCAGAGGAAATTGGCGACGTCTTAACTTAAAAGGCAAGCCGGTTTCTGATGGGCACAAATCAATCCTGGGAATGAAAACCACATTTCCTCCAGCAGACCCAGTAATGACTCTTGCTCGAATCATGTTGGCAAACAAACCGGTGACAATTAAGCGAGTCCCATTGCAAAGACCTTTTCTGCTGTTGACGTTCCTCAAAAGCATTACAATGGTGCCAATTTTTAATTTCAGACGATGAGATGGCATCCCCGTGGGTGTAAGTGAATTTAAAAACTCAACAGGGTATTGCTCTGGATCCTCTGTCTCGTCCGGATCAATGGAATCATCACTAATGTATTCTGTATACTCTCCAGCAATGCAATCCATGATCTTAGAGTTGACCTGATCCACATCATCATTTTTGGGGCAAAGAATGGCATGTGATGCTGCTGTATTAATGCTTTCATTGTCATTGACATCAATTACAATGTTTTCACCAAAAATGTCAAATATTAGTGAGCCTGTGCAAATCATATCTTCAGGGATTTCTATAACATCATCTCCAAGGTTATAAGAATTGGTCAATTGTCCATTTCCCAGCTGAAGTATCCAATTGCTGTATTCTGGATCAACAGAGCGCATGTTGTCAAGTAGTGGCAATTGAGTGAAAATCTGCCATTGTCTGGAATATTTAATGCAGCTCTCTACGATATCAGTTCGTGTTCCATGAGGAATAATAGGAAGACACTGACGAAAGTCTCCTCCCAGAACAATGACTTTCCCTCCAAAGGGTGTTTTATTTTTCTTCGAGATATCTTTGGTCATAACATCCTTTAATAGTTGGTCAATGACATGCAGTGCGTATTTCGATAGCATAGTGGATTCATCAATAATGAAAAGTTTAGTATTCTTCAAATGGTGTGCAGCATCAGTATCATTTTTGATTCTTGAAACAGACGTTTCATTGATTGGAATAGGTATCCCGTAAAGTGAATGGATGGTTCTTCCTCCTTCCAATAAGTTGGCTGCAATCCCAGTACTGGCAGCAGGTGACACAGTTTCTCCTTCTCCTCTTATTTGACGAATTAACAAATCATACAAATATGTTTTCCCACTGCCACCTGGGCCATCAATGAAAAAGCACTTAGCTTGCTGACTTGTATCTTGTAATGCTTCATTTATGGCATTATAGGCCAAAAGTTGTTGTTGATTTAAAGTTTCTTTCATTTCTTGGGCTCTTCTAAACTCCTCCTCTTTGTTGTATTGTGGTTGTAGTTGTTGTTTTCTTTTGGGGCGTGGTAGATTAAAATCCGTAAAGCTTTTGCCATGAAATTTTAACACATTTTGAACATCTGCCATTGCATAACCTTCACAATGCTCACAGTCCTCATTGTTAGGGTGATATGCACGGCAGTAGTCTTCAATAAAATCTTTTTTAAATTCTTGCCACAACTCCAATGGATGAGCAGGAGGACCAAAGATACATATGTAAGCAAACATATCCCGAAGCTGTGCAGGCATGTTTAGAACACAGCCATCCAGTAAGGTATTTCGCCAAACACTGTCATCCAAAAGTAATCCAAGGGCTATTGCTGCCTGTTTAAAAGTTGGGTACTCGACTTCATTAACGGTCTTAATGTGCTCAAAACTTGTTACTCCTTTTACATGTAGTAACAACAACCGTAAATAGTAGCGTTCTTCATCTTTCATACTGACCGTATACATTCTTCCAATGACTGTTGTTCCACGTTTCTGCCTAATTTCCCATGCACCATCTTTCCAGACATAGTGCTCAGGAATTTGGCGGTAGAAGTATTCATGAGCACGTGGGTCATTCTCATTCAGTTCAAAGTAGGCCATAAGAGTTGATTTTCTATGTGTCATGGCAGCAATGTTCTCTACAGAAGCATCTTCATGAAAATAAAGTGGTTGTGACTGTGGCAGATGTACGTCAAGGCGAACAATGCTGTGTGATTGTTTATGCATTGGATAGGCAAAAATTCTCCAAGCTGCCTCCGGTGCACTGACGTATCTTGAATCCATAAATTGGTGAGGTTCATCATGTTGTATGTTTGTTTGACAAATTTCCAGATTGGCTTTATCATGCCCTTTGTAAACATATTTGAATAGATACTTGACACTTTGAATGGATGCACAGATTTCCACATTTATATGACACTTATACTTTAATAGTAAGAAAGGGTTATAGGGAACAACCCAAGAATTATCAACCATGTGAGAACGTTGTGTAAATGAAGGTCCTGCATTGCGTTGATAAGTTGGGTAGGCATCGTGTGCTATTAGAGTTTTTGGTTGGAAATTTTTTGGGAATCCTTTTTTACACTTTCCAATATCCATACATGGAGAATTGGGGTTGAATTGTCCACAGGGTCCATGAATCATATGTTGCATCACAATTTGATGGAGCACAGGATACTCGGATGGGTCAGGAATTTCTGCCCAAACAGTACGATCGACATCAACCTCAGTGCGTAATTTGGAATTGCTATCCAGAATAACCAAAATGTGAGCATGTGGTAGTCCCCGCTTTTGGAATTCTATTACATGAACCATTGCACAAATCTTGCCAAATAATCCACTGTTTATATCTTTTAATAGGGCTTCTAATTTTATTTTGAAGACACGGGCGACTAAATCTGGTCTGTGTTCCACCCTCTGCCATGGTTCTAAATTGTGGATAATCTCGCTCCATTTGGGATTACAGGTCATCGTTATAAAAAGATCTGGCCGTCCAAATTTAGTCACAATAGCCATGGCATCTTGATACCGTTGCTGCATATTTCTTGGACTACCTTCAAACGACGATGGTAAAATGACCGTCTTGCCAATAGGAATTCCTTTTTCGAAAGATTTTCTTTGCAGATGTTCCTGTAGTACGCAATAGTCCTCCACTTTTAAGTCTTTTTGATGTTGACGTATAAAATTTAAGCGATTAGCCTCAATTTTTATATACGCATCTACTAAATACTGTTGCGTTAGTTTTCCACCATTTAAAATAGGATTGAACCCAGGACGTACAGATAGCAAATAACAGTAATACTGCAATTGTGTAATTCTCCGTGGATTTTCACCTTGATGCTTCAGTCCCTCATGCCAGCCTTGTTCTCCATGCGGAAAAAATAACGGATACAGTAAAGCATCTAAATTACTGTGGAGAATACTGACTTGCTGTGTTTTTGGAGCTAAAGGATTGTTTGGGTCAGGTTTCAGATGAATTAAAATGTCTCTATTGAAGGGTGGCTCTCCATCAGCATTTTCAAAGACCACAGCAACTTCATTAACAATTGGCTTATTATAACGTCTTGGGTCTTGTTCTCGATCCTGTTTAAGAGCCATGATGATATTAGGCATGACAGTACCATTTTGAATTGCCTTCTCCTGTTCCTCTTGTTCAACAAAACGTAACATTTTGTATGCGGAAACAAAAGGATTGATGCGATCTAATAAGTTAGCAATGAGCCGCATCAATTTAGGATGACATTTTTTATTTTCGTCACACTGTAAACGTTGGTCATTAGCAGTGGCAGTATCTAAAATGTAGAGTTGGGCATAAGCAGGAGCTTGATCTGGAGCAGGATGTAGTGTTCCAGTACGGTGATAAATTTGGCCATGAATCCGGAAGCAATAAGGGCCATGTCCAGGTGGGGGAGCAATACTTGCACCCATAGAAGCAAAACCAAAGGAACTATTGATACTTCTGATATTATCCATCATATTCCGACTGTATGGACTCTGACCTTTAAGAATACATTCCAACATCTCTGGATACTGAGGTAACGGAACCTTGACCTTCCCCTTGTGACAACAGAGAGTATACTGTTTATCCGATGGCATCTCATCCATGAAATGTCGAGCTTCACAATGGTTACATATGAATATCATAGAGCCACAGGTATGTTCCACAATGCCAAAATCACTATCTGTAAATCCAGGTGGATATGAAGAGGGAGGTGTAGGTAGGTAAATACGATGTTCTTTCTGCAAACCGACATAGATGAGACATTGAAGTAATAAAGCAGAAAAAGAGTCAGGATCCACTTGTGTAACAGTAGAAGACGTCTTTTTGCGGTGTTGACGACGGAGGCACCACTTTTACGTAAGCGGCTCTGTTTGGATAGTGAAGACTCCTGAGCAATTTGTGCCTCCAAAGGAGTTTGTTGTTGTTCAAAGCGAAAACGTTTTGTGCGTAACGTCTCCTGAGCACAATGTTTACGCTTTGCTGTTGCTTTGCGCGGTGATGAAACTTGAGGAATTGTGCTCCTTTCATCCGGTGAACTGCTAGAAAGAGCTAGAGCAAACTGTAGTACTGGTGAGCTTACAGTTGGATCAACAGACTGTAGTACTGATGAGGTTACTGTCTGATCAGCACACTGAGTTAGATCAGCAGAATATTGTACAGGTGAGCTTGCAGTTTGATCAGCAGACTGTTGTACTGATGAGGTTACTCTCTGATCAGCAGAGTGATGTACTGGTGGTGTTACTTTTTTTTTTTGACGGCGTTGACGTAGCTTCTGAGCATTTTTGGCCAAGCGTAGTTGTTTTTGTTCCAGCGACTCCGTTGCAATGCGTTGCTTATACTCAGCTTTAGACTTATCCAAACGACATTGTCGCTCTTCTTCAGTTTCTTTAGCACGTGTCTTACGCATCCATGCGGCTTTGTACCCGCCAACATCCTTGCTAGTATCCTTTGAAGTCATGTTAGGACATACAAAGGTAATACTATGCTTGGAGACGTATAGGTACGTAAGAGCTTTTACAAAAGCTTTTTGGGAGAAAAGAATTCTTGAAAAGTATAGAATAATGATTAAGGAAAATAATAAGTTCCAGATAGACAATGAACATATTTAAATATCATGTTTTGTATGTCCTTATAATGTACCCTACAACGTATTACAAATATATAAACATGTTTCTCATTCATATCAATAATAGTAAGAGGTCACTGAATACTTAAGGACATCGAATGTGCATACATAATACCAATACCATGAATACCAATACCATCATCAAAACCATCATCAAAACCATCATCAATAGCATCATCAATAGCATCATCAATAGCAATAATATTAGCAATAGCATTATTATTAGCAGTAATAGCAGTATTAATACCATTCTTAGCAGTATTATGATCATTAATAACAGTATTAATAACATTAATAGCAGTATTAATAGTATTAACAGCAGTGTGAATAGAGTAATAGCATTATAAATAGCATTAATAGCATTAGTATTAGCATTAATAGCAATATTATTAGAAATAATAGCATTATTATTACTATTAATACCATAAATATTAGCATTAATAGCATTATTAATAGCATTAATAGGAATATTATTTGCATTAATAGCATTATGATTACCATTAATAGCATAAATATTAGCATTAATAGCATAATTATTAGCATTAATAGCATAATTATTAGCATTAATAGCATAATTATATAATTATTAGCATTAATAGCATAATTATTAGCATTAATAGAATTAATAATAGTATTAATAGCAATATTATTTGCATTAGTACCATTATGATTACCATTAATAGCATAATTATTGGCATTAATAGCATAAATATTAGCATTAATAGCATAATTATTAGCATTAATAGAATTAATAATAGTATTAATAGCAATATTATTTGCATTAGTACCATTATGATTACCATTAATAGAATAATTATTAGCATTAATACCATTAATAATAGTATTAATAGCAATATTATTTGCATTAGTACCATTATGATTACCATTAATAGAATAATTATTAGCATTAATAGCATAATTATTTGCATTAATACCATTATGATTAGCATTAATAGCATAATTATTAGCATTAATAGCATAAATATTAGCATTAATAGCATAAATATTAGCATTAATAGCATAATTATTAGCATTAATAATAGCATTAATAGCAATATAATTTGCATGAATAGCATTATTATTACCATTAATAGCATAATTATTAGCATTAATAGCATAATTATTAACATTAATAGCATTAATAATAGCATTATTAGCAATATTATTTGCATTAATACCATTAATAGCATAATTATTACCATTAATAGAATAATTATTAGCATTAATATCAATATTATTTGCATTAATACCATTATGATTACCATTAATAGCATAATTATTACCATTAATAGCATAATTATTAGCATTAATATCAATATTATTTGCATTAATACCATTATGATTACCATTAATAGCAATATTATTAGCATTAATACCATTATGATTAGCATTAATAGCATAATTATTAGCATTAATAGCATAATTATTAGCATTAATAGCATAATTATTAACATTAATAGCATTAATAATAGCATTATTAGCAATATTATTTGCATTAATACCATTATGATTACCATTAATAGCATAATTATTACCATTAATAGCATAATTATTAGCATTAATAGCATAATTATTACCATTAATAGCATAATTATTAGCATTAATATCAATATTATTTGCATTAATACCATTATGATTACCATTAATAGCAATATTATTAGCATTAATACCATTATGATTAGCATTAATAGCATAAATATTAGCATTAATAGCATAATTATTAGCATTATTAGCATAATTATTAGCATTAATAGCATAATTATTAACATTAATAGCATTAATAATAGCATTATTAGCAATATTATTTGCATTAATACCATTATGATTACCATTAATAGCATAATTATTACCATTAATAGCAATAATTATTAGCATTAATAGCATAATTATTACCATTAATAGCATAATTATTAGCATTAATACCATTATGATTAGCATTAATAGCATAAATATTAGCATTAATAGCATAAATATTAGCATTAATAGCATAATTATTAGCATTAATAGCATTAATAATAGTATTAATAGCAATATTATTTGCATTAGTACCACTATGATTACCATTAATAGCATAATTATTAGCATTAATAGCATAAATATTAGCATTAATAGCATAATTATTAGCATTAATAGCATTAATAATAGTATTAATAGCAATATTATTTGCATTAGTACCACTATGATTACCATTAATAGCATAATTATTAGCATTAATAGCATAAATATTAGCATTAATAGCATAAATATTAGCATTAATAGCATAATTATTAGCATTAATAGCATTAATAATAGTATTAATAGCAATATTATTTGCATTAGTACCATTATGATTACCATTAATAGAATAATTATTAGCATTAATATCAATATTATTTGCATTAATACCATTATGATTACCATTAATAGCAATATTATTAGCATTAATACCATTATGATTAGCATTAATAGCATAATTATTAGCATTAATAGCATTAATAATAGTATTAATAGCAATATTATTTGCATTAGTACCATTATGATTACCATTAATAGCATAATTATTAGCATTAATATCAATATTATTTGCATTAATACCATTATGATTACCATTAATAGCAATATTATTAGCATTAATACCATTATGATTAGCATTAATAGCATAAATATTAGCATTAATAGCATAATTATTAGCATTATTAGCATAATTATTAGCATTAATAGCATAATTATTAACATTAATAGCATTAATAATAGCTATTATTAGCAATATTATTTGCATTAATACCATTATGATTACCATTAATAGCATAATTATTACCATTAATAGCATAATTATTAGCATTAATAGCATAATTATTACCATTAATAGCATAATTATTAGCATTAATACCATTATGATTAGCATTAATAGCATAAATATTAGCATTAATAGCATAAATATTAGCATTAATAGCATAATTATTAGCATTAATAGCATTAATAATAGTATTAATAGCAATATTATTTGCATTAGTACCACTATGATTACCATTAATAGCATAATTATTAGCATTAATAGCATAAATATTAGCATTAATAGCATAATTATTAGCATTAATAGCATTAATAATAGTATTAATAGCAATATTATTTGCATTAGTACCACTATGATTACCATTAATAGCATAATTATTAGCATTAATAGCATAAATATTAGCATTAATAGCATAAATATTAGCATTAATAGCATAATTATTAGCATTAATAGCATTAATAATAGTATTAATAGCAATATTATTTGCATTAGTACCATTATGATTACCATTAATAGAATAATTATTAGCATTAATAATAGAATTAATAGCAATATTATTTGCATTAATAGCATTATTATTATCATTAATAGCATAATTATTAGCATTAATAACATACATATTAGCATTAATAGCATTATTATTAACAGTAATATAATTAGTATTAGCATTTTTTTTAATATTTTTTTATTTTTTTTAAATTATTTTTTAATTATTTTTTTTATTATTAAATTAATTTATTTTTTTATTATTTTAAAATTAATTTATTTGTTATTTTTTTTTTTTTTTTATTATTTTTATTTAATTATTTATTATTTTTTATTTATTTTTTTTTATTATTTTTTAATTATTTTTTAATTATTTTTTTTATTATTTAATTTATTTATTTTTTTAAGTGAGAGTGAGACACAGTTCTCATTCAGGTCCGCATTTTTTTTTCCCCATTGACATACATTAGCGGTGTGTCGGCGATTTTATCGCCGGCCACCTGGTTCTATTTGTCGGCCCTAAAATCGCGGACACACCGCTAATGCATGTCTATGGGCAGTCAGCTCGAATTCTGATTGGTCGGCGTCCAATCTGAAATCGGGCTGACTGCCCATAGACATGCATTAGCGGTGTGTCCGCGATTTTAGGGCCGACAAATAGAACCAGGTGGCCGGCCATAAAATCGCCGACACACCGCTAATGTATGTCAATGGGAAAAAAAAAAGTCGGACCTGAATGAGAACTGTGTCTCTCTCACTTAAAAAAATAAATAAATTAAATAATAAAAAAAATAATTAAAAAATAATTAAAAAATAATAAAAAAATAAATAAAAAATATTAAATAATTAAATAAAAATAATAATAAAAAAAAAAAAAAAATGCGGACCTGAATGAGAACTGTGTCTCAGTCTGACTTAAAAAAATAAATAAATTTAATAATAAAAAAAATAATTAAAAAATAATTTAAAAATAATAAAAAAATGAGGGGCTCTTCTGATTGGCTGAGGGCAGTATACAGCGACCAATCAGAAGAGGGCCTCAGATCTCATTGAGGTAGAATGGCGGATTTTTCGTCCATTCTATCTTAATGAGAATGAAGAGGACGTCGGAGGTGGAAGTTTGCGAAAATAAGACAGAAGATCCCCGGGGCCGGACGAAGAGGCGGAGATGGCGGAAAGAAGAGAGAAGACCCCCGGGGCCGGAGGAAGAGGACGCCTGGCCGGACGGAGGACTTGTGGATCGGACGGACGATCAGATGACTTGAAGGCATGTAAGTGATCGACGGGGACGTTAGGTTAGGGGACGGCGGGGGCTTCTGGTGTAGGGCGTTAGGTGTTAGCGCGAGCGGCGGGGGACAGCGGCGGGAGCTTAGGAAGCTGCGGGGCTTAGGGAGTAGGGGATGGGCGGCGGGACTTAGGGTGCATCGGTGCGTGCTTAGAATGCGGCGGTGGTTAGGGGCGGCTGACTTAGGGGGTAGGGGGTTAGGAGCGGCGGACTTAGGGGGTAGGCGGCGGGGCTTAGGGGGTATTGGTGGGGGCTTAGGATGCGGCGGGGCTTAGAGGGTAGGGGCTTAGGTGCGACGGTTCTTAGGGGGTAGGGGGTTAGCTGCGGCTGGGCTTATAGGGTAGGGGCTTAGGTGCGGCGACGCTTAGACGGTAGGGGCTTAGGTGCGGCGGGGCTTAGGGGGTAGGGGCATAGGTGCGGCGTGTCGGGGCTTAGGATGTAGGGGTGCGGCGCACTTAGGGGGTAGGGGCTTTGTTGCGGCGGGGTGGTTTTGTTGCGGGGTGGCTGTGCGGACATGAGGGGGTCTGTGCGGAGATGGGGGTGGGTGTGCGGATATGGGGGGGGCTGTGGGGAAATGAGGGTGTGTGTGCGGACATGGGGGGGGGCTGTGTGTAGATGGGGGGCGGGTGTGCGGACATGTGGGGGCGGCTGTGCGGACATGGGGGGGGCGTGGCGTGCGGACATGGGGGGGCGGCTGTTGCGGACATGGGGGAGCGAGTTGGCGGCTCAGGCAGCGACTCGCTCCATGGTCCCGGGTACCGATTTGCGGGGGGACATTGGCGGGGGGGGGCTGTGCGGACATAATCGGGGCTGGGAGCGGCTGGGTGGGCCGGTGTGTGTGGGCTGGGGAGCAGCGGCGGTGGGGTGTGTGCTGGGGCTGTGGGTTGGCGGGAGCAGCGGCGGTGGTGGTGTGTGGGCTGGGGAGCAGCGGCGGTGGTGGTGTGTGGGCTGGGGAGCAGCGGCGGTGGTGGTGTGTGGGCTGGGGAGCAGCGGCGGTGGTGGTGTGTGGGCTGGGGAGCAGCAGCGGTGGTGGTGTGTGGGCTGGGGAGCGGCGGTGGTGGTGGTGGTGTGTGGGCTGGGGAGCGGCGGTGGTGGTGGTGTGTGGGCTGGGGAGCAGCGGCGGTGGTGGTGGTGTGTGGGCTGGGGATCGGCGGCGGTGGTGGTGGTGTGTGGGCTGGGGATCGGCGGCGGTGGTGGTGGTGTGTGGGCTGGGGAGCGGTAGAAAGGTAAAAGAAAAGAAAGTAAAGGAAGGTTTTTATCTCAGAAAGGATATCTTAGCTGTTAGGGTAGTAGCGGTCGTCTTGAAGCTTGCTTCGGTAACTCCAGGAGCGAGTCTTCTTGCGGCCTCGGAATCCGGCACTCCGTCTTCGAGGTAGCGAGTAGCAGAAATGAATAGTGATTTCAAATTTCGCGCCTTATAAACTGGGCTGTGAAATTTGAAACCACAAAATGGCGGGGGGGCGTAAAGCGAGTGCTGATTGGGCTTTGAATGGAAACTATTTCCAAAGAGTCTCCATTCAGGTCCGCTAAAAGGTGTAATTGACTTACAAAGGGGATAATTTTGGACGCTGATTGGTGTTTTTTTTCCCATAGAGAAACATGGGCATGTTTGTCTATGGGAAGACGCGACTAATTAGCGTCCAGGATTATCCGCTATGTAAGTGAATGAGGCGTTTGAGCGGACCTGAATGGAGAGTGTCTTTACAAACAGTGTCTATTCCGGTCCGGAATTGACTTACATAGGGTATAATATTTTTTTTTTTTATTAGTATATTTTTATAAATTTTTGTATTTGTTTTTTTTTTTTTTATTTATTATTATTTTTTTTATATAATTTAATTATTTTTTAATTGATTTTAAATTATTTTTTTTAATTATTTAAATATTTTATTTTATTTTTTAATGTGAGAGTGAGACACAGTTCTCATTCAGGTCCGCATTTTTTTTTTTTTTAATTATTATTTTTATTTAATTATTTAATATTTTTTATTTATTTTTTTATTATTTTTTAATTAGTTTTAAATTATTTTTTTTATTATTTAATTTATTTATTTTTTTAAGTGAGAGTGAGACACAGTTCTCATTCAGGTCCGCATTTTTTTTTCCCCATTGACATACATTACCGGTGTGTCGGCGATTTTATGGCCGCCCACCTGGTTCTATTTGTCGGCCGTAAAATCGCGGACACACCGCTAATGCATGTCTATGGGCAGTCAGCTCGAATTCTGATTGGTCGGCGTCCAATCCGAAATCGGGCTGACTGCCCATAGAGATGCATTAGCGGTGTGTCCGCGATTTTACGGCCGACAAATAGAACCAGGTGGGCGGCCATAAAATCGCCGACACACCGGTAATGTATGTCAATGGGAAAAAAAAAAAGGCGGACCTGAATGAGAACTGTGTCTCACTCTCACTTAAAAAAATAAATAAATTTAATAATAAAAAAATAATTAAAAAATAATTTAAAAATAATAAAAAAATGAGGGGCTCTTCTGATTGGCTGAGGGCAGTATACAGCGACCAATCAGAAGAGGGCCTCAGATCTCATTGAGGTAGAATGGCGGATTTTTCGTCCATTCTATCTTAATGAGAATGAAGAGGACGTCGGAGGTGGAAGTTTGCGAAAAGAAGACAGAAGATCCCCGGGGCCGGACGAAGAGGCGGAGATGGCGGAAAGAAGAGAGAAGACCCCCGGGGCCGGAGGAAGAGGACGCCTGGCCGGACGGAGGACTTGTGGATCGGACGGACGATCAGATGACTTGAAGGCATGTAAGTGATCGACGGGGACGTTAGGTTAGGGGACGGCGGGGGCTTCTGGTGTAGGGCGTTAGGTGTTAGCGCGAGCGGCGGGGGACAGCGGCGGGAGCTTAGGAAGCGGCGGGGCTTAGGGAGTAGGGTATGGGCGGCGGGGCTTAGGGTGTATCGGTGGGTGCTTAGAATGCGGCGGAGCTTAGGGGGTAGGGGCGGCGGAGTTAGGGGGTAGGCGGCGGGGCTTAGGGGGTATCGGTGGGGGCTTAGGATGCGGCGGTGGTTAGGGGCGGCTGACTTAGGGGGTAGGGGGTTAGGAGCGGCGGACTTAGGGGGTAGGCGGCGGGGCTTAGGGGGTATTGATGGGGGCTTAGGTGCGGCGGTTCTTAGAGGGTAGGGGCTTAGGTGCGGCGGTTCTTAGGGGGTAGGGGGTTAGGTGCGGCGGGGCTCATAGGTAGGGTCTTAGTGCGCGACGCTTAGGGTAGCGGCTTAGGTGCGGGGGCTTAGGGTGAAGGGGCATAGGTGCGGCGTGTCGGGGCTTAGGGTGTAGGGGTGCGGCGCACTTAGGGGGTAGGGGCTTTGGTGCGGCGGGGGTGGTTTTGTTGCGGGGTGGCTGTGCGGACATGGGGGGGTCTGTGCAGAGATGGGGGTGGGTGTGCGGATATGGGGGGGGCTGTGCGGAGATGGAGGGGGCTGTGGGGACATGAGGGTGTGTGTGCGGACATGGGGGGGGCTGTGGGGACATGAGGGTGTGTGTGCGGACATGGGGGGGCTGTGTGTAGATGGGGGTGCTGTGCGGACATGGGGGTGGGTGTACGAACATGGGGAGGTCTGTGCGGACATGGGGGGGCGGCCTTTGCGGACATAGGGGGGCGGCTGTGCGGACATGGGGGGGCTGTGCGAAGATGGGGAGGGCTGTGCGGGCATGGGGGAGCGAGTTGCGGCTCAGGCAGCGACTCGCTCCATGATCCCCGGGTAGCGATTTGCGGCTCAGGCAGCGACTCGCAATGGCCTCGCGGCCATTGCTCGCGCTACCTGAGCGGTAAATGGCGAACGTTGTGGGCGAGCCTGTGGGTAGATTTTGGGCCAGCGACTCGCAATGGCCTCGCGGCCATTGCTCGCGCAGCATTGGGGCGTCTTCGCGCCCAATGTTAAATTCGTATCCCATGACGACATCGGAAGTAGCGCGCGGAGGGGCGCTTTTCCGATTCGCGATTATATAATAGATATATATATATATATATATAGATATACAGATGAACACACATTTAGTATGAGATCATAGATGTGTATCATCCAAATTTTACAATTTGGTGATAGAAACCATCATATTATGTTCCAGCACTACAAGTGCTGAGAATTTTGCTATATTTTTTTCACAGGGAGAGGTTTTTGTGAACAGCTAAGAGACGGGTGGGATGGCTGTTCACACACATCTCCATCTCAAGGTGTGTTCACTATATATAGATAGAGAGGGAAATATCTAAATTGAGATTTACCTTTGACTCCAGCATTTTTTAGCTATTTGTGGATGTTTTTTTTTTTAAATTTAACATTTCTACATTTGCTGCCTTAGGGCTCACCTACAGCACACTTGCCGTAATTTTCATGCAATGTGTATGGAATTTGTAGTTCACTTGCAGTGGATGCAGACAAGGTGGTTGCGGCTGTTTCAGCCACAATAACTGCAGTGACCTGTGGTTTGTTAGTGGCTGTATTTCCTGCATTTGCCGTAGCCATGTTTGCTCCATTTACCGCAAGTTTACTGCAAATTCCTTAGTTGTGTTATGGAAATTGCTGCAAGTCTGTTGACGGTAACTCCTTAGGTGTCAGGTGTGGAAATTTTATTTTTTACATCCACATCCTTTTTAAATAGATGAAAAATGCTGCTGTTAAATAAATCAAAATATTCATAATTCGGAATTAGTTAGATTAGGACCCACCAGACGTAAGGGCATCTTGATGCGATTGGTGGGCTGACACAAACTGGCTAATACGCAGAATATCAATATTGATTTGTCAAATCAAGCTATTGACACATTAACAAGTATTGTTGCTTTGTGTTCCAAGACCCTTACATCATAATAGTTCAATTTTCCAAAAATGATATCAACCATACAATTATATGTAGTTGATGGAAAGATATCATGGAATTATTGGATTATTAGTTAAAACTATTTTTAAATAAAGGAAATACGGATTCTAGACTTCCGATTCTTTAGAATCGGGCTCACAGCTAGTAGAAGATATTTGACATGAATCATAAGTGTATGATTTAGAATTGATGATTTGTTTTTCACGAACGCAAAGAATGTAATGTTTCTGTGTATATATAGTATATCTCTTCCTCTTCTCTTAGAGATGATTGTTTTTCATCTATTGGTAAGTCAAGAACTGATACCATATTCTTTTATATCTCTTTCTTGAAAGATGGTGTGTATACGCAATAGTAGATGATAAGATGCTAAGGGGGGGGTGACCTATATTCTTAAGGTTATAAGTAAAATTTTGTGATTTGTTTTTGTGTTGCAGGGTATTAATATGTCATAGATAGTTATGAAAATGGTACAAATTTTTATGAGATTATGGTTGAAAATGTTGTCCAGGTAATAGATTCCCCGAGATAGGTTTTTCTCATGTTTTTACATTTATAAAGGGATTGTCTAACATGTATTAGACTTTCTCTCCCCGTTTAACGTGCAGCTACTGTGGACCGAAGTCGCTTCCCACAGTCTGGAGATGCAGTGATGGTCAGAAGAAACGTCAGAAATTCTGCGGATGACTGAGACAGCTGAAGAAGCTCAAATGGCAGCCCAGCTAGATCCAAGATCTACACTGCAAGGCAGACGAGCCCAGGAGAATACCAAATGTCTCATACTACAGACGCTGGCCTATAAGCGATGGATACAAACATCCCAAGGGACACTGACCGCTTAGGACACCGTTATTTTTTGAATATCAAGGACTGACTTATTTTAGATAAGACTGAAGCAACATTGACTTGGTACAAGGCCATGTCCTCCTGAATTAGGACCGTAGTGAGGACCGACTTATGGAGAATGTCAAATATAATGACTAACAGTTGAGTGATAATTATGACCAGTATTTGATTGCGGCATTCGTATAGTTTCCCTGTTTGCCATGGTTTGTGAGTGTTTGTATCCATCCGATGGTGTAATGGGCAGACCTTTGTGGGGAATCCGGTGAAGTGGTGTAGGAAGTCCGGCTTCGTCAACTAGGGGAGGAGAATGTACCCACCTGAGTAGGTCTGTGTGCATGCACTTTGGTTGGAGCATTCACTCATTGCCACGGGAGAAGGGAACTGTGGGAGCAGCATTCATTTTTATTATATTTAGAACCTATTTTAGTAAATATAATCTCCATATTTTTGTTGTATAACTTTTACTATGTATTTCAGTAGTATTAAATAGAGAGGTGAGATATCATCTTAGATAACTGTAATGGTGCTGGCAGACCCTACAAAGGCGTTATGATTGTCATTACGGTTAAATGTTATGGTTGTCTCCATATTGGTGAAGACTCCTTTCCCACTTTTATTTACCTCTCCCCCTCTGTCACCTAGGGCAAGGATTTTGGGTAAGATTCTGAATGTCTCCAAACGGGGGAATGTTATGGCAATAAATAGTTAATAATTTTATTGGAATAATTGAAGCCATTTCAGAACCCTTCCAAAAGCATGGTTATGTGAATCCTTGGACTTTCATCTAGAAGTTTCTGTGTCTCTGATTTTGTATAAATGTTTTGATTTAGAGGTAGCCGTATAGAAGTTATAGAAGTTCTTATCAACATGTTCTGAACATCCTGTACAACTTCAAGGCTAGTTAAACTAACTACCACGCAGAAAATATTATTAAATGTTTTCCAGAATAAAATGTATATTCAGCATAACGTGACGCAATTTTCGAGTCACACCCCTCTGCACATCCCTTTAAGGATAAGTAATAAAACTGCTAGCTTTTCCTTTAATAAAGGTCTTTGTCATTAAGCCTCTACATTGACAACGTGTCAGCGTGGATTCTTTCGTGACGTGCACACACATAGACAAAGCATCCAATTTGGCGGCAGACAATTAAGACGACGGCCTCACCCGAAAGGTGTGGGGGGCATCCATAACATTGCGACCCCCATCCTCCCTCCACCACCCCTGCATAACCGCCTGTTTTTATGGCATAAACAATAAAGAAATACTGCTGAAACCTGCCCGGTGAGTTGCTGCCATTCTCTGGATGACTGTATCTTCTCTGCACCAAACCCTGCAAAATGCAGGATGCAAACGAACAGACAAGAAAAGGCACTGTGAAGCCAGTATCTTTCTTGTGAGCAGCATCCCCCACACTCAGGAATAGCTTGCATTCTTCTGTTTAAACACTCATATCTTAGATAATCCCCCCTAGCAGATTCCTCAGGCAAGAGCACATTTACAAATGAAAGGATACTAATTAAGGTGTCAATATGGACTAAGGGTCATTTGACCCTCTCTCAGGACTTCAGGGGGGATCTTGAAATTCCTGGGACTTCTAGTGTTAGTCAGGATCACCTGGCTCCCTTAGTCTCTCACCGGTTCGAGCTTGGGTTCCCGACCAGCCATTAGTAGTACAGGCCGCCTGGCCCCATTGGTCTTACTGTCTGAGTAGTCAGTACTCTGCTGAACGGTGTCTCGGCTTGGGGAGACTTCCCTAGTCCTCCATATAATTAAATTTTTAGGTAAGTGAGGTAGATTTATTTTTAGCTGCTAAAGACGTAAAAGCTATTACTTCGGGGATAGTTTTAAAAGAATCTTTTATTTTATTCTTTTTAAAAAATGACTGGTCAAGTCTAACATAGTATACAAAAAAGTGAACAAACAGGTGTATTATACAAATTCACTGAAGGACAACAGCACATAAAAATACATGTACTCCTTCCTCCCCCTATGTTTGCAAACTGCCTGTCAGTGGAGGTAATATCACCCTAAAGTTTCGGGTGCCCCCACTCCACGGTCGGCTCGCCCTATGATAGCCCTAGATGCTACGGGTATCAAAAATGGCAACAATAGAACGTTATCAGAGGATGCACACAATATGTCTGGGTAACAACAGGACACAGAACCGGACCAGGGTCAACTTAACTCAAATAGTCTCCCTAGTCCTTTGATTCCACGCTGGTCCACAGTGCATTCACGTTCTTCCTTCAGTTGTGATGTTAAAAAAAGTTAATGAATCTCCATTGTTTCCATCTTACGCTTTTCGCCTCAGAAATTCAAGATGAGGCTCATCAGAGATCTTTTTGGAGTTTCACAACAATTGCCTACAAATTAAACATAACCATTACTGGAAGAAATCACTTTTTGTAACGCCACTTTCGGATTTATCAAAAGACAAGTCCCACATTAATACAGCCCATGAATAGAAGATAGGACAAGAGAGCCTACAGTCCAAAAAGAGTACATTATCAAAGCAGTGGCCATAATAAAGGTAGGGATAAAAAAAAAACACCAACTTATAGTCATTATATACCTGTCACATCTTTTTTCACGAGACAAAGAATAGATCAAAATATCGTATCGCTTCAAAAGAGGGGTCCCAGAGTCGGGGTCACGGGGGTGCATTCACTATAAGAAGAGATGCACCTTTACTTATATTGCCTCAAACAATCCATCAGAATAAAAACCCCTCCTCTCTTACCTAACTTCCGGAGACAGTGTACACAGTGGTGGGCATCCAGCTACTGTTAAAGTCATGGACACTCAGGTTTCATATCAACCATATTAATGTGGGTCTATGGTAGGTACACAAAGAAACAAGGGTATTATAGCCATTTCTACATGTATTTTTCCCCCCACTACCCTCTATTTAGCCTTACTTACTGAAAAAAAACGTTTCCCTTATATACTGGAAATTGCCAGAGAAGAAAATACTTCAGGCCCATAAGCCTCCCATAGAGCTAAAGTGACTAAAGAGGGAATAGTGAATCACTACAGGGGTCAAAAATACATTCTATTATGCTCAAATACAAAGCAAAAAGACTTATCTGCCACCTCCATATGTGTCTGGTTCCAGGGTGGAGTGTTCAGGCTGGATGTACATCCTCTGTGTAACCCACATCCTTTCTGCCTATTGACCTATCACTGATGATTTCCAATAGGCAGCACATGTGGGAGCAACCCTTTACTGACCAGGGATATGTTCGTCCCGCCCAGCCGGAAGTAGTCATCACCAGAAGCCTGATTTGCATTCCAAATAGAGGATATAGTCATCAGGGAGTGTCCCATTCATCCACCCAGAGAAAAATTTAAAAAAAAAAATAGAAAGAGCAGTGGTCACGTGATCAAGAAGATGCATCCCATAGACAAATCTCTATTATGTGGAAGCACCAGTAAAATATTAAATACTTTCCAGATATTCATGCTCCCCATCTGCCCCCATATATTCCACACCACTGGAATATATTTTAACATATTAGAATCATAAGTTCACCATATATATAGGAAAGGGGCTTCTTGGATGTCAGGTGTCCACCAGGGGTAAAACGAAAGATAGAGGAGAAGAAAGAGTTTATTAGAAAAGGGCCCACAATACCACATCAATAGATGCCTTACTTTGCTCTCATCCATTAGTAGGTTTACAATCGGAAGTGATTTCTATATCATCAAAATAAATAGTAAAAGATATATACATATATATACACATCAGATGAATGGGATGATCCAATATAATAGTTATCGTCATCCCTATCCAGACACTTCACCTTCTCGGTCGATATGTGTCTATACCTATGGCCTGGTTAATATATTCGTCTGTACTAGTGTTTGGTCACCTTTCCGAGGCGCTTGAGAGCGCCCTGTCATAGAAAACATGTATTGTCAGTTGTTCGTTCATACCTTTCGGATATACACTGTCGAAAGTGTGGATCCATCTCTTTTTGGAGCAGAATCTTGTCGGAGTCACCACCTCTCCTATTTGGTCTATATACCTCTAGGACCCTAAATTTGAGATGTTTTGCATTTCCCTGATGGAATTCATGGGTATGCCTTAAAACCGGGGTGTCACGTTTGTGCCTAATGTCCCCCAAGTGTTCCCCCATGTGTTTCCGTAACTCCCTTTTTGTTTTCCCTATGTAGTCCATGGGGCAGGGACATGTTATGATGTAAATCACTCTCTCCGTTCCGGAATTCGCGAAATTCTTTAGGGGATAAACGATGCCTGTATATGAACAGGTCACACTTTTCGATGGGGATATCCAAGGACAGAAGGTACAGTGCCCACATCTATAGGTTCCTATGGTTCTCAATCGTGAGAGCCAGGTTTCAGTTGGTTTTGGTGGTTGGTAATAACTATGTACCAGTCTGTCTCTAATAAACCGACCCCTCCTGAATGTTATATTGGGGTACGGTGAGACAAATTTCTTTAGAGTCGGATCGGCAAGTAGTATGCCCCAATGCTTTCTTAGACAGTCTCGTACTTCTCTATTGCCAGCATCGAAAGTGCCAATTACCCTTGTTAAAGACTCTGAGGTTGCTGATTTGTTCCTGTCTTTATTTGGGATCAATAGTGACTCACGTGTCCTTGCTTTTGCGTCCTTAAACGCTGAATTAAGGACCGCACGTGGGTAGCCTCTTTCCAAAAATCTGCTATGCAGATCTTTGGCCTGTCCATGAAATTCTTCCCAATCGGAACAGTTTCTTCGAATACGTAGATACTGTCCCTTGGGAACACCTCTCTTTAGGGGAACAGGGTGTGCACTTTGCCAGTGAAGAAGATTATTTGTGGCTGTCGGTTTTCTGTAGATGGTTGTCATTATCCGGCCACTCACATCCCTGCTTAACATTACGTCCAGGAAAGGGAGGCTTTCTTTTCTAAACTCAGAAGTAAAAAATAGCCCCAACGCATTTTGATTCAGGCAGGTCATAAAAGATTGGAAGAGGTCAAAAGTTCCTTCCCACAGTACCAAAATGTCGTCCACATAGCGTCCCCAATACAAAATATTTTTGGTCCAAGTAGTCATTGACTCGGTAAAGACGCAGGTGTCCTCCCACCAGCCCAGGAGCAAGTTGGCGTACGACGGGGCGGCGGAACTCCCCATCGCCGTGCCCCTGAGCTGGTGGAAGAACACGCCCCCAAAGAGAAAATAGTTATGAGTCAAGATGAACTCTAAGAGTTCGAGGACAAAATGATTGTGGGCGACAAAGTGGTTTCCACGAGCCCGCAAGAAGTTTCAAACGGCCCCCAGTCCCAGGTCATGGTGTATTGAGCTATAGAGTGATTCTACGTCAATTGACGCAAAGAAGACATCATCCCCCAGGGTGACTCCGTCCAACTTAGATATCAAATCACTGGTGTCTCTTACATACGACGGTAAAGAGGTCACAAAAGGTCTCAAGATCTTATCAATATAAATCCCAGTATTTTGGGTAATCGAGTCTATCCCCGACACTATTGGTCTTCCTTTTAGGGGTATGACCCCCTTATCCACCTTTGGAAGGGCATAGAAGGTTGGTATCTTGTGATTTTTTTGGACCAAAAACTGCATCGCATTTTTGGATATGAGACGCTTTTCCAAGCCTCTCACCAGGATTTCATACAGATTGTCGGAGAAGTCTTTTGTAGGATCTTTTTCAAGTTTTCCATAGAAGGAGGTATCGTTTAAAATATTATAGCACATAGTTGTATATACCTCATGATCCATGATCACCAGGTTTCCACCTTTGTCTGATGGTTTTATTATCACCTGCTCATTTTGGGAGAGACCATTCAGAGTCCTGAGTTCTTTAGAACTCAAATTATGGCACTCTTTATTCTTAGTTCTAGTGAGCTTTTTCAAGTCCTCATTGACCACTTTAAGAAATATATCTACAGCATCAAAATTTCCTTTTGGAGGGAGTCTCCTACTCTTTGGTTTTAGAGATGTAAAAGGGCCTTGCCCCAAGGTA
The DNA here is from genome assembly GCA_033576535.1 of Allobates femoralis. NCBI lineage: Eukaryota > Metazoa > Chordata > Amphibia > Anura > Aromobatidae > Allobates > Allobates femoralis. The sequence goes on along the minus strand of JARQOC010000006.1, from coordinate 176,163,090 downwards.
CCCTCTGTTTCGGCTTCAAGGTTCTCCAAATCCATCAATGCACACCTTTCCTCCTCACTAATGTTATTCTTTTCTATGTCCTCTTTGCTAGTTGTGTGAAAATACTTTTTCCATTTTAATTTCCTTCCGAATAAGGCCAAGTCTTTTTGTCCAGCGGAATGCGTCATATCGGTTCTGTTGGGACAAAACTAAGGCCCCCTACTCAGAAGTCCACCTCCTCTTTTGTGATTTCATGAGAGGACAGGTTTACTATCTGATTCCTTAGCTGTCCAAAGATACGGGGTCCGTTGTTAGTCTCTGCGACTGTAGGTCGTATGGGACCCCCTTCTGTCCCAAAAAAGAGGGCACCGGCAAAGGTAAAGGTAAGAAAGAGGGTATGGGTGTGGATGGTGGATTGGGGATCGGAGGGGGAGCTGGGATGTTTTTGGGATCCCATTTTTTCCTGTATCTCCTTCTTTATTTGTTTTTTTTTGGAGGATTCTTTGGGGGAATTTTTGGAGGAATCGGAGGGGTGTGTGGATCTTCAGGATCTGACGGTTCCCAGTCTGTTGATGACTTATTCCCAGACGGGCCCTGTAAGAAGGCGTAGGCTTTGTTCTCCCTGAATTCAGCCACGTCTTTTACAAATTTATTATGTTTCTTCGTCTTTAGGGATGCTTGAAAACGCTCTATTGAGGTCTGTAAAATAGTTTCTCTCTTAGAAAAGTCTGGGTCACTTTTAAAGGTCAGTGTATATTTAATGTATTCATCTAATACCTTTGATGTATTCTCTAGGGTGATCTTCTCCTAATTAAGGAGTATATTCATAAACCTCAAAGACGATGCCCTAGATTCCTTCTCCCAAAGTTCCAGGAGTTTTTAATTTTTTGACCTATCCGCTGGGATAATGGGGATTCGCAGCCCTTTAGGAATGATCCCCTGACTTATATATCTAGTAAGGGATTGTACCTCCCACCAGGACTTGATGTTGTTTTTATAGCAGATATACAAATCATTAAATACCTTTCTTATATCAGTAGTCTTATTGTTGGGTTGGGCATCCGACTGGTCAGAGAAGACGTTATCCGCCTCAATTTGCCACAGTCCAGTGTCCAAGGGTGCAGACAAAAAAACGGCCATCTGACTTCAAAAACGCATTCGTATAATTAGATTTTTAGGTAAGTGAGGTAGATTTATTTTTAGCTGCTAAAGACGTAAAAGCTACCACTTCGGGGATAGTTTTAAAAGAATCTTTTATTTTATTCTTTTTATTCTCCTCCACCCTCCAGGGATTCACTCGATTGTCTCGCCCATCTTAGTGTTCCAGTGTTTTACTACTGTTCCTCCACCCCTTTGTCTGGGTTTTCTCTCTCTTCCCACCCACTTGTGCTACTCCCGCTACCCCTTGCCTGACATAGAGTAACTTGGCTCAGGGTTGGAGTGTGTATGCGTGGGTGTTGCTTTGAATTGACCGTCTTAACTGTCCAGCTGCAGTTCACCGTGTGGCCGCCTGATCACAGGGGATACACAAGCCATTTCTGAGTATATCAGGGAGAACTTTGCCTAGGGGTTAATATGGAAATCTTCCGCTTTAGCTGGTGCTAGATTCTTTAAGAACGACAGGTCACTTCGGCCTTGCACTGATTACAGTGATCTGAATCAGATTACTCTCAAGAACAAGTACCCTCTGCCCTTCATTCCTGGGCTATTCCAATACTTTAGGTTTCAAGACAGTTTGGGCTCCTCTAATCTGTGAGAAGCGTACAATCTAGTTGGCATCTGACAGGGTGATGAATGTAAGACAGCCTCTCACAACCAGGATGGCCACCCCGAATATTTTGTCATGCCATTTGGACTCTGCAATGCACCTGCTGTCTACGAGGAGTTGGTGAATATTTTCTGGGTCCTCCTATACCCTAGGATCGTCGTATATATAGATGATATCCTGGACTTCTCACCTGATCTGCATACCCTTAGGAAAAGTGTCCATTTGGTCTGGCAGAGACTCAGATCGGAATCATCTATGTTCCAAGCATGAAAAGTGCATCTCCAAGCAAGCCTCTCCTTCATTCTCAACTGGCCTCTTCCTGTAGGAACTAAAGCAGTCAAGTGATTTCTAGGATTCGCTAATTATTTTCATCAATTCATCCTACACTTCTTTCTAACAGCTCCAATTTTGGTGATATCCTAACGGCGCTAACCCTAAAGTCTGGACCCAGCACTTAAAGCAATTCTTTCTGAAGGTGGATGCCTCCTCCTCAGGAGTCAGAGTGGTGCTCTTGCAGAAGTCCTCCTCAGGGCAATTATTCATCTGCTGATTCTTCTTCAAGGCATTTACAGCCCCGTAACACAACTACTCTTTAGATGACCATGAGTTGCTAGCCATTAACTGGCTCTAGAGGAGTAGCGGTTTCTCCTGGAGTGGGCTGTTCATCCGGTGTTGATCTACATTGACCAATACATACTATTCCCACCCACATAATAATTACCACAGACTAGACTACATATTTACATCTAGGACATTACTTCCCGCTATTGACAATATTGACATTCAGCCAGCGCTATACTTAGATCATGCTGTAGTGTCCCTGCCTGTGAGTGGAACTTCACAAGACCCACCACAAGTCGGCTGCCTTCGCAGACGACTTGTTGGTAATGTTATCTGAACTGCATAGGGGCATCCCTGCCTTTGTACAAACTTTAGAGAAATACAGCCAACTCTCCAATTATAAAATCAACCTGTCAAAATCCGAAGCCTTGAGCATAAACAACCCCCAATCCATCATAACTAGATACAAATGCAACTATCCTTTCGCATGGCCGACTAAATATATTACATATTTGGGAATCAAAATAGGCCATAAAGCGAGAAATCTTCTTACCCTCAACATTGAACCTACGCTTGAGAGGGCAGTCGAGATGGTCAAATCATGGAGAACCCCCTTCTTAACATGGATTGGCAGGAAAAATTTACTTAAAAGTATGATCTTACCAAAATTTACATACTTATTCTCAATGCTTTTGATACATATCCCGACTAGAATCTTAAATAAAATCTCCTCTATTCTCCCTTATTCTAAACTACATCTGGAATGACAAGTGCCATAATAAAACAACATCATTATTCATTTTAAAACCATTTTTCTAGTGAGTTACTGCCATAAAACACAATAAAAAATAATACAATAAAATACATTAAAATGAATAATGAAGACAGATTTTATCATTTTATTATTTTTTATTGTGTTTTATTATGAACATACAACTTTTATTTTTTACTAATTATTATGCACTTAAATATAGAAATAGAAATATACTCTTTATTTTTTTCTATATCTATAGATAGAGATCTCCCAGAGAATTAAGGAGAGGCAATCAGGGATTTCTCATTAACCTGACCTAGCACTTAGCATAATTAGGTTAATTATGCTAAGAGCTCAGACCCTATATAAAGAGAAAATATTAGTACACATGTATACCTGAGGAAGGCTTATCCTTACTGTAAAGCCGAAACGCGCTGTATGTTCTCCACTACATTACTGATGGAATAAATTACTTCTTTGGAAAATAAGAAGAATTTGGATGGTGTCTTTCTGGAACTGGGAGCGCTCGTCTATATACCAGATAATTTCTTTCTGTGGACACACCTAACAGACTCCAGGCTGGGAGCTCTGTCATTTCTGGGACGTAGCTGCAAACCAGGAGGCAAGCACACTAAAGAGTGGATAAACGAATTGACCACATAAGGAATCGTTACACGAGAAAGTAAAGACATCAAAAGGGTGAGCATAAAACCTATTATCTATCATCATATTTTATGATCTACACTTAGATTTGCGCCTTCTCTTTCTATCTTCCCACCACCCAGACCCCAGTGCCCAGAGGTTGGACTTCCTTGAATTCATTCCTTCAGCACTTCTCTAATGTACATCATAGTTACTGGGTTAGGCTGTTTTTGTGGGTGGAATTTTCTTATAATAATCACATCAGTGAATCTTCAGCATATATTCATTTCTCATTGTTTATGGACAACAACCATGTATCCCTCTTGCAGTAGTATCTCCCTCCGTCATCCCTGCAGCTAGAAAATTCTACAAGATCTGGGAGGAGACTAAAATCCCTCTTGAGAAGGCTTTGTTATGGATGAAAAAAATACACAAACAAAAGATGTTTGGATTTTCTATGCTTCCTTTCTGCGGACAAAGTGTGGCTCTCCTCAAAGTATATTCGCCTAAAGATCCCATCCTACAAATTTGATCCAAGATACATTGGTCCTTTTGACATCTTAAATTGGATTAACAATATCTCTTAGGGGGCCGTCACACGGAACGATATCTTGCCCGATATCGTTTAAGCGATCTCCTTTTTGATCGCTTAAGCGATATCGGGCAAGATATCGCTGCATGTAATCAAGCGATTTACGATGGTAAATCGCTTGATCGTGACATCGCTGATCTGAGGTTCGGTTCTCAGATCTAGCGATGAACGATGCAACGATCTGCATCATCGTGGTGTATAACACCACGATGATCCATCTCCCAGCGCAGAGTCTATGCTGGGAGATGGTAACTATGGTACACGTCGGGTAACTAAGCGACGCGCGGCGCCTAGTTACCCGATGTGTACCATAGTAACGAGCGAGATCGCTGCTCCACATCGCTGGTGAGTCTGTCTGTGTGACATCTCACCAGCGATGTGAGCGATATTGTAAGCGATTGCGCGTGCACGTGATCGCTTACAATATCGCTAAAGATATCTCACCGTGTGACGCCCGCCTTATAAATTGAAGCTTTCTGTCTCACTCCACATACCAATTACTTCCATGTCTCTCTCCTCAAACCTGTGGTCCTAAATCGCTTTATCAGTGATCCTGGTGCCTCACCTCAGCTTGTCAGTTCCAAGAACATCTTCGAGATGAGCCATGAAAAAGGTGAAAGTTAAAACCCGTTTCTTAATTGATTGGAAGGGCTTTGGTCCTGAGGAGAGATCTTGGCAACCCAGGGAAAATATTGATGTGCCTTGTATCTTAGAGAGGTTTCTTTGTAGTCTATACAGTTGTGGCCAAAAGTATTGACACCCCTGCAATTCTGTCAGATAATACTCAGTTTCTTCCTGAAAATGATAGCAATCACAAATTCTATTATCTTCATTTAATTTGTTTTCAATGAAAAAACACAAAAGAGAATGATTCAAAAAGCAAAACATTGATCATTTCACACAAAACTCCAAAAATGGACCAGACAAAAGTATTGGCACCCTCAGCCTAAAACTTGGTTGCACAACCTTTAGCCAAAATAACTGCTCAAAAAATCAACGGCTTCCAGTAACCATCAATGAGTTTCTTACAATGCTCTGCTGGAATTTTAGACCATTCTTCTTTGGAGAAGGCACTTTTCAAATATCAGCGACCTGGAGCAGTTTGCCAAACTGTCATTTTTAGATCTCTCCACAGGTGTTCTATGGGATTCAGGTCTGGACTCATTGCTGGCCACCTTAGAAGTCTCCAGTGCTTTCTCTCAAACCATTTTCTAGTGCTTTTTGAAGTGTGTTTTGGGTCATTGTCCTGCTGGAAGACCCATGACCTCTGAGGGAGACCCAGCTTTCTCACACTGGGCCCTACATTATGCTGCAAAATTTGTTGGTAGTCTTCAGACTTCATAATGCCATGCACACGGTCAAGCAGTCCAGTGACAGAGGTAGCAAAGCAACCCCAAAACATTAGGAACCTCCGCCATGTTTGACTGTAGGGACCGTGATCTTTTCTTTGAATGCCTCTTTTTTTCTCCTTTAAACTCTGTGTTGATGCCTTTGCCCAAAAAGCTCTACTTTTGTCTCATCTGACCAGAGAACATTCTTCCAAGACATTGCCAAAACTTACCTGAGAAAGCCTACAAACTCCAGCGTGGCTTTTTTATGTCTCGGGGTAAGAAGTGGGGCCTTCCTGGGTATCCTAACATACAGTCCCTTTTCATTCAGACGCCAACGGATAGTACGGGTTGACAATGTTGTACCCTCGGACTGCAGGGCAGATTGAGCTTGTTAGGATGTTATACAAGGTTCTTTATCCACCATCCGCACAATCTTGCGTTGACATCTCTCGTCAATTTTTCTTTTCCCTCCACATCTAGGGAGGTTAACCACAGTGCCATGGGCTTTAAACGTCTTGATGACATTGCGCCCGGTAGGCACAGGTCTTTGGAGATGGACTTGTAGCCTTGAGATTGCTCATGCTTCCTCACAATTTGGTTTCTCAAGTCCTCAGACAGTTCTTTGAGCATGATGAAAAGAAAGAAGACCAATGTGGTACACACAAAGACACAGTACAGAGGTTGAGTCAACTTTAATCCATGTCAACTGGCTGCAAGTGTGATTTAGTTATTGCCAACACCTTTTAGGTGCCACAGGTAAGTTACAGGCGCAGTTAATTACACAAATTAGAGAAGCATCACATGATTTTTCTAACCCTTTTTTAAGTTTGGTGTGGAATTATATCCAATTTGGCTTTAGGACAATTCTTTTTCTGTTTTTTCATTGAAGACAAATTAAATGAGGATAATAATACCAAAGAATTTGTGATAATACTCAGTTTCTTCCTTAAAATGTTTGCAATCTGACAGAATTGCAGGGGTGTGAATACTTTTGGCCACAACTGTAAAAGGGGTTGGGGGATGGGGGGGTATTTACATACAACCACAGCTGCATCCTTGCACTCATCATGGACGGTGCCAAACTCCCTCACTTGGGTCTTTCTTCTCGTGCTATCTAATGCCATCTCTCCCTTACTCCTAAGGTCCATGCCTGCGCAGTAGGCATCTCGGGAGCATACTTCGTCTTAAAGAGCCATTGTGCTCTAAGCAGAGTGACGTGGCTGCGCCCTAACTAAAAGTGCTTCTCAGCCTATGGCTAAGAGGCAAAGAGTATTTCAGGCAGCCCCCCCTATTGGGAGTGGCCTGATTTACATGTCTTTAGCTGAATCTTTCTGTAGCTAGTTGTCAAGTCCTCTGTTCTGCCTATTTATGTGCAGCAAAGAAAACAGTCATAGTTTAATATTAGTGACAACACATAGAGGGCATGAGTTACCCATTTATGCTGTTTAAATGTACTTCACACACTCTTGCATGTGTCCCTGCATATATGAGAGTTTTCCTCTTTAAGAATTAGTCATTCAGAAGGGACCGTCTCTTAGCTAGAGATGAGCCACCACCCCAATGTTCGAATTCGATTCGATTCATCGAATTTGATGTGTGTTCGTCGAATGTTCGTCGAATGTTCGTCGAACAACGTCGAACCCCATTGAAAACAATGGCAGGCAAACACAAACACATACAAACACATAGAAAACAGCTTCTAAGGTGTCCAAAAGGTGGCAAACTACTCAACACACACAACAAACATATGGAAAAGTGACAAGTGCATATAAAAATGCGAAAAGGAAAGAAATGGACGAGTAAAAGGAGGAGACACAGATATAGGCATGTCATGCCCCTCACAAATACTGGAGTAAAAATAGATTTTAAAGGCATCATGGAGACGATGAGTATTTGGTGAGTTTTACTTCAGTATCTGTAAGGCCATGTTCAGACGAGGAGAACTTGGTGAGTTTTACTTCAGTATCTGTAAGGTTATGCTCAGACGAGGAGAACTTGGTGAGTTTTACTTCAGTATCTGTAAGGCTACGTTCAGACGAGAAGAACTTGGTGAGTTTTACGTCAGTATCTGTAAGGCCATGCTCAGACAAGGAGAACTTGGTGAGTTTTACTTCAGTATCTGTAAGGCCATGTTCAGACGAGGAGTATTTGGTGATGTTTTTCCTCACTATATGTAAGGCCTCATGCAGACTATGAGTATTGTGTCACATTTAAGGGACTACAAGAAGAGTCTCCATTTTTTCAAAAAATTTGGGCACAGACACCACTTAAGTGGCATCAATTGCCCCACAGTTACAAAATTTAAATGGTTACTTTTAGGCCAAAAACCACAAGGCTTCATTCTCCCCAGGATGACACAGGAGTAGAAAAGTCCTTGCGGATCCATGCCTTGTTCATCTTTATGAACGTTAGTCTGTCCACATTCTGGGTTGACAGACGCGTGTGCTTTTCTGTCTGCACACCACCAGCAGCGCTGAAGACACGTTCCGAGAGAACGCTGGCTGCGGGGCATGACAAGATCTCCAAGGCATGAGTGGCAGAGCTCAGGCCATTTTTCCATTTTGGAAGCCCAAAATGAGCAAGGCTCCAGTTCCCCAGTCATGTCATCGATGTTAAGTTGGAGATACTCGTTTACCATCCGCTCCAGGCGTTGACTATGTGTCAGACTTCTCGTTTCTTCAGGCCTTGCAAACAATGGTCTGAAAAAATTGCGGAATGAGGCAAAGAAATTGGTGTTAACTCCACCACCTATGGTGTTACTGGTATGGTGTGAGTGATGATGACTCGACAGTCCCATGATTGACAAGTGAGAAATGTGAGATTCACTCTGTCTACCACTGGTGGTTTGTGGAAAAGCCGATTTCAGATTATGTATCAGCTTCTGCTGATACTCCTGCATGCGTGCGTCCCTTTGTATGGCTGGCATTATGTCAGCAAATTTGGTCTTGTACCGGGGATCGAGGAGTGTGGCAACCCAGTAGTTGGCATTGCTTCTAATTCGGACAATCCGAGGGTCATGTTGCAGGTAGTGCAGCAAGAAGGCGCTCATGTCTTGCGCATCCAGGAGGACCAAGTCCTTGTTGTGCTGGTGGTGGGGAGGTCAGAATCATGCTTCCTTCCTCTGCCCTCTCCCCCCAACCTCGCACAACAGAAATGTCATCAAGGTCTCCCTCATCTGCTGACTCTTCCATGCCCATCGCCAGTTCCTCCTCCATTACTTCCTGGGCTCCTGCACCTTCCTCAGCAGTTTGGCTGCTACCATGCGCCCTCGTTAATCCCTCTCCACCACCCTCCCATGCCTGTTGTCTTGTTGCTGCCGACCGTGAGGACCTTGGAGATGTTGTCATCCCTTCCGCATAGGACTCCTCCTGTACTTCCTCCACCTCCTCTTGTCCCACCACCTGACTCCGAATATTGTTTAGTGTCTACTCCAGCATGTAGATCACCGGAATAGTCATGCTGATCATGGCATCGTCAGCACTAAACATCTTCGTCGCCATCTCAAAACTGTGCAGAAGGGTGCATAGGTCCTTGATCTGAGACCACTCCTGAAGCGTGATCTGCGCCCACCTCTGGATCTCATTGGCCCAGGCTATACATCATAACGTATTGCACCAGGGCTTGGCGGTGCTGCCACAGTCGCTGCAACATGTGCAGAGTAGAATTCCAGCGTGTCGGCACATCGCATTTCAGCCGGAGAACGGGCAAGCCGAAAGACTTCTGGAGCGAAGCAAGTCGTTGAGCTGCGGTATGCGAACGCCTGAAGTGCACACACCGCGATTGTGCCCTCTGCAGAAGCCCATCTAGGCCGGGATAGTGTGTCAAAAATTGCTGGACAACCAGATTTAACACGTGAGCCATACAAGGCACGTGTTGATATTGCCCCGGCGAAGGGCCGCAACCAGGTTTGCAGCATTGTCACACATGGCCTTCCCTGGCTGCAGGTTGAGTGGCGACCTGGTTTCAGCAATGGTTGTCTCCAGAGCTGACCACAACTCCTCAGCTGTTTGACTTACGTTTCCAAGGCATTTGAGGGTAAAGACCGCCTGATGGCATTGAGCCTTGCTGCCAGCATAGTTGGGAGGTGTGCAGGATTCCTTCTCTGCAGTTACAACGCGGGTGGCATTACCAGACAGGCTTTGGGCGGAGGTGGAGGACCGAGACGAGGTTGAAGAGGCAGAAGCAGTGGAGGAACTCCTACCTACAGAGGATTGACGCACAACTCGTGGGAATGACAAAAATTGGACAGCAGACCCTTCTCCAGCTCTCACCATAGTTACCTAGTGCCCAGTCAGCGACATGTAACGCCCCTGTCCATGCTTACTGGTCCAAGTGTCTGTGGTGAAATGCACCCTGTCACACACACAGTTTCTCAAGGAAGCGGTGATGTTGTCTGCGACATGCTGGTGTAGCGCAGGCACACCTTTCTTGGAGAAGTAGTGGCGACTGGGCATCTGGTACTGGGGCACTGCGACGGACATAGAGGATTTTCGAGACCTTGTGTCCACCAGGCGGAAAGGCAGCATTTCTGAAGCCAAGAGCTTGCAGATGGGGAAATTCAAGTGCTTAGTTTTCTCATGACTTGGAGGAAATGGCCTTTTACTTGTCCACATCTGAGGGACGGAGGGCTGGCTGCTGTGTTGAGATGGGGTTGAGTAGGGTGTCACTGGCAAACTGCAGATCTGGGAGGAAGGTGCAGGTGAACATGTACTGTTGCCTTCATCCAAAGGTGGTGCCTTCGATGTCTGAGAGAGCTCAACACCAGCAGCATTGTCACTTTAAAACCAAGTGACGACCTGCCAATCACACTGCCTGTTGCGGGTAAAGAGGTGGAAGGTCTAAATCCAAAAGCATGTGTGACAGCTGTCCCCATAGTCACAGACGATGAAGAGCACACGGATGCACTTGATGGGGCAGATGGTGGTAGGCCCGCCCCGGTAGCCCGCATTCTAGCATGGTGAGCTTCCCACTGCGACTTGTGCTTCATGTCCATGTGGCGGTTCATACATGAAGTACTCAAGCTACTGAGCTTTTGGCCTCTACTCAGAGATTGGTGACAAATCTTGCAGACATGATTTGGGAGATCCTTGGCGATGTCAAAGAAGGCCCAGGCTAGGCAAGGCTTAGAGCCCATGCGAGCTGCAGAGGCATCATGACTTGTGCTCAGAGGCAGAGTTGTGGCTGCGGATGCAGTTGTTGACGTGCTTCCAGTACTACGTCTATGTCCAGGAAGGAGCAACCTAACCTCATCGTCAGTAACATCCTCCTCAACCTCCTGTGCTGACCTCATCGACTGGCTTACTTTGGGTTGTCAGTAAGTGGGATCTCCAACCTCATCATCATCCTCTGTGTTCTCACACCCCTCGGTCACCTCAGAGACAACCTCTTCCTGCCTTGACCGAAAACTTAGATACCGGATTGGATTGACAAACTGAGTCTCATCAGCATCATCCTCCATGTGTCCAGCAGGAGTAGTTACTGTTAGGGAATGAGGGTCTACATGGACGTGAGAACCTTCTTCATCTGGGCCTGGATCAGACTCACAAAGCTTCTGGGCATCAGGGCAGATTATTAACTCTTCTGGACTCAATGCAGCTTTAGAGCTGACTTCTGATTCCCAGGCTATTGTGTGACTGAACAGCTCTGCAGACTCAACCATGTGTGTTACCCCAGACTCAGTAGGGCGGCTGGAGACTTGGGAGCTTGGAGGAATGAAGTGCGATTGGGCTGACACCTCAGATGACTGGAGGGTTTGTGATGTAGTAGTTGAGGTGGAGGAGAGACCACTTGATGTAGCAGTTGTGATCCATTCAAGCACTTGTAAATGAGGAACAAAAACAGCAAGTGGTACGGATGCTCGTGTCTGTAAGAAAGGGATCATATCCGATTGGCCACGTAAAGAAGTTGACATCTGACTTTGCCTGGAAGATTGTCTTTCTTCAGTAGATGTTAATGTAGATTTAGCATCTACCCCACGGACACAAACTTTTTTCCCTTTCCACCACGCCTTCTCCCATTCCCACCAGCAGCAGGCCTTTTGCCACTCATTTTGTATGGGACAAAATTTGCAACTGTACAGTTGTTGGACAACAAAAAGCTGGATGTAAATCAAGCAGAGGTGACTAAACCAACACTGCTACTTGACCCAAAGTGAGACCTGGGCAAGGTGCAGGTAAAAATTAGCACCAACTACACAGGCAGTGTAGATTCTTTCACAAGTGGGCTACACCACTGTGCAAGTGACACTGCTGCAGTACTAGCCCGAACAAATTGCCTGGACTAGCTGCAGCCAAAAAATGCCCACTAAGGCAGGTGGTGTAGCTTTCTTCACAGCAGTGCTACACTACCTGCCCTAAAGGACTCCCAGAGCTAGATGTGGCCAGATGCTGTGAAAAACGCTTGCACAGCACTGGCACACTTATGCCTGGCAAAAACTAATAGGGACTGCGCTAACCTAGCCCTAAAACGGGCTGAAATTAAAACTAGTCCCTGCTTCTACGAAGTACACCTGAAAAAGGGCTGCTAGACTACTAGTCCCTAATCGCTACTCCTATGAAGTAGCCCTCAAAAGGGCTGATACTCCTAAAATTTGCACCCTACCTCCAGTTTTTTCTACATCTGTTGTGTCTAATGATTCCGTGGCGGATTTCAACCCCCGATACCCCCAGCACCCGCAAAAAAACGGAGGAGCAGGCGGGGGGGAGGGGGCAGACGACACCGCAAGAGGACATCAGTATATACTCCGCAACAGAAGGTAATTAACCTGTTGTTGGACAGTGACACCCTGACTGTAGTTAATCTGTCAGCGTGTGTCTTCACTAAGACTGAACTTGATGTATTAAGTAAAGGACTCAAATTTGTTCCTACATGTAGAAGTAAATTGTGGGATACCATTAAGGATGTTAACAGATTTGTTAGAGTATTAACAGTAAAAAAGCATTTTCTTAATGATACGTCCGAGGTTTCCAATGATAATGTACCTTCTACTAACCACCTTTCATCCACAGGTTTCAAACCACCATTACATCTAAGTTTGAGAGAGCAGTTAACCCTTTCTGTGCTGGACCGGCTGGATTCAGACTCTATTAACTTAACTATTTCATGTAATGAGAGATTAGCAAATCCATCCTTTTATCCTATACACGCTCGTGTACCTGCAATGGATCACTTCCAGCAGGCCATGGAAAAAGAGGTTTGCTCCATTTTAGGGTCTCAGCCCCCGGCCCAGCACAACTTGGGTATTGATGAAAAAAGCGCAGTAAAATCTTTGCAAAATAATCCCTATATCGTGATTCGCCAGGCGGATAAAGGGGGTCAAGTTGTAATTTTAGATGCTGATCTGTATCAGAGGGAAGTTGAAAGCATGTTGACTGACCCAGTGAGATATAAAGTCTTATCTAACAATCCCACTGCTTTGTGTCAAACTAAAATGAAACGACTTTTGGAGGAAGGTTTGGCACTTGGAGTGATTGATAACAATGTGTCAGACAATGTCTATGTAGAAAATCCGACCACGCCTATTTTTCATGCCTTTCCCAAAACCCACAAAAAGATATTTCCACCACCTATGCGGCCTATCGTAGCTGGCATAGGTGGTTTAAATGAAAAGCTGTCCCAATGGGTGGACAGTAAGTTACAACTATTGGTGGGCAATACGGCAGGTTTTATTCAGGACTCAAAGCAACTACTTTGCAGTCTCAGTAAAATGAGCTGGAAAGAGGGCTTTAAATGGGTCACTTTAGATGTCATTTTGCTTTATAGTTGTATTCCTCACAAAGTCGCCATTTCAGCACTACAATATGCACTGTCATCATCAGGTATTTATAGCAATGACATGTGCATCTTCTTGGTGATGTGTGTGGAATACTTACTAAAACGAATTTCTTCAAGTTCAATGGATAATTTTATCTTCAGTTAGTGGGTTGCCCGATGGGCGCGGGGTTCTCACCTTCCCTTGCTAACATATTCATGAATTATTTGGGAAACTCGTTACATTCAAAATAACAGCAACCCTTTCTTGAATGAACTGATTTGGTGGGGGCATTATATAGATGACGCCATCATTATCTGGCATCAAGGTGATGGAGTGCCCCTTTCTGAGTCACCCACATTTATCAATTTTTTTTGAATTACATAAATGACAATACTATGAACGTGAGATTTACTTCTACAGTTTCTGAAAAAGAGGTGTCATATCTTGATCTCACATTGGTGGGTGACCCGGAAACGGGTGCGATACAGTCAAAATTGTACAGAAAACCTAGCAGTGGCAATGCAATCTTGCACATCTCCAGCTGTCACCCCCGCCATGTTGTATACACCTTGCCCCTAGGAGAATTTATTCGCGCTAGACGATCATGTTCTGATGATAAGTACTACAAAGAAGAAGTCGAAGTAATTTTCCGGCGACTTTCTAGTAGAGGTTACAAGAAAGGGCTATTAGATCGTACAAAGCAAAGGGCAGCAAACATGACGCAGTCTGAACTTCTGGACAGACGTCGAGTTTCTTTGCCCAAGAATAATATGAAAAAGAATTGGATCCCAACCTTCTCTACTAGTTTCAGCACTGACTATGGGAATACATTTCTTGAATGATTTAACAATACATGAATACTGTACCAGGATCCTATTCTTGCTACTATCCTGAAAGATGTATTTCCCCGAATTATCGTCTAGAGGTACTCTATAAGTGGCTGAAGACATCGCCTAGACCTGGTGATGCAGAGCCTTATATAGAAGGCTGACTAGATATCAGGGTCAGTAATGGTATAAAGCTGACAAGAGTGACCTTACTATATCAGCACGAAGTAACCTCTATTATCCATATACTGAATAAGGGGAACACTAATGTGGCAGACCTCTAAAGAAACTACACTATACCTACCATACGATGGATATATAAGGGCCTAACCAGCAAAGCCTTTTGGATGACACACAGACTGTAACTGGACAAGACTGTGACAAGGCACACCATACCAGGTGTAGACCACAACCTTATAACGTGGTATTGTGAAGAGGATATCATTTGAACCACTAAGGACTGCCTCATATGTTCTGCTAGCAACTGGAACCATCCTGGAATCTGTTTCAATGGACTCATAACCTAGGATCAAAAATAAATAGATTTGATCCTTATACTACTGTAGAAGCATATTGTATAACGCCCCTGATGAGCCTCTCAAACTATTGTGAGAGGCGAAACGCGTCGGGATATATTTGCTAAGCAGGTTATATCACTAATCTGTAGACCTTGACTTGACCGATCACCACTGATGTGGACCTGGAACTGAGGGTTGGGCTTTGGACCTGTAACAGGGTGACGACTACAATACACACAACCGTCTACCAATTGTTGTTATCGGTTGTGGACCACCAATGATGCACAGTGTATCCGGTGGTCCCTCCCTTTAGCATCAATCTATCTTGGGTTTGACTTCACAGACCGTCAACCGAACCCCACCAAACCCTCCGCTCTAGCAACATTAGTGGGCTGTGTTGTGTGTTTGTTGTATAGGTGGGTGGGAAGTCTGCACATTTGCACAAATTCAGTTATTTTACACCATGTTTTTATAAAAACCCTTAAAATAAAAACAGTTAATGAGGACAAAAAGGTTATCCCTTATTATTCTATAAATTATCCTGAAAGATGGATTTCGCTGTGTCCCCAAAATATCTCCATGTCTAGGTAATATCTTGCCTCCATCCCTTTTTACTTCTTAAAATTACGTGCGTACATGGCTCGATACCGTTGGCAATTACCCCTGTGGGGGTGCACGGTGTGGACTTTGTAGACACATGGATAAGCAAAAATCCTTTGTATATTATATTGTCGGCCAGAGACACGATCGACAGTCTCTTATTAATTGTAACACTAAAGGCTTGGTGTTCCTAGCAACGTGTAGCATTTGTTCGAAAGATTATGTGGGGTGCACAACTCGGCCATTGAAAAAACATATTGGGGAGCACATTGCAGCCACCAACCCGGATAATGCGGCTAGTAGACGCCAAATGTCTGGATTGTCTCGGCATTTCCTCCAAATGCATGGTGGGGATTTGAGCTCATTAAAAATCAAAGGTATTGAAAAGGTTAAAATGAGGGAGCGTGATGGGGATTTTGAGAGACAGGTTCAGGAGCGAGAAGCCCATTGGATCCTGAATCTACATGTTAGACAGCCTATGGGGTTAAATCTTCGGTCTGACTTGTTTTATTTTCATTAGTATATGGATTTAGGAGAGTTTTTGTTTTTTTCTATTATGTTTTCTATGACACCGGCAAGGTTGGATAGATTGTTACACACAACAATATAATGAGGAATATGTTCTTAGTGTGGTTTTCTGCTCAAATTCCGTGCTGAAGTATTAATATTTCAAAAAATCTGTGAAAAAATAATAGATAACATAATGCATTAAAAGTAATGTTTACTTGCAATGTAAGGTGCTTTTTACATTATCTCTATAACTTTGACCATATTATGGTTTTATTATGTACTAGCTGTGAGGCCGATTCTAAAGAATCGGGAGTCTAGAATCCGTATTTCCTTTATTTAAAAATAGTTTTAACTAATAATCCAATAATTCCATGATATCAACCATACAATTATATGTAGTTGATGGAAAGATATCATTTTTGGAAAATTGAACTATTATGATGTAAGGGTTTTGGAACACAAAATAACAATACTTGTTAATGTGTCAATAGCTTGATTTGACAAATCAATATTGATATTCTGCGTATTAGCCAGTTTGTGTCAGCCCACCAATCGCATCAAGATGCCCTTACGTCTGGTGGGTCCTAATCTAACTAATTCCAAATTATGAATATTTTGATTTATTTAACAGCAGCATTTTTCATCTATTAAAAAAGGATGTGGATGTGTGGCGCCCCGCAACGAGTGCGTCACAAGAGGGTATTGCAGCCGCAATGTCCTCTGACTCAGCAATGAAATAGTTAACTCGGAGATCCAATTCAGCATGCAACACCTAGAACAGGGAACCAATCATAGGCCCTGGGGGGTGGAGAGCAGAGCAGAACAGAGAACACAGAAGAGAGAGAGAGAGGAGAGAGAGAGGAGCGGGGCTCCGCACCTCCGTGCGGGCCCCTGGGCCGTCACCGGACGGGTGTCAGCACCTGAGGCCTTATCATCCGGGAATGGGCATTATTACACGGGTTCCCAAAAGACTCCCGTGCCCACAACTTACAGCCGGTTCACTGTACCGAAGCTGGCAGCAGTTCACCTCTGCCACGCGAACCAGCCCCGTGGAGGAGCAGCTTTATAGGAGCACCCCACCACCGACCAGTCGTCTAACCAGCGGTGTACACACTGAGGGATCCAAGGCTCCCCAAAGCATCCACGACGTATACAGATGGATAGGGCATTGAAGCAGCCTCC